>JARQOC010000003.1:299508748-299626032 GCA_033576535.1 Allobates femoralis | reverse complement strand
CAGGTTACCTTTAAAGGGGTTTGAATACTTTCCATACCCACTGTATTATAAACATTTTGTATTGGGTGGTGTTCTTTACTACATACTAGTGTCTTTCTCTTAGCTCATCCCAGTCACATTTTTCACTGTTAGGAAGCAGCCCCTTGTTGTATTAACAGGCTGTGCATAATGTTTTTTATTATTTTTCTAAAATAGGGTCAAATGTGAGTGGTGTCTGCTGTTTTGGCAGTTTTTGCTCGATCAGCGCTCCTTCCCTACCAATCCTGCTGTGCACCCAAACTGTAGTTTTGCACCCCATTTTTGCTGCATTTGTGCTGCGTTTTTTTTTATATCAACTTTTGTCACAAAGCTTGTATATCCTTCACTTAGAAAAGTCTATGAAAATTTAGAAATACTGTGTCAACAATTCTATTTTTTCCCTTGCAGATTTTCAGTATTTTTTGGTCCAGAGAAAACAATGAGCATATCAATTTTTGGGGTGTATTAGCAGTGTTTTTCTGTCCTTCCTGCCATTGACAAATTGTGAAAAAATGCAAGTTAAAAAAAATGTGTCAAAAAAAGCTCTAAAAACCTACCAAAAATGCATTGCCTATTTGGTGCATTTTTCTGGCACAGGGTGCAGTTTAGCTGCATTTTGCCTGCAGAAACCGCTATCTATTCCAGCCAATTTTGAGCTTGAAAAGTCAAATGGTCATCATTCCTTACCAAGTCCTGCCGTGTGCAAAAACAGTATTTTTTCACCACATACTGTATGGAGGATTGATGTACTCATGAGAAATTGAACAACAAATTGTATGGTCCAATTTACTTCTGTTACCCTTTTCAAAATGGACAATTTGGGGCTAAAGAAACATTTTTGTGGGAAATTTAGATTTTTTTATTTCTACGGCTGAATGTTATAACATTTTGAGAAGCACCTGTGGGTTTAAGGTTCTCCCATCACCTCTAGATAAATTCCTTGAGAGGTGTATGTTCAAAAATGGAATCAATTGTCAGGGGTTTTTATTGTTTAGGCACATAAGGATTCTGCAAATGTGGCATGGCGTCCGATTCCAGCTAATTTTCTGCTGCAAAAATCAAATGGTTCTCCCTCCTTTCTGATCCCTGTCATGCACCCAGATAGTAGTTTTCCACCAAATATGGGGCACCTGCATAGTTAGGAGAAATTGTTTGGCCCATTTTCTCCTTTTACGTTTGTAAACATGCATAATTTGGAGCTAGTACAACATTTTTGTGGAAAAAAGTTAAAATTTTCATTTTTTCTTTCCTTACTGCTTTAGTTCCTGAGAGGCATCAAGGGTTATTAAACTTGATTGTGGTTCTGAGCAGTCTGAGGGGAGCAGTTGATAATATAATGTTAAGGTACCATTACATGGCACAACGTTGAAACGATATCCTTAGCGATCTCATGAACGCGCGGTCGTTAGGACATCATTTTGACATTGTTGGTGAGATGACGTGTAGATATTGTGCACGATGCACCAACTATGCGGCAAGCAAGTATCATTCGCACAACCCAGCAAACGATACTTCTTCATTGCTGAGAATAGGGTAAATCGTTAACAATATCGTTATCGCGGTGTCACACAGAACGATGCAGCAGGTTGGCTGATCGTTGATCCTCTTATTTGAGAACATGTTCTCAAATCTGTGATCAACGATCCAACGATTTATCGTATCCATATCTCAGTGTCACACACAACGAGGTAGTAACGATGTCGCTTGAACGACTCCAAACCCGTGACATTTAAGCGATATCATTAACGATATCGTACCGTGTAACTGGGCCTTTACTTTTTCTGTCACATAGGCCTTCCAAAATCACTTCACATGTGACGGGATCCCTAAAAAAATGGTTTTGTAAATTTTGTTGGAAAA
Organism: Allobates femoralis; assembly: GCA_033576535.1. Classification (NCBI taxonomy): domain Eukaryota; kingdom Metazoa; phylum Chordata; class Amphibia; order Anura; family Aromobatidae; genus Allobates; species Allobates femoralis. Next base: position 299,624,154 of record JARQOC010000003.1, on the reverse strand, counting down.
AATGACAAATTGCTGATAAACTTTTAACCCTTCTAACTTCCTAAAATTAAAATTATATTAAAAAACTATAGAGATGTAAATTAGACATGTGAGAAATGTTGCTTATAACTATTTTGTGTCATATAACTATCTGGTTCAAGGGTATATTTAGTAAAAGTTTGGAAATTATGATTGTTTCAAAAATTCAACACAAATCACCTGGATCAATTGAAGCATTGCAGAGCTATTACCTTATAAAGTGACAGTGGTCACAATTCAAAAATTTGGTCTGGTCAGAAAGGGAAAAACAGGCTGGGTGGTGAACGTGTTAAGGGGTACCTCAGAGAAAATCCGATTACCGTATATACTCGCGTATAAGCCGAGTTTTTCAGCCCAAAAATTGGGCTGAAAAGTCCCCCCTCGGCTTATACGCGAGTCACTGTATACTGTATACAATGTATACAGTATACAGTGCCCATCAGTATACAGGGCCCCCCTTGTTTAGCAATCCTGTAAAGGAAGAGATTAGTATACTTATCACTGTCCCGTCGCTGTCATCGCGCTCCTCCGGCTTCATCCAGCGTCTTCTGTCTTCTTCCGGCTTCCTCCGGTGGGCGCAGGCAATGACGTCATTGTCTGCGCGCCAGAGGAGGAAGCCAGAAGAAGACGGAAGACGCTGAATGAAGCCGGAGGAGCGCGATGACGGCGGCGGGACAGCGGCAGTGGGGCAGTGGGACAGCGGAGGGATAAGTATACTAATCTCTTCCTTTACAGGATTGCTAAACAAGGGGGGGCCCTGTATACTGATATGGGGGGGGGCTGCTGTATATACCTCTGGGGCTGCTGTATACTACCTAAGGGCTGCTGTATACTACCACTGGGGCTGCTGTATATACCTCTGGGGCTGTATATACCTCTGGGGTTGCTGTATACTACCTAAGGGCTGCTGTATACTACCACTGGGGCTGCTGTATATACCTCTGGGGCTGTATATACCTCTGGGGATGCTGTATACTACCACTGGGGCTGCTGTATACTACCACTGGGGCTGCTGTATATACCTCTGGGGCTGAATATACCTCTGGGGCTGTATATACCTCTGGGGCTGCTGTATACTACCTAAGGGCTGCTGTATACTACCACTGGAGCTGCTGTATATACCTCTGGGGCTGCTGTATACTACCACTGGGGCTGCTGTATACTACCACTGGGGCTGCTGTATACTACCACTGGGGCTGCTGTATATACCTCTGGGGCTGTATATACCTCTGGGCTGTATATACCTCTAGGGCTGCTGTATACTACCTAAGGGCTGCTGTATACTACCACTGGGGCTGCTGTATATACCTCTGGGGCTGCTGTATACTACCACTGGGGCTGCTGCTGTATATACCACTGGGGAGGCTGCTGTATACCACACTGCTGGGGGCTGTATACCTGTGCTGGGGTCCATCCTCGGCTTATACACGAGTCAATAGGTTTTCCCAGGTTTTTGGGGCAAAAGTAGGGGGGTCGGCTTATACACGGGTTGGCTTATACACGAGTATATACGGTATGTTTAAATTTAAATTTGCTGACTTCATTTAAATTTTGGAAACAATTTGATTTGCTGCCAACAATTTCACTTAAATTGCATAACTAAGATGCTGCTAGTTCCGTAAAAATATGTATAGAACACCGCGAGTTCCCCTTGGTATAAATTGAACATATTTTGATCTCGGTAATGCAAACACAGTCTTTTTAATGTGTAAATGACTTCAATGTATCTGGCTAATGGAATACAGATGGCAATCAGAGGTCACTAACAACATATTGCAGTTTCAGATTTATAGACTAGCTAAATTAAATAAACAGTCTAAAAATTATCCCATTAGAGGGTAGATGAAGATGTACGTATTTCTGCTGTGTGTAGGCAAGTGTTGAAAACAGAAGAAGGTGGCAAAGTATTACACAATTGGGTGAAACAATTATACGTTTGTCGTGTATACAAAACTATATTTCGCTAAATGAAGTCATTGCTTTTATATCAGACATACAAAATTATCATTTTAATTAATAACAACCTAGCAAAATAAGCTTACTATACTGAATTGAATGGGAAGAAGAAATGGCCTTTCATCTAAAAGTGAAAAAAACTATCCATTTTAGGGGTCTGCTACTAATTTGTAACTACAAATTTATTACTCAATTACAAATGCATTATATTGAGCCTTACTAAAATAAACTTGTTTAATGAGGATACAAAATAGTGCACTTTTAAATATGAAGACTTTATAGCTTGTTGTCCCCAAGTCTTTTATATATTTAAGGCTGGTTTCACATTTGCATTTGGTCCTTACAGGATGCAAATGGGTGCATCTGCATGTAAAAACATGCCACCGCAGCATTTTTTTTGCCAGATCAGGCACAGGATCAGGCACAGTATTGCATGCATTTTTGTCCTGATCTGTCTTTGTTTTTTTTCTATAGAAATTACATTTTGACTAGGAATTTGTAGTATCGTCGGTCTGGAGAGGGAGACAGAGAGATATTGAGGGAGAGAGTGACGGAGAATATAAGAGAATGAGATAGAATGAGAGAGAGAGATTGATCTCCTAGCATGCTGGAAGTAGTCTATGCATGTACAGTGTTGAATACTGATCCAGCTGCGATGCATCCATCCGGGGCCGGATGCAGATCCATTGATATCAATGAGTCATGTTGACGCATTGCGCCACATCCAGACACATCTGAATTTTTACTGCAATACAAAATCCCAACACAATGCGTCCAGGGGTGGCTCAAAATGATGCACTTGTCTGTATCCGTTGAAAACCTGATGCCACCTGATAGCACCGTTTAAAGTATATGGACGCATGCCTGATCAGGAGACTTAAGGATTTCAACGGATACCAACGCAAGACAAAAAAGTGCAGGTGTGAAACCACCCTAGCATTATCTTGAGATCCTCTGCTTGAGGGCATAAAACCAAGAGAGTTTAGACAGTGGATATAGTGTAGCACTATGAAATACAATGGGAAGCCAGGATCTGTGAGGCTGGCATGGCTGGGGCAGAAGCAACATGTTAAACAGGACAGACAAAAGTATGCTTGGCTGTTTAGGGTCAAAAAGAAGCCTTGAGATGTATGGTTGGCGTGGCTTTGCAGTGGCTGTGGCAGAATCATCACAATAGAGAGTTAAGATGTCATAGGCAAGGAGATGCTTAGCAGTTTAGGGACAGTTTAGGGACAGCAATGGCAGTCCCATCAACAAAAGTACTACAGTGCACTTGACATGAACAAAGAGTAGATGCAGACTAAGGTCCATTGCCTAACTGGCAGCAGCAGAACTGTGTAGATGAACTATGTAGATGACTCCCCACCTGGTGCTTCGTTCCCCGCCGATGCTTCACTCCTTTGTTCCCTGTCCGATCCTCCATTCCCTATCAGGTCATCTGCCCCCAACCGATTTTACACCCCCTGCCCAGTCCTCCGCTTCCCACCCTGTTCTCCGCCTCCCTCCGACTGTTGGAAGCAAACCCGTCGGCTTTTTCAAAAAGACCGCCAGCTATTTCAAACAATCAGCTGATGCATCAGCTGATCGTTTGAAATAGCTGGCGGTCTTTTTGAAAAAGCCGGCGGGCTCGCTTCCAGTAGGCAGAAGTGAGGCAGAAAACAGGGTGGGAAGTGGAGTTGAAATCGGTTGGGGGTGGAGGACTGGGCTGGGAATGGAGGATCAGGAATGATTTAGGATCAGGCAAGGAGCGAAGGACCGGTGGGGAGCATGCATCAGCTGATTGTTTAAAAAGTCCGGTGGATTTTTACTGTCGGCTTAAAAAATCAATCATGCATCTATTTCAACCTTTTCTTCAAGCCCCCAGACCTGGAGATTCCAGCAGAATTGTACAGCATTTCCCAATGACTTACATTGTACTCGCTACTCGTAACTAGTAATAACAAGTAAACTCACCGAGTAAAGAGTATCCCGAATACCGTACCATTCTGCGAGTAGCGAATAGTAATCAGTATACTCGCTCATTCATATCTGAAGCATCCAAAACAGCTTAAATTTCAACTAGGAAGCTGAGCACTGAACTAGCTAACTTGGGCATTTGTTTCAGACTCTGGTTGGAGGGTAAGGCTGGCTTCACACCACGGTGTGATCCGATCCGGGGCTGTCAGGCATGAACCTGACAGCCCCAGACCGGATCAGCACAAAGAACCGGAGGGCCAAATGTGCCCTCCGGTCCTGTGTGCAGCCAGATGTGCCCTCCGGTCCTGTGTGCAGCCAGATGGCTGTAATTGCAGCCGCAGATGCTGATTTTTTAAGACCGCGGCTAGTATGGAGCTAGCCGCGGTCCTGAAACAACAGCGGCGTGCAGCCGCCGGTATCCGGTTCCCTGATTTGCCCGGACCGGGGCAATCCGGCCCCATAGGCTCCCATGTTAGGGAGAACCGGATTGCCCCGGATCCGGGACAATCCGGGAAAATCCGGAATCCGGCTTTTTGTGGTGATTTTTCTCCCCAAACACAAAAATGTTGCAAGCAACATTTTTGTGTCCGGTGAGAATAATCTGAATTCTCCCATCCGGCTCCATCCAGCCCCATAGGCTACAATGGGGCCAAAAAACGGTCCGGGGCTGTCTGGTTTACACCGGACAGCCCCGGACCAGACTGCACCGTGGTGGGAAGCCAGCATTAGGGTAGTAAGTGAAGCTGCTCTAAAGGGACCAGCTTCAAGGCAGGGCACTAGTCCCCAGGCTACTCAGGCTCAGAGGGCCTGGTAGCAGAAACTGGAGGCTAGTGAGTTTTATGCTCACTAGCCACTCAAGTGGACCTCCCCGGGCAGTTGTAATATATAGGATTAGGGAACTGCACCAAGCAGAGCACAGATACCCAAAAGGATCTTCACTAGTAGCCTGGCTAGGTGTCAACCACAGGAAGCTGAGGGAGTACAGAACAGCACAAGAGCACCTAGAAACCAAGTCAGTGAGTAGGCCACTATAATTCCCAGCAGAGTGGACTACTTGGTTCTTTCCACACTAGCCAGACCCCATACCCAGTGGTGCCTGTATACCCTAGACCTGCTTGAACACCTGCAGTAAAAGGTTAAAGCATCAAGTTTGATTATTTGTTCCTTTTTCTACACTGCACCCACTACTACCACGCTCACCATCCCCTCGGAGCCAGCCCTTGATGGGAAGGGTTTAGCACCTTCACTGCCATTCCATCTATCTCCCATGGATCTCGTGCAGTGCTTGCTATCTACAGGCTGAAATATCCCAAACAGGCATCACAAACTTGATTTTTACTTATTACTTTTATTTCTCCATTTCTACTTTCCTATCTCAATGTGAGCCAGGGCCACAGCACTGGGCATTGCCACCATGAACCCGACTACTGGTCCAGTTGCTGAGTTCCCTAGCCCTTTGGGCTCCACATATTTGGCATCACTAAAAGCAAAAAAAGCTCTGGAAACAGGGTCCTGTGTGCCTTAGAGACTGCAAATACTAATGGTGCTTTTGGAACTGTAAAAATTGTGACTGCTGTTGTGGGGGAGACATGTGCTGCAGCTAATGATATGCAAACTGTCGCATCATGAGTGTATATCCCCCAAAAGCATGCCACGTGTAGCCCAGTTCCTGCTGTATACTGTGTCCAGAACTGTATCATTCCCATGAGACAAAATACTGTTCCTCCAGACCAGGCCCGGACTGGCAGGCGGGAATACCGGGCATTTTCCCTATGGGCCGCTGCACCCGCTCCTCTGGCCGTCAAGCAACTAAATCATATTAGTGCATATGCAGTCGGCCGCCACTGCCCGCCAGTCTGGGCTGCTGTGAGCGGCGCCGCGGCACACTAGTGAGCGCTATGCTGCCGGGACACCTGCACAGCAGCACGTTCTTTGAGAGTGGAGACAGGAGAGAGCGCGCTTTGCTCTCCTGAATTCAGTTCCGCCCGTGAAACACCATTTCCGTCGGCGCCTGCATACTAGCGCTGCTCCTATGCGCCGGTCCCAGGGGCATCGCACACACACCCCACCACATGGTACCACTTACATTCGCAGTTCGCTCTCTGTTGACTCCCGGTCCCAGACCAGCAAAGTCATCACTGCAGGCAGCCAGCGGACAGCAGTGAGGAAGTGAGTTCCTTGTCACAAAGTTTGTTATTTGCTAATACTGGTTTTCCAGTATTAAGGAAGAGGGGTGCTGTGCTTGTGTGGGGAGGGTTGCTTGGGCAGACTACTTTGTGTGTGTGGGGGAAGCTGGGGCAGGTTTCTGGGAGGGGGATGCTTGTGCAGGCTGCTTTGTGTGTGGGGGGGTGCTGGGGCAGGTTGCTCTGAGTGTGGCAGGGCCTGGGCTGGCTGCTGTGTGTGTGTGGGGGGCCTTGGCTGGATGCTGTGTGAGTGCGGGGGACCTGGGCTCGCTGCTGTGTGTGTGTGGGGGCTGGGCTGGCTGCTGTGTGTGTGGGGGGGCCTGGGCTGGCTGCTGTGTGTGTGTGGGGTGCCCTGCTACTGTATGTGTGTGTGTGTGTGGTACTGGGGAAGGCTGCTGCGTGTGGGGGGTGCTGGGGCAGGCTGATGTGTGTCTGGGGGGCTGGGGCAGGCTGCCATGTGTGTGTGGCGGGCTGGAACAGGCTGCCATGTGTGTGGGTGTTGGGGCAGACTGGTGTGTAGGGGAGCTGGGGCAGGTTGATGTGTGTCTGGGGTGCTGGGGTAGGCTGCTATGTGTGTCTGGGGTGCTGGGGTAGGCTGCGATGTGTGTGTGGGGTGCTGGGGCAGGCTGCTATGTGTGTGTGGGGGGGGGGCTGGGGCAGGATGCTGTGTGGGGAGCTGGGGCAGGGCATGGGCTGGCTGGTGTGTGTGTGGGGGGGGCCTGGGCAGGCTGCTGTGTGTGTGTGGGGGGGGTGCCCTGCTACTGTATGTGTGTGTGTGTGGGGTGCTGGGGTAGGCTGCTGTGTGTGAGTGGTGCTGGGGTAGGCTACTGTGTATGGGGGGTGCTGGGGCAGGCTGATGTGTGTTTGGGGAGCTGAGGCAGGCTGATATGTGTGTGTGGCGGGGGAGCAGGCTGCTGTTTGTGTGTGGGTGTTGGGGCAGACTGGTGTGTGGGGAGCTTGGGCAGCCTACTGGGTGTATGGCAGAGCCTGGGCTGGCTGCTGTGTGTGTGCGGGGGCCTGCTGCTGTACGTGTGTGTGGGGGTGCTGGGGCAGGCTGCTATGTGTGAGTGGGGTGCTGGGGTAGGCTGCTATGTGTGAGTGGGGTGCTGGGGCAGGCTGCTATGTGTGTGTGGGGGGGCTGGGGCAGGATGCTGTGTGGGGGAGCTGAGGTAGGCTACTGGGTGTATGGCAGGGCCTGGGCTGGCTGCTGTGTGTGTGCGGGGGCCTACTGCTGTACGTGTGTGTGGGGTTGCTGGGGCAGGCTGCTATGTGTGAGTGGGGTGCTGGGGCAGGCTGCTATGTGTGTGTGGGGGGGCTGGGGCAGGATGCTGTGTGGGGGAGCTGGGGCAGGCTACTGGGTGTATGGCAGGGCCAGGGCTGGCTGGTGTGTTTGTGGGGGCCTGATGCTGTATGTGTGTATGGGGGTGGTGGGGCATGCTGATGTGTGTGTGGGGTGCTGAGGCAGGCTGCTATATGTGTGTGTGGGGCTGGGGCAGGCTGTTGTGTGTGTGTGGGGAGGTCAGTATGCTGTGTGGGGGAGCAGGGGCAGGCTACTGGGTGTATGGCAGGGCCTGAGCTGGCTGGTGTGTGTGTGTGGGGGGCCTTGGCAGGCTGCTGTGTGTGTGTGTGGGGGGGGGCTCTGATGCTGTATGTGTGTATGGGGTGCTGGGGCAGGCTGCTGTGTGGGGGCTGCTGGGGCAGGCTGCTGTGTGGGGGGTGCTGGGGCAAGCTTCCTTGTGTGTGGGGGATTCTAGGGCAGGCTTCTATGTGTGTGGGGGAAGCTAGGGCAGGCTGCTGTGCGTGTGGGAGGGCTGGAGCAGGCTGCTGTGTGGTGGCGGGGCTGGAGCAGGCTGCTGTGTGTGTGGGCGGGCTAGGGCAGGCTGCTGTGTGTGGGGGGGGCTGGGGCAGGCTGCTGTGCATGTGGGGGGCTGGGGCAGGCTGCTGTGTATGTGGCAGGGTCTGGGCTGGCTGTTTTGTGTATGTGTGGGGGGGGGCTGGGATTGCTACTGTGTGTGTGGCAAGGCCTGGACTGGCTGCTGTGTGTGTGTGTGTGTGGCAGGGCCAAGGCTGGCTGCTCTGTGTGTGGTGTGTGGTAATACTGCATAGGGCTGTGTGTGTGGTGTGTGGTAATACTGTGTAGGGCTGTGTGGGCTCATGTGTGTGGGTAATACTGTATAGGGCTGTGTGGGCTCATGTGTGGCGTAATACTGTATAGGGCTGTGTTGGTTCATATGTGGGGGTAATAGTGTGTAGGTCTGTCTGGGCTCATGTGTGGGGGTAATAGTGAATAGGGCTGTGTGGGGAAATAATGTATAGGGCTGTGGGCTCATGTGTGTGGGGCTAATATAATATATAGAAAATGTGGGCTCATGTTTGGGGCTAATACTGTTTATAGGGGCTATGTGGGCACATATATGTGGGAGCCTGTGTGGAGCTAATACTGTTTATAGGGGCTATGTGGGCACATATATGTGGGAGCCTGTGTGGGGCTAAAACGGTTTATAGGGGCTATGTGGGCTCATGTATGTGGGAGCCTGTGTGGGGCTAATACTGTTTATAGGGGCTGTGTGAGCTCATGTATGTGGGAGCCTGTGTGGGGCTAATACTGTTTATAGGGGCTATGTGGGCACATATATGTGGGAGCCTGTGTGGGGCTAAAACGGTTTATAGGGGCTATGTGGGCTCATGTATGTGGGAGCCTGTGTGGGGCTAATACTGTTTATAGGGGCTATGTGGGCACATATATGTGGGAGCCTGTGTGGGGCTAATACTGTTTATAGAGGCTATGTGGGCACATATATGTGGGAGCCTGTGTGGGGCTAAAACGGTTTATAGGGGCTATGTGGGCTCATGTATCTGGGAGCCTGTGTGGGGCTAATACTGTTTATAGGGGCTGTGTGAGCTCATGTATGTGGGAGCCTGTGTGGGGCTAATACTGTTTGTAGGGGCTGTGTGAGCTCATGTATGTGGGGGCCTGTGTGGGGCTAATACTGTTTATAGGGGCTGTGTGAGCTCATGTATGTGGGGGCCTGTGTGGGGCTAATACTGTTTATAGGGGCTGTGTGAGCTCATGTATGTGGGGGCCTGTGTGGGGCTAATACTGTTTATAGGGGCTGTGTGAGCTCATGTATGTGGGAGCCTGTGTGGGGCTAATACTGTTTATAGGGGCTGTGTGAGCTCATGTATGTGGGGGCCTGTGTGGGGCTAATACTGTTCATAGGGGCTGTGTGAGCTTATGTGTGGGGTTAATACTGAATACAGAGGATGGGTTTGGTCCTATATGTGGGGGCCTGTGTGGGGCTAATACTCTATAGATATGTGTGGCCTCCTGTGTGCTGGTGGCCAGTGCAGCATCAGAAGGTTTTCCTGCGGGCAGCGTTCACACTCTGCTCTTCATGGTGTCTCCATCTTCCTCTCTTCACCCAGCACTGGACCTGCTGTCGCCACCGCCTTTCATCTGTCCCCATCTCCAGGATGTAGGTGAGTCTTGGCTATATGCCTTATCCTCCTAACTACAGTATATACCACAGCCTCCTGGGTATGCTGTGTATAATTCTCCTTTCCTGTATACTGGGTGTAATCCTCAGTGTCTGTATTATTCTGTATATAGACACTGCACAGTACCACTTCTCCTGTCCTGTATACTGGGTGTAATCCTCAGTGTCTGTATTATTCTGTATATATACACTGCACAGTACCACTTCTCCTGTCCTGAATACAATACTGGGTGTAATCCTCAGTGTCTGTATTATTCTGTATATACACACTGCACAGTACCACTTCTCCTGTCCTGTATACTGTTTGTAATCCTCAGTATCTGTATTATTCTGTATATATACACCGCACAGTACCACTTCTCCTGTCCTGAATACTGGGAGAAGTCCTCAATATCTGCATTATTCTGTATATATACACTGCATAGTACCACATCTCCTGTCCTGTATACTGGCTGTAATCCTCAGTATCTGTATTGTTCTGTATATACAAACTGCACAGCACCACAAAAAGCTCTGGAAACAGGGCCTGTGGCCTTGAGCTGAAAAAACTAATGGTGCTTTTGGTGGGAACCGTAAAAAATTTTTGACTGCTGTTTTTGGGGGGGACAAGGGGCTGAGCTAATGATATGCAAACCCGTCGCATCAAAGAGGGGGGGGGTATATCCCCCAAAAGCATGCCAAGTGTAGCCCCGTTCCCGCTGGGAAACTGTTCCAAAAACTGAACCCTTCCCCCTGAGACAAAATTTTTTCCTCCAGCCAGGGCCCCACTTGGGGAAGGGGGGAATACCCCGGGCATTTTCCCCCATGGGCCCCCTGCACCCGCTCCTCTGGCCGGTTTTAAGCAACCTAAAACATATTAGTGCAAAATGCAGTCGGCCGCCACTGCCCCCGTTGGGCTGCTGTGACGGCGCCGCGGCACACAAATGAGCGCTTTTTGCTGCCGGGACAAAACCCGCACAGCACACGTTTTTTTGAGAGTTTGGGGACAGGGGGAAAAGCGCGCTTTGCCTTTCCGAATTCAGGTTTCCCCCCGTGAAACACCAAATTTCCCTCCCGGGGCCTGCATACTGCCCCCCGGGGGCCTATGCCCGGTTCCCAAGGGGGATCGCCCCCAACACCCACCCAAAATGGGGAAACCCCTACATTTGCAAATTCCTTTCTGTTTACTCCCGGCCCCCGACCACAAATTTATCACTGCGGCCGCCAGCGGACAGCCCTGAGGAAGTGGAAATTCCTTGTCACAAAGTTTGTTTTTTGCTAATCCCGGTTTTTAGGGTTTTTACCCCCTTTTTAAAAAGGGAAAAGGGGGGTGTGCTTGGGGTTTTTGGGGGGGTTTCTTGGGGAGACTACTTTGTGTGTGTGGGGGAAACTGGGGGAGGTTTCTGGGGGGGGGATGCGTGCGGTGGGTTTTTGTTTGGGGGGGGGGTGCTGGGGGCAGGTTTTCTCCTGAGTGTGGCAGGGCCCGGGCCCGGTGCTGTGTGGGGTGGGGGGGGGCCCTTGGGGTGGGGTGCTTGGGGGAGTCGGGGGAAACCCGGGGTCCTGCTTGGGTTTTTTTGTGGGGGTGGGGTGGTGCTGTGTGTTTTGGGGGGGGCCCGGGGGGGCCGCTGTGTGTGTTGGGGTCCCTGCTCTGATGTGTGTGTGTGGTGGTATGGGGAAGGCTGCTGCGGTGGGGGGTGCTGGGGGCAGGCTGTGTGTGTTGGGGGGTGGGGGGAGGCTGCCATGTGTGTGTGGCGGGTGGAACACTGCCCTGTGTTTTGGGTGTTGGGGCAGATGGTGTGTGGGGAGCTGGGGCAGGGGTTTATGTGGGTCTGGGGTGTGGGGGGAGGCTGCTATGGTGTCTGGGGTGTGGGGGAGGCTGCGTGGTGTGTGGGGTGCTGGGAGGCTGCTTGTGTGTGTGGGGGGGGGGCTGGGGCAGGATGCTGTTGGGGGAGTGGGGCAGGGGATGGGCTGGCTGGTGTGTTTGGGGGGGGGCCTGGGGGAGGCTGCTGTGTTGTTGTGGGGGGGGGGGTGCCCTGCTACTGTATGTGGTGTGTGTGGGGTGCTGGGGTAGGCGCTGTGTGTGAGTGGTGCTGGGGTAGGTACTGTGTATGGGGGGGGGCGGGGCAGGCGATGTGGTTTGGGGAGTGAGGCGGTGATATGTGTGTGTGGGCGGGTGGAGCAGGCGTGTTTGTGTGTGGGTGTTGGGGCAAGACTGGTGTGTGGGGGAGCTTGGGGAGCCTACTGGGTGTATGGCGAGCCTGGGCTGGCTGCTGTGTGTGTGCGGGGGCCTGCTGCTGTACGTGTGTGTGGGGGTGCTGGGGCAGGCTGCTATGTGTGAGTGGGGTGCTGGGTAGGCTGCTATGTGTGAGTGGGTGTGCTGGGGCAGGCTGCTATGTGTGTGTGGGGGGGCTGGGGCAGGATGCTGTGTGGGGTAGCTGAGGTAGGCTACTGGGTGTATGGCAGGGCCTGGGCTGGCTGCTGTGTGTGTGTGCGGGGGCCTACTGCTGTACGTGTGTGTGGGGTTGCTGGGCAGGCTGCTATGTGTGAGTGGGGTGCTGGGGCAGGCTGCTATGTGTGTGTGGGGGGCTGGGGCAGGATGCTGTGTGGGGAGCTGGGGCAGGCTACTGGGTGTATGGCAGGGCCAGGGCTTTGGGTGGTGTGTTTGTGGGGGCCTGATGCTGTATGTGTGTATGGGGGTGGTGGGGCATGCTGATGTGTGTGTGGGGTGCTGAGGCAGGCTGCTATATGTGTGTGTGGGGCTGGGGCAGGCTGTTGTGTGTGTGTGGGGAGGTCAGTATGCTGTGTGGGGGAGCAGGGGCAGGCTACTGGGTGTATGGCAGGCCTGAGCTGGCTGGTGGTGTGTGTGGGGGGCCTTGGCAGGCTGCTGTGTGTGTGTGTGGGGGGGGGCTCTGATGCTGTATGTGTGTATGGGGTGCTGGGGCAGGCTGCTGTGTGGGGGCTGCTGGGGCAGGCTGCTGTGTGGGGGGTGCTGGGGCAAGCTTCCTTGTGTGTGGGGGATTCTAGGGCAGGCTTCTATGTGTGTGGGGAAGCTAGGGCAGGCTGCTGTGCGTGTGGGAGGGCTGGAGCAGGCTGCTGTGTGGTGGCGGGGCTGGAGCAGGCTGCTGTGTGTGTGGGCGGGCTAGGGCAGGCTGCTGTGTGTGGGGGGGGCTGGGGCAGGCTGCTGTGCATGTGGGGGGCTGGGGCAGGCTGCTGTGTATGTGGCAGGGTCTGGGCTGGCTGTTTTGTGTATGTGTGGGGGGGGGCTGGGATTGCTACTGTGTGTGTGGCAAGGCCTGGACTGGCTGCTGTGTGTGGTGTGTGTGTGGCAGGGCCAAGGCTGGCTGCTCTGTGTGTGGTGTGTGTGGTAATACTGCATAGGGCTGTGTGTGTGGTGTGTGGTAATACTGTGTAGGGCTGTGTGGGCTCATGTGTGTGGGTAATACTGTATAGGGCTGTGTGGGCTCATGTGTGGCGTAATACTGTATAGGGCTTGTGTTGGTTCATATGTGGGGGTAATAGTGTGTAGGTCTGTCTGGGCTCATGTGTGGGGGTAATAGTGAATAGGCTGTGTGGGGAAATAATGTATAGGGCTGTGGGCTCATGTGTGTGGGGCTAATATAATATATAGAAAATGTGGGCTCATGTTTGGGGCTAATACTGTTTATAGGGGCTAGTTGGGCACATATATGTGGGAGCCTGTGTGGAGCTAATACTGTTTATAGGGGCTATGTGGGCACATATATGTGGGAGCCTGTGTGGGGCTAAAACGGTTTATAGGGGCTATGTGGGCTCATGTATGTGGGAGCCTGTGTGGGTGCTAATACTGTTTATAGGGGCTGTGTGAGCTCATGTATGTGGGAGCCTGTGTGGGGCTAATACTGTTTATAGGGGCTATGTGGGCACATATATGTGGGAGCCTGTGTGGGGCTTAAAACGGTTTATAGGGGCTATGTGGGCTCATGTATGTGGGAGCCTGTGTGGGGCTAATACTGTTTTATAGGGGCTATGTGGGCACATATATGTGGGAGCCTGTGTGGGGCTAATACTGTTTATAGAGGCTATGTGGGCACATATATGTGGGAGCCTGTGTGGGGCTAAAACGGTTTATAGGGGCTATGTGGGCTCATGTATCTGGGAGCCTGTGTGGGGCTAATACTGTTTATAGGGGCTGTGTGAGCTCATGTATGTGGGAGCCTGTGTGGGGCTAATACTGTTTGTAGGGGCTGTGTGAGCTCATGTATGTGGGGGCCTGTGTGGGGCTAATTACTGTTTTATAGGGGCTGTGTGAGCTCATGTATGTGGGGGCCTGTGTGGGCTAATACTGTTTTTAGGGGCTGTGTGAGCTCATGTATGTGGGGGCCTGTGTGGGGCTAATACTGTTTATAGGGGCTGTGTGAGCTCATGTATGTGGGAGCCTGTGTGGGGCTAATACTGTTTATAGGGGCTGTGTGAGCTCATGTATGTGGGGGCCTGTGTGGGGCTAATACTGTTCATAGGGGCTGTGTGAGCTTATGTGTGGGGTTAATACTGAATACAGAGGATGGGTTTGGTCCTATATGTGGGGGCCGGTGTGGGGCTAATACTCTATAGATATGTGTGGCCTCCTGTGTGCTGGTGGCCAGTGCAGCATCAGAAGGTTTTCCTGCGGGCAGCGTTCACACTCTGCTCTTCATGGTGTCTCCATCTTCCTCTCTTCACCCAGCACTGGACCTGCTGTCGCACACGCCTTTCATCTGTCCCCATCTCCAGGATGTAGGTGAGTCTTGGCTATATGCCTTATCCTCCTAACTACAGTATATACCACAGCCTCCTGGGTATGCTGTGTATAATTCTCCTTTCCTGTATACTGGGTGTAATCCTCAGTGTCTGTATTATTCTGTATATAGACACTGCACAGTACCACTTCTCCTGTCCTGTATACTGGGTGTAATCCTCAGTGTCTGTATTATTCTGTATATATACACTGCACAGTACCACTTCTCCTGTCCTGAATACAATACTGGGTGTAATCCTCAGTGTCTGTATTATTCTGTATATACACACTGCACAGTACCACTTCTCCTGTCCTGTATACTGTTTGTAATCCTCAGTATCTGTATTATTCTGTATATATACACCGCACAGTACCACTTCTCCTGTCCTGAATACTGGGAGAAGTCCTCAATATCTGCATTATTCTGTATATATACACTGCATAGTACCACATCTCCTGTCCTGTATACTGGCTGTAATCCTCAGTATCTGTATTGTTCTGTATATACAAACTGCACAGCACCACTTCTCCTGTCCTGTATACTGGATGTAATCCTCAGTATATGTATTATTCTGTATATACACACTGCACAGTACCACTTCTCCTGTCCTGTATACTGGGTGAAGTCCTCAGTATCTGCATTATTCTGCATATATACACTGCACAGTACCACTTCTCCTGTCCTGTATGCTGGGTGTAATCCTCAGTATCTGTATTATTGTGTATATATACACTGCACAGTACCACTTCTCCTGTCCTGTATACTGGGTGAAGTCCTTAGTATCTGCATTATTCTGTATATATTCACTGCACAGTACCACTTCTCCTGTCCTGTATACTGGGTGTAATCCTCAGTATCTGTATTATTCTGTATATATACACTGCACAGTACCACTTCTCCTGTCCTGTATACTGGGTGTAATCCTCAGTATCTGTATTATTCTGTATATACACACTGCACAGTACCACTTTTCCTGTCCTGTATACTGGGTATAATCCCCAGTATCTGTATTATTCTGTATATATACCCTGCACAGTACCACTTCTCCTGTCATGTATACTGGGTGTAATCCTCATTATCTGTATTATTCTGTATATATACACTGCACAGTACCACTTCTCCTGTCCTGTATACTGGGTGTAATCCTCAGTATCTGTATTATTCTGCATATATACACTGCACAGTACCACTTCTGCTGTCCTGTATACTGGGTGTAATCCTCAGTATCTGTATTATTCTGCATATATACACTGCACAGTACCACTTCTCCTGTCCTGTATACTGGGTGTAATCCTCAGTATCTGTATTATTCTGTATATATACATTGCACAGTACCACTTCTCCTGTCCTGTATACTGGGTGTAGTCCTCAGTATCTGTATTATTCTGTATATACACACTGCACAGTACCACTTCTCCTGTCCTGTATACAGGGTGTAATCCTCAGTATCTGTATTATTCTGTATATACACACTGCACAGTACCACTTCTCCTTTCCTGTACACTGCGTGTAATCCTCAGTATCTGTATTATTCTGTATATATACACTGCACAGTACCACTTCTCCTGTCCTGTTATCAGAGAGGTGGTATTGGACTTTGATTTTCAGCATTTAACTGTTGTTTAAATTGATTTTCCCGAATATGGTAGTCATCACTTCTCTTCTGTCAAGTGATGACTTTCCCTTCGCTGTGTATGTGACCGTTGGAACCCCACAGTTCTGAGAAACGTGGCTTTGAAGATCGCCATGTAAATGGAGCTGCGGTTGATTATTCCCTCTGCCCCGCCATTCACATGTGGTTCTTCAGATAACGACTTTAAGAAAGTGATGAAGCCACGACAACGTAAAAGCAAATTTCACTAATCGGGGCTGATGGGTAATATAGTATGTGGGCTGGTGGGGCTTGTTTTCCAGGGCTGCTTTTTGGTCCCAGTCCGGCCCTGCTCCAGACCAGCAGCTTATCTGATTGACTGTATCTGTCTCCAAGTGGGTGGATTTGAGAAAAAAGCCCATGTTGCAATGTGTGGATGCTGCCTTTTTGCTGTTCAGAGAGAGAGGAGAAGACATGGACCAGAGCAACTATGAGCTCACCATATTGGAGCAGGAGGTTGTGAGGCATTTCTGGAAATGACTGACACCTGGTGCTTGGACGGTACCTGCTGGCCTGGATCTGGAGTCAACAGACAATAGAGAGGGTTGCTGTCACACAGCTGCATTGAGCAGGTACAGTCACTGCCACATCCGTGATCCCTGCTGCCGCAGCTGGCCTAGTGTCAGAGTCTATGTTTCACCCTGCTGCACGGCCACTGGTCAGCAAACTGGAGGGCATGGAGGATACTCCCTCTCCCTCTACTGCCGATTGGAAGGTGGCTGAGGGGTCCAATTGGGACCAGAGCCAGAAGAGCACCTCCCATCCCTTGTCCAAACAAACACAAGCACCGAACCAAGGCCTAGCACAAGTCCACCACTCAGACCGCCTCTGATCATTCAAAAGCAACTACCAGATCACGTGGAGCTACTGACCCCACTGCTGCAACCTCAGCTGCCTCAGAGATCTGAGGAGTTTCAACCAACGAGGATAGCAGAGCAGCAGCATCCACCATCAAAGTAGGTAATGTGTTGTTCACCGTCGGTTGTGTGAATACACCACCCTCACCTTCTAGTGGTAACCAGTAGGTGAGACCTACTAAAAAGTGACTTGAACACACTATAGTTGTGCTAGATAAACAAAAAGGAGAGGGGTAGTTCCCCAAGCCTCCCCGCTCTGGGCACCTTAAAGTGTTGGGTCATAAAGGCCAACAATTTGAGAAAAACTGTGCATGATAATGTTAAATATTCACCTTGTTAGGCTGGATAGCTGTGTATGCTGATAAGAGTGTGAAGCTTAAACATTGCTGCTGGGGTTGAGCTTAAGCCCCACTGGGCAGTGAAGCCTCTTTTATTCTAAGTTTTATTTTTTTTTTGCATCTGTTGTGCCCTTTTCTGCTATTTTTATTAAAGGCACAAGGTGCGACAATGTTGCACTTTGCACTTTTAAAGGACTGTGTTGCCGCCCTTAACATGGTGGTTATGTTGTTCTCCGCAAGGAGCCACCCCTTGACTTTGTCCTTCCCTGGAAGGATATCTGGCTAGTCCTGTGTTTGAGACTCCTAACCGAGGCTCCACAGACTTATTTGCATATTCATAATTTCTAAAAAAGGGTGAATAGGTTCATGCATTTTTACATTGAACACAATAATAAAACACATGCCCTTTACATAGATATTTTGCACACCCAGCACATGTCAGATTTGTTTTATTGTCACAAGAAGATGAACAGAAGCTCTATCTCTTCCTTTTTTGGCTGTTAGCTGTGCTGGTGGAGGCTGTGGAGTCTCTTTCTTGAGCATTCTGCTGGACACTCTTCACAATGGCTGCTGCTCTTTACACCTGGGGTTTACTTTTCTGGCTTCGATATACGGCCTAACTAGGGATTTTCCTAATTCTTCAATAAAAATTCTTCTTTTATGCAGCTTATGTCCGTTCCAATTGGGGTTGATTTCTCTCAATAAAACAAATGTGATGTATGCCGAAACATCCAGAATGTTGTAAAATATTATTGGCCAACAAGTAGTTTTGCGTTTGCATGTGTATGTTGATATTGCTTGATCTAGTGTATCAACTGCCCCTTTTGTGGCATTATAATCTAATATCATGTCTGGCTTTCTGTCTTCTTAATTGCTTATTGCATTGTCATATTGCATTGTGCTCATTAGAATTACATGTTTATTTTTTTTTAGAACATTCTTTCATTTTGATCAAACCTCAGTACTGTAGAAATCTCATGAAACCTTTCAAGAGACATTGTAGCTCCTAATATGTGGCGACCGGTTTCGGAATTCCACAAATTTGTAGTTGATTCACGATAGGATTCAGTTGATCATAGGATTTAGGATTTAGTTGATTCATTATACTGTAGAATCCTGCTAAAAGAAGTAAACCAATATAGGCATTTAGAGCTATCACATCTAATTTGTTCCATTTATCACCATAAACTCGGTGTGCATCAATGTTTGTCATTTGTAGTATAAATTTAGGATAGTGACCCGCCCCAGGACCATGGGGTGCCAGGCTGTAGTTCACGGGGATGTCACGAGCTGTTTGTGCCCGGGCCCGTGGCCCTGGTGGTCACTGAAAAAGGGGTTCAAATAAAAATAAAAAGAGTTTGTGATGCCACCTATGGTTCCCGGTAATGATACCGGCGCTGCTTGCGGACCTCCGGGGTGATGATGCAGCCAGATGACTACGCTCCCCATAGGTGGAGCGGGATCCCCGGGGCAACTGTAGATGATAGGAATTTTACACAGGGAGGCAGCTCTCCACACAGCCTTGTCTCTTGTGCTGCAGGTGAAGGCGGCTCATCAGGTGGAGATGCTGGCAAACAGTTTATGATGAGGGCAGGATCAGGGGCCGCAATTATAGACACACACTGGGGCTTTGTTTCCATACCTTTTACTGATGGTATTGCAACGTATTGTCCAGGGTACAGTCCAGGTGGTCAGGTGGCAGTTCAGGATTTCCACACTCGATGAGTTGTGAGTGTGTGTGT
Organism: Allobates femoralis; assembly: GCA_033576535.1. Taxonomy (NCBI): domain Eukaryota; kingdom Metazoa; phylum Chordata; class Amphibia; order Anura; family Aromobatidae; genus Allobates; species Allobates femoralis. The sequence goes on along the minus strand of JARQOC010000003.1, from coordinate 299,605,223 downwards.
GTGTTCTCTAGTCCTGGCCTGTCTGAAACCTGGCCCTGACCTCTCCTCTGTTCCTCACTTGTATAGCAGGCGATGAGAACTTTCTGCTGGGTATCGCTAACTCCTCTGTGGTCCCTGGCTCTGTTAGTGGCTGTGCCAGAAGTGCTGCACCAGGACACTGAAGTCTCCCTGGCCTTCCAGTCTTTTCTGCTGGGCTAACAGGATCCTTGCAGACTTGCACTGCGGTGTCCAGGTTGCTTCTGCTGCTTCTCCGTGGTGAACCGGTATGGTTCCTCTGCCCCCTCTCCGTCTCGCCTTGCCTCCGACCCTCACTCTTGGGTCCCTTACACTGGCTAGGCTTCCCTCTGGTACGGGCCTAGCACGGCTCCGTTCACCAGGTGTCTTGCGCAGTACTGTACCATACTGAACTGCCTAACTCCGCCCCGGGGCCTGAATTTATAGGGGACTTTGCCTGAAGTCGGCAAGCAGAGCTCCCCTTTCAAGTCTGGGGTGGAAGGGAAGGTGTTGCATGTTTAAGTTTACCTGATGTTGAAATCCCTCCCCGCACCAGCTGTTCCTGTGGCAACCAAACCGTAGGGGTGCCACAATAGTCATATTTAGGAACAATGCGAATGTTGATCCTATATCAGATATTCTTCATATAGCATATCTAGTATGACCAGGTGTAGCTTTTATGATATTTTCAGAGGATAAACTACCAGAATGACTAGGTTGCATGTTCCAAATTATATCCTTGTTTTTAGAATGGATTGCTTGCATTCAACTAGTTGTCTGGGTATCATGTTCCTCTTCATATCCCACTTCAGAATCTGAATTTTCAGCATTGCTTTCCCCATCACTCCTTTGGTCCTCATCTTCGGACACATTTTCCTGTGGGATATCCTCTTCTGAATCAGATGTGTTGACAAGCTCTTCCAATTCAGTGTCAGTCAATAGACGTTTTCGAAACATTTTTGTCCAAATTTGGAAATTATGCACAGTCACAGCTTCCACGGGGTAGAGTCAACACTATGAAATAAAAAAAAACAACTGTATAAATAAATAACAAGAAAAGAGAAAATAATCTATAACCAGTTTCACAACAAAAAGGCTTATATACTACATTTAAGGGCCATTGCAGTGGTGAAGAAAGTGCAGTGTGGCAGGTACACTTGCAATGCTGGAGCCTCGCGTTTGTGACATTGCAGCATCACAATCACAGGGTGCATCTGTGTGTGTGTGTGTTTGGGGCCCTAAAACAGTCCCTGTTCAAATCTGTACTCAATGCTCATCCATGCAATCAATATATCACATCAGTGAGAATAAACCCTCTTCTAGACAAACATTCAGTCTTCACAAGCCTAAAGCCCCGTCACACTAAGCGAGATCGCTAGCCAGATCACTGCTGAGTCACAGGTTTCGTGATGTAACAGCGACCTTGCCAGCGATCTCGCTACGTTTGACTTGTAGCAGCGACCAGGCTACCGCTGTGAGATCGCTGATCGTTACAAATCGTTCTGGACCATTTTGGTCATGCGTCGTCGCGCTCATGCTGTGTTTGACGGGGACAACGACCAATGATCTCAATACTATGCCCAAGAGTGACAGGTTCCCAACGACCGCTGCATCGTTCCATATCGTTGCTGCGTCACTGGTAAGATCTGACTGTTTGACATTTCACCAGCGACCACGTAGCGATGCACCAGTGATCCCTACCAGGTCGTATCGTTGTCGGGATCGCTGGAGCGTCGCTATGTGTGACGGATACCCTAAAAGAGTACCTATAAAACGGGCACACATTAGCTTACATCATGACACAGTAACCAAAAAATGGCTTTACAATATGCAATCTAAAGAACAGAATTGAATAATTTGAGAAATAAAAGCATAGTTTATATGCTACATACCTGTAAAGATGTGTATTTACAGCTCAGTGTCCTGTCTCACAGAATTGAAAGAGAAATCGATGGGATGAGGAATTGCTCACTGATAAGGACAGTGAAGCCTCCATCCTTTTGAATAATGAGATGACGTACACAGGAAAACAAATACATTTTGCAGGCAGAAATAATTAGTGACCTGTGAACAGTATAAAATGTTATCGGGTCATATTGACCCAAACAGTAGCAAAAAAGTAGCAAAAAGTAAAAGAAAACAAAAAAAAACAACACTCATAGTAACACCTTAAATGAGGAAAAGTCAATTAATCACAAGTTTAAGATCCACATAATAAATTATCTGCAGGGTCCCAAATTTAATTTTGCGTCATATGGACCCGAACAAAACTGAAGGAGTTAATTAAACACAGCTGGACTCCAATGAAGGAGTAGAACCTTCTCAAGGAGGATCACAAGGAAATGGACAGCATGTGACTTAAATATGAGTGTCTGATTAAAGGGTCTGAATAATTATGACCATGTGATATTTCAGTTTTTCTTTTTTTAATAAGTTTGAAAAATTTCTACATTTCTGTTTTTTTCAGTCAAGATGGGGTGCAGTATTCATTGATGAGAAAAAAAATGAACTTTTTTAATTTACTGAATGGCTGCAATGAAACAAAGAATGAAAAATGTAACGGGATCTGAATACTTTCTATACCCACTGTATAAAACCAACAAAAATAAATGTAGATTTTATTTTTATTTATATTTTTAAAAAATATTTTTAATTAATAACACATCTCAAATTCTCAAATTCTACAGTATGTATATAACTAACTAACATCATGACTAATGTTTATATACTTTGTGAATTTTATGATTGAACATTGTGAAAAGAATGGTGCTGAGGAAAGCTTTTATAATGTCTTAACAACAATACAGGAATAAATGCTCATACATACCATCTTTGCCTTTTTTGTTGTAGTGGTCATTTTTTTCCTTGTAACTATTTTATGACTATTTAAGTGGTAAAAAAACTTAAATACTTGTAGGTACACATTCAGTTTAGTTGCAGTTTCTGATTTGATCTGCATGCTATGTACCATGGCTGTTCTGAGATGTGTCCACTATAGGGTTAACAGTTTAACCAGTTTAACTATGCGTTTGCTTTGAATTATCCACAGTTAATTGGGTGTATTGTCATTTATGTAAGTATGTTGTCTGTATTATTCAGTGCGCACATAAAAAAGTGAAGTGGTATAATTTCTACTGCTATGATTAAGAGCCATGAGGGGCTCAAAATGCGTCCGACAGTGTGCTCTTAGGCTGGCTTCACACTGCAGTTTTTTCACTGATCAGTGTCATCGTGTTTGGTGCCAAAACAGGGTGTGTTTCCAAAACTGAGAACAGGTGTCAATTTTCAATTATAGCTTTTCTCTGCAAGTTCCTCTCCTGGTTCCTCTCAGGGTTTTGGCATACAAACTGGATGGACACTGATTAGTGAAAAAACTGCAGTATTAAGCCAGCCTTATGACCACTTCACACGCAAGGATATCCTGAACGATATCCTTGAAAAGTCACGAATTTGTGATCGTTGAAAAGATATTTTTCGGGCGTCGTTGCGTGTAAATGAACGATATAGGAAGAAAACATTCTTGGATCGTTCATCCAAAGTTTGAGATCCGGACCTCAAATCTATCATTCGTCGTCCAATTAACGCTACTGAAAGAAGCCACATCGTTCAGTGTGACACCATTGTGAACGATGTCGTTCAAAAATCTCCTATTCCTGCTGCTTTAAAAGATCGTTCAGTCCTTGCTCTCCTATTTAACTAGTGCATTGCCAAATGGGATATTGTTAACGATATCCTTGTGTGACAATGCACTAACGATATCGGAATGATCACTGTCACGTGATCGTTTTAAGGATATCGTTAAGGATATCCTTACGTGTGAAGCGACCTTTAGATTTTCCATCTTCAGTTTTTGAACATGCACCAATAAACATTTGTATTTTGTTACTTGGAGCTTCCTGAATAATTATGGTACAGGTGCGGGACATAAGCATTTTTCTCATCTGACCATACTCATAGAAACGGGATCTTTGTCATTTGTGAAACCAACATGATTAGCACTTGTATCGAAGAGGGGACGGCGAAGGAGATCATCATGTGGTAGAATCACATATAGTATTGGCTCATATAACATAAACATCTCACATATTATATTTTATCTAATTAATACTAAGTATTTCTGACAGGTCCCACCGGATGCCATAAAGTGTCTGTTTGATGCTTACAGATTTTAAATCCTTATTAAAATCATACAGAGTATCCACCATCCAAAATCCATGCATCACTTATGAAACCAAGTTGTCTATCAAAGAATAAACTCTTGCACTGTGGTGGAAAATGAAGCCAATCTTGGTTGGCAACAGTTTCTAACAATCCAAGGCTGTCTTTAAAGATGTAAAACAATGGACACTTGGTAAAACATTCTCTATAAGCAGTTGCAGATTCTTAAATGCTATAGGATGCTACCTGATTTTGGACATTAGAATCGAGGTTTATGTGTAGCTAGAAAAATGCTTTTCTATCTTTTAAAAATAAAAGTTTACCTACCGTATATACTCGTGTATAAGCCGACTTTTTCAGCCCAAAAATTGGGCTGAAAAGTCGCCCCCTCGGCTTATACACGAGTCATATACTTTTGTACGAGGTGGGGGCTGTGTCTAGGATCAGGAGGAGGCTGGAGGAGGTGGGGGAAGGCTATAATATGAGCGGCTCGTGACGTGCAGCCGCTCATAACTTATTCATGATATGCACTGCATCCCCTGCCCATCTGCGGGGGGAGCAGTGCATATCCCATTACAGGCTCCCCATAACAATATGGCGCCCCCACCACAGTAAATCCTCCCCATGCTGCCGCTGCTCAGTGTAAAATGTATAATGTTATTAGCTCTCACCCTCTCTCAGTGCATCCTCCCTCCTCCCTCCTCCCTGCGTGTCATGTGACCGGCCGGTGACGTCATCACGGTGAGCCCCGGTCACAGGACAAGCAGGAAGGAGGGAAGATGCACAGCCAGGACGGTTGCATCATCACACGCAGCCCCCGGGTTCCTTCTCCCACCTCAGTCCTCCTTCTCCCACCTCAGTCCTCTCCTCACAGCGCTGCTCTCCTTCCTCTCCCTGGCACAGGCTGCTCCAGAGGTCGCACAGTTCAGGATCAGAAGCTCAGCACAGCCCGCCCCACACAACACACACAGGACTGAGGGTGAGAGCTAATAACACTATTTATTTTACAGTGAGCAGCGGCAGCATGGGGAGGCTTTACTGTGAGGGGGGGGGAGCCTGTATACCCTGTGTGCTGCTGCTGGGAGCAGCCTGTGTATCCCCTGTGCTTTTGGGGGGCAGCCTGTGTACCCCCTGTGCTGCTGCTGGGGGGCAGCCTGTGTACCCCCTGTGCTGCTGCTGGGGGGCAGCCTGTGTACCCCCTGTGCTGCTGCTGGGGGCAGCCTGTGTACCCCCTGTGCTGCTGCTGGGGGCAGCCTGTGTACCCCCTGTGCTGCTGCTGGGGGCAGCCTGTGTACCCCCTGTGCTGCTGCTGCTGGGGGCAGCCTGTGTACCCCCTGTGCTGCTGGGGGCAGCCTGTGTACCCCCTGTGCTGCTGCTGGGGGCAGCCTGTGTACCCCCTGTGCTGCTGCTGCTGCTGCTGGGGGCAGCCTGTGTACCCCCTGTGCTGCTGCTGCTGTTGGGGGCAGCCTGTGTACCCCCTGTGCTGCTGCTGCTGGGGGCAGCCTGTGTACCCCCTGTGCTGCTGCTGCTGCTGGGGGCAGCCTGTGTACCCCCTGTGCTGCTGCTGCTGCTGGGGGCAGCCTGTGTACCCCTGTGCTGCTGCTGGGGGCAGCCTGTGTACCCCCTGTGCTGCTGCTGCTGGGGGCAGCCTGTGTACCCCCTGTGCTGCTGCTGCTGGGGGCAGCCTGTGTACCCCCTGTGCTGCTGCTGCTGCTGGGGGCAGCCTGTGTACCCCCTGTGCTGCTGCTGGGGGCAGCCTGTGTACCCCCTGTGCTGCTGCTGCTGCTGGGGGCAGCCTGTGTACCCCCTGCGGCGCTGCTGCTGCTGCTGGGGGCAGCCTGTGTACCCCCTGCGGCGCTGCAGCTGCTGCTGGGGGCAGCCTGTGTACCCCCTGCGGCGCTGCTGCTGTTGCTGGGGGCAGCCTGTGTACCCCCTGCGGCACTGCTGCTGCTGCTGGGGGCAGCCTGTGTACCCCCTGCGGCGCTGCTGCTGCTGCTGCTGAGGGCAGCCTGTGTACCCCCTGCGGCGCTGCTGCTGCTGCTGCTGGGGGCAGCCTGTGTACCCCCTGCGGCGCTGCTGCTGGGGGCAGCCGTATACACTGTGCTGGAGTCCACCCTTGGCTTATACGCGAGTCAATAAGTTTTCCCAGTTTTTGGGGGCAAAAGTAGGGGGGTCGGGTTATACACGGGTCGGCTTATATACGAGTATATACGGTACTTAAAAAAATGTTCAGTGGGGGGCATTGGACTAAATGAAGAAAAGAAGCTACAGACACCACAGGAATCCTTGCTCCAGCATTGTCGTCACTTGCAGGAGTGGCAGTGCTGGGGCGCGAAGCAAATTCAGGTGTAAGGATAGGTTATTTTCTTCTTTTATCAGTATGGATTCCCATCGTGATTTTTATTAAAGCTTAAAAGACCTTTTAAAATTATCAATTAAATCAGCCTGAAGAAGAGACCTGAGTCGTCTCGAAAGCTTGCTATGCTTACCATCTTTTCAGTTAGCCATTAAAAGGTATCAACCACTGAGGACTCTCAGATTGCAATATATTTTTCAATTAAATCATGAAATGCATGTATTAATAAATTAATAAAACTGTTGGTAAACTGTTGGTTTACTTTTGATATTAAGATTAATATTTTATGAGTCAAACAAAAGAATGGAGGCCAAAGTCTAAGGCCCCTTTCAAACCACGGATAGCCCCGGAACCGATTTTGTGGTAATGCAGTCCTATGGTGCCGGACAAGGCCAGATGGCAGAAATTTGCCATCCAGTTTTGTCTCTGTCTGGCTGCATCAGGCTGCATTCGGTTTTTTTTCCGGACACAAAAACGTTGCTTGGAGCGTTTTTTGTGTCCGGGGCAAATATCGGCACAAATCAGATCCTCCTGGATCCGGCGCACCCTAACATGGGAGACTATGGCACCGGATCACACTGGATCCGACATAAAACCGGATGCGGCTCCCAGACATCGGCTGCTGAAGTTTAGCAGTAAGCACTGCTAAACTTTAGCACCTGGAGCTGTCCCCTACAGAGATTTCAGGACCGCGACTAGATCCCCGCTAGCCGCGTTCTTGAAATTTCAGCAGCTGCGATCTGCCAATTCCAGCAGAAAACAGGAACGGAAGGCATATTTGTCCTCCGGTTCTGTTTGTCCGGGGCGATCAGGTTGTGTCCGGTGCTTCCTGCAAAGCACCGGACAGAACCTGAACCACAAAAAACGTGGTGTGAAACCGGCCTACATGTATTCAGTCAGCAGCAACCGAGAGAAGTAATGATTATCTTGGGTGGGATGATAAGGAGTTTAACCCCTTCTTGACCTTGCCTTTTCCCTTTTTGCCCTATTATTTTTCCCTCTCCAACTTCCAAGAGCCATAACTTTTTTATTTTTACGTCAATATAGACATATGAGGGCTTGTTTTTTGTGGAATGAGTTGTACTATTGAACGACATCTATACTTTTCCGGATACCATACTGGAAAACAGCAAAAAGTTGTAAATGCAATGAAATTTCAAACAATTTTCATTATATGGTAAAACTGACATGTCAGTATGATGTCTCAGTTGGGTACGAGTTCATATATACCAAACTTGTATACGTTTACTGTTATCTAAGTGGTGAAAGAAATATCAGAAGTTTTTGAAGAAAAAAAATTGCACGTTTTCACCATTTTCTGAGACCCATAGCATTCTCATTTTTCAGCATCTGGGGCTGTGATGGATTAATTTTTGCGACTTGAGTTTACATTTTTAATGATACCGTTGGGTAGATACATTGTTTTGATTGCCTGTCACTGCATTATATCAAAATGTTGTGGCAATCATAATAATGCAGTTTTGACATTTTTCCTTTCTTTCTTTGTAAGTTTTGTATTTTCTTTTTTGAAAGTTTATTAAGAAATGTGGTACATTGTGATAACTCAGATAATTTAAATAAATATATATATATAATTTTTTTTTTCCGCCATTATTGTGAGGGGATGAAATGTTAACAGGCTTTATTTTGATAAAAGAATTTGTAGGAGTTGTCCAGTTAAAAAAAATTCTGGTTTCATAACACCCTTTTGTCCAGCAGCAGCTTTGATTTATATTTTAAAACTTGGCTTTACTCCCCTTCCCCGGGTCCAGAGTTGAGTCTTTGGTATCCTATTCTCTATCATCTTGATTATCTGATTTTATATTTTGATAACCAAAAATACAAATCCAAAAACTATCTGCTCTTCTTTCTCTGCTGCTGCTCCTGTCAGTTGATATCTCTCCAAATCCTGGTTAACCCTCTGCTAACTTCAACCCCTCCCCCACCTCACACAGAAATCTTGATGGCCGTTTCAATATTACTTGTACACCTTCATCTCCCATTTTTAATTGCACTCTCTGAAATCCACGGTCTGTATGCATCAAGCTTCCGTTTATTCACAACTACTTTCTCACTAAATCTGTCCCTCACTGAAACCTGGATCCAGGATTCAGACACGGTTTTCTCTGCCGCTATTTCTCATGGTGGCTTATGTGGCGCCCCTGCGGGTATGCGCCACAGAATGGTATTACACTTAAATATAAAATGTGTTTTTCCTTGTAAGTTGCTAGGTTAGGATTTCAACCTTATGGAGTCTATTTTTAGCACTCACTTAGGACCGCACCACTTAGTGTAGGGGGAACTGGGAATATGGTAGGTTCCACAGGTGGGGGCGGAGCTTAGGATAGAGCAGAGTGACAGTTAAGAATTTACCTCAGACGGCGCTGGGAAGGCAGACAGAGTGGTCACGCCTGTCAGCTCAGCTGAGCGGAGGGTACCCCATCTTTATGAGGGGGCCCAGGACAGATGGCAACGGACCAGAACTGGTAGGAGCCAGCTGGTCATGTTGAGGGTACACAGGTGACACGAACGACCGAGGCAGCCAGGAGTTCATCCCTGACTGCAAAGTCGATGAGCTGCAGGCCCAACAGAAACGGGTTGCTGACAGCACCACAAAGGTACCCCTCCCCTCAGGACTGAAAACTGGTTCAAGACACTAGGAGAAATAAAAAGAGACAGACATTTACTGCGGTGCTGGAAGGGAACTTTGTAGTCTCGGGTTGCCCTGTCCGGACCGGGTAGTGGACAGACCTTATCTCCTAGAAACAGACCGTAGGACTGGCGGGGGAGCTCTTCAAAGGTGGGAAAGACAGAAAGATCTAGAAAGAGAATAGAAACTCTGAAAGACAGAGAAAGAACATCTAAAGACTCCTTAAGAGAAATCCTGAGTTGGTAACAACACCCTAAACCAAACTGTACCGTGTATTGTTATGCCATCAGCCAGTACCGAGTAAAGCAAAGTTAAACAAGAACTGGTTTCTGTTATTCTTCCTGCCGCAGCTCAAAGGAGTGAACATCATCAACATCAACAGCAGAGGGGTAAGAACTGCACATTTCCATCACTGTCCTCCCTCACCGTCTCACCACCATCATAGCTGCCCTGAGGTAAAGCTCCACCTGTGGGGAGCTGTACCACACACTGCTGCCCCCTCCATCACCTCAGCGGCCGGCTGGCAGCGCCGGTACCACCTTACTGGACTCTACAGGTGGCGTCACGTTCCCCTGTAAATAACCCCTTCTACCCCCACCGTTTACCATCAACACCTGGTATAGTTGTTCGCCAGGGCACGGCACCGGGGATACCGACCATCCGTGACATCCCACACAGAAGCCCCGGTGACCGAGTACCCCATGCACCCCAGCTCTGGTTGAAACACTTACATTTGTCCCATTCAATGAGACCTGGGAACAGACATGGTGGTGGAGTTGGATTACTCCTGTCCCCTCAATCCTCTTTCCAGGTCATCCCCCCCATCAACCTTACTCTCATTCCCTTCTTTTGAGGTCCACACCATAAGGCTTTTACATCAACTCCCCCTCAGAGTAGCAGGGGTATACTGCCCCCCAGGGTCACCTACCCAGTTCCTTGACCTTTTTTCTGTGTGGCTACCACACTTCATGTCCTCAGAACTACCGACCCTTATGCTGGGTGACTTCAACATCCCCATAACCAGCCCTAACTCCCCACCTGCATCCGAACTTCTATCCCTAACCACTTCTCTTGGCCTCTTACAGCTCTCAATCTCTGAGACACACAAAGACGATAACACCCTTGACCTGGTGTTTGTCCGACTCTGTTCAACCTCCTCCTTAGATAACTCACCTCTTCCTCTCTCTGACCACAACATTCTCTCCTTCATGCTCACAAATCCTTGCCCACCCCAACACACTCTTATCTATCACACATTCAGAAATCTTTAGGTCATTAACCCTCATACAGATTCTCTACTCTCATCACCCTCAGAACCTTCAAACACAGAGTAAAACAGCCCTGGCTCACATTGCAAACTCGTTTTCTCCAGCGATGCTCAAGGAATGCCAAACGCCTATGGAGGAAAACCCGCTCACATAAAACTTCATTCACTATAAATTTATGCTAAGAGCCTACAATCATCAACTCAATAGTCCACCAAACTATTACCACATCTCACCTTCATATTACATTCTACTTCAAAAACACCCAGAATTCCCTATAACGGGCTCTTAGATGAATGATGAGTACAATTGTCTTTAAATTAGTGATCACTTTATTAATTAAATCATATAACAATTTATAAAATAATTAAAAATTTTTTACAAGGTACCTATGATTACAGATAGTTTATAACCAGGTCTGGACTGAAACCTGTTTACAAAAACCAATTATACAGTATACTTTATATAACACCAATCATACCAGATTTACAAGGATATGTTACATAGATTTTCTAGGTATTATTGGTGGCTGCACTATCAATATATTAATCATGCGGCTCTAATATATACCAAACGCCTATAAGCAAGGTGAACCTTTCACTATACTAGGTCACCCATATATAGTGCTGCCCCAATGCTCCAATGTACTTATCCTTCCTTAGTTAGTTAACATACCTGGTAGAAAGTGACACTGTATCAATAGTGGTTTCAGTCCTAGTACCCCACCGCCAACGTACGTTTCGCAATCTGAGGAAGATTACGAAACGTACGTTGGCGGTGGGGTACTAGGACTGAGACCACTATTGATACAGTGTCACTTTCTACCAGGTATGGTTACTAACTAAGGAAGGATAAGTACATTGGAGCATTGGGGCAGCACTATATATGGGTGACCTAGTATAGTGAAAGGTTCACCTTGCTTATAGGCGTTTGGTATATATTAGAGTCGCATGATTAATATATTGATAGTGCAGCCACCAATAATACCTAGAAAATCTATGTAACATATCCTTGTAAATCTGGTATGATTGGTGCTATATAAAATATACTGTATAATTGGTTTTTGTAAACAGGTTTCAGTCCAGACCTGGTTATAAACTATCTGTAATCATAGGTACCTTGTAAAAAATATTTTTAATTATTTTATAAATTGTTATATGATTTAATTAATAAAGTGATCACTAATTTAAAGACAATTGTACTCATCATTGATCTAAGAGCCCGTTATAGGGAATTCTGGGTGTTTTTGAAGTAGTAAGAGCCTACAACTCTGCCCTTCACCTCTCCAAACAGACTTTCTTCACCGCCCTGATCTCCTCCCTATTCAACAACCTAAACAAACTCTTTGACACCTTTCACTCTCATCTCAGTCCTAAAGTGCAGGCCTTAATCACTGACCTCTGTATTGATGATCTGGCTTCTTACTTCACAGAGAAATTAGAAAATATCCATCAGGAAATCAGCTCTCGGCCCCCAAGCACTGCTACCTCTATTCCCCCCCACATCTCTGGCTTACTTTCCACATTTGACCCAGTCTCAGAAGAAGAAGTCTCCAGGCTCCTCTTTTTCTCTCGTGACACTATAAGCACCGCTGACCCTATTCCCTCTCACTTACTCCAATCTATGTCTCTGGCCACCACTCACCTAACCATAATCTTCGATCTCTCACTCTCTCTTCTGGAATCTTCCCCTTCTCAATCAAATACTCTATCATTAGTCAATTATTAAAGGAAACTTATCTTGACCCATCCTGCAGAAATAACTACAGACCAGCCTCCAATATCCCCTTAATTTCTACAGTGTTGGAGCCCCTGGTTCACTCCCACTTTAACCGTTACCTCTCTACTCACTCTCTTCTAGATCTGTTCCAGTCTGGTTTCCGCCCCTTCACTCTATAGAAACTGCCCTCACCAAAGTGACCAATAACCTTCTGACAGCAAAACGTAATGGTAATCACTCTTTGCTTTTTCTTCTTGATCTCTCTGCAGTTTTGACACTGTTGACCACCATCACCTACTTGCTATGCTGCACTCCCTTGGCATAAAGGACATTGTTGTCTCCTGGTTCTCCTTCTGTCTCTCTAACCATTCCTTCAGTGTATTATTTGCCTGCTCCACTTCCTCTCCTCTTTTTCTCACTATTGGAGTTCCTCAAGGATCGGTCCTTGGCCCTCTTCTCCTTTTTCTCTACACAGCCCTGATTGGAAATATCTTCAGCAGATTTGGCTTTCAGTACAATCTTTATGTTGATGACACACAACTATACACTTCTTCCCCTGACCTTGCCTCCACTGTACTAGAGAATACCAATGACTGTCTAACCGCAGTTTACAATATCATGTCAACGCTCTATCTGAAAGTCAACCTTTCCAAAACTGAACTTCTGCTCTCGCCCTCCACTATCCTCCCTAAATCCAACATCTCCCTTTTCGTTTGAGGCACCACAATATTGCATAGGCAGCAGGCTCACTGCGTGGGTGTTATGTTTGACATCAATCTTTCCTTCACCCCATATATACAATCTCTTGTCCGCTCTTGCCACTTGCACCTGAAGAACATCTCTAGAATTTGCCCCTTTATCACCATGAAAACAACAAAAACCCCTGCCTTGTTTATTGTAATTCTTTATTAATTGGTCTCCCCCTCCCTAGACTTTCCCCTCTCCAGTTCATCCTTAATGCAGCATCCAGGGTCACCTATCTGGCTAACTGTTACTCGGATGCTTCCGTTCTGTGCCCATCAATGCACTGGCAGCCAATACACTTTAGGATCCAATTCAAATTGCTTGTTCTCACCCACAAAGCTCTTTACAAGGCAGCACGTCTTTACCTCTCTACCCTCATCTCTGTCTGTGACCCCACCCATACTCTTTGCTCTGGAAGCGACTTTAGACTTGCTTCTGCATTAATCCGAACCTCCCACTCCTGGCTCCAAGACTTCTCCTGAGCTGCAATGATTCACTGAAATGCTCTACCCTCAAGAAATTAGGTCTATCCACAACTTACATAGTTTCAGGCACTCCCTAAAAACACATCTTTTTAGGGCAGCATATCATGATCCCTAGTGAAAGTCATTTAGACATAGCCTATCGGCTACACCAGTCTCAAAAGCACTACAAATAATGGATGCATGATCATGCAGCTCTTATCTATTCCCCTTTTCCTCAAGTTGACTATACAATCATTGTAAATAAGCCCCTACAGTTTGCGTCAACCCCCACTTCATTGTAAATTGTAAGCTCTTACGAGCAGGGATGTCATATTGATTTAATTATATTTTCTGATATTTGTTACTTATAATTATTTAACCTCTGAATTGTGAAGCGCTGCAGAATATGTTGGCACTACATAAATAAAGATTATTATTATTTTTATTGATAGATCGGGCATTACTGAATGCGGTGATAGCAAATATGGGTATTTTTATTTATTTTCAATGGGGGTGATTTGAGTTTTTACGTTTTATTATTTTTTTCATATTTTTAACAATTTTTTAAAAAATATTTTTTTACTCTGCCCCCTAGGGTGCCTCAACACTGCACTGTCTGATTGCTTATCCTGTTCACAGCCATGCTGCTGCATGTGCATTGCTCTGAACAGGAGATATGATCTCTTTCTGTGGATGCCAGTACTTGCTGGGCATCCACAAGAAGTGAGTCATGACAGTATCTGGGATCTTTACAGGACCTTGGGCTGTTACGGTAATGTATTAAGGCCCTTTAATCACACCACGGGAATAGAATAAGTGTTAGCGCTCGGATTGCAACCAGACAATGCTCACGAGATGTTTACCTCTAGGCTTTATTAAATCGGTGTAGAATTCCAATTCTCCACAACGCGTTTCTGCGCTTAGTGCGCCTTTCTCAAGAAAGGCGCACTAAGCGCAGAAACGCGTTGTGGAGAATTGGAATTCTACACCGATTTAATAAAGCCTAGAGGTAAACATCTCGTGAGCATTGTCTGGTTGCAATCCGAGCGCTAACACTTATTCTATTCCCATTATACACTCTCACGCCTTCCCCTCCGGGAAGTGCGAGTCTGAGCAGCTCGGCTCCCGGACCTTGCTCACAACTACACGCCACTCCCATCCGTGTGCCTCGCCACCCACCGACTCGCACGATGAAGGAACACAGCACAGCCCACGTGTCGGATCCCCACGGCTCGGAGGCCTCGTCAGTTCGCCCCTCGCTTGCTAGCCAGCGAGTCGCTTCCCGACTCGCACGAACAAGGACCGCATCACGTCCCCTCTCGCTAGGCTCATCCGACCCGGAGGTCACGCTGAATTGTTCCCCGCTCGTCAGTCAGTTGTGCGACCCAGGCACAGCATAATCAGGTGAGCACTTGGGTATTTTAACCGACTGTAACACATTGACCAAGCAGTTTGGCGCAACCTGTTTTATTTTTACTTTAATCACACCACGACAATGTCAATTCCAGCCGGGAAACGCGTGATCCCTGACCACGGTGATTTAGGTTGCGCAGTTAGTGATTGACAGCACGATGTTAAGTAAACAGTGCAGATGGGTTCACTGGTCCAATGTGTCCTTTTAGCTGCACGTCAGCTGATAAGATCGTCTGACATGTGCAGGGAATGGTGCAAGCTCATCGCTGTGTTTGCATCAAAATATATCTATAAGGTCGTTAAGGGGTTACATTTTGAGAAATTGTTATACATCCTTTCTAACTAGGATTTTCAAAGTAAGTACACCAGCCTTATCAGGTCTAAGAGATATTCTTTATATTATTGCATGGTTATGTGCATTTATTTGTATTATAATATTTAGAGACTGATTTGATTTCACCGTGAATTCATAAGGTGCCCCTCAGCTATGCAGCAACTTTTAAAGCTTATTCAGAATACAATATAGCTCAGTATGCTTGGTTTCCTTGTCTATTTAATCCAAATGTTTTTTCTTCACATATGTCTGAGGCCACAAGCTGATTTGCAAATGCAAAATAAGCTTTTGGCATATAGAGTATTGCAGCCAACACAGCTTGGCAATATTATCAAAGAACCCTGGCACATTAATTGAATGGAGTATCCAAGACCCACCACAGACCATGCCTGCACAACTAAACTAAAAGCAGATACTGCTGCTTCACAGCAAGAAGTGCACTGGAAAATATCCTCCCATCTAGGCAGGCAAAGGCCAGTGCAATAAAGGATTTGCCCCTTCTTAGCAGGTGTTTTGACTTTACACATCTGCTATCCATATTATTGTTAATGTGGAAGTGAATCATATAGATTCTCAATGACAAGTTCACAAGTATTTAAAATGTAGCTTTTGTAACATCATGTTCAATGATAACATACACGTTTAACAAAGTTAGTGTTCATCTGGCATTTATAAGACTAAATTAATAATTACTTATTAATAATGAATAATCTGTATACCTTCCTAACTATAATTAATTAAAATCTGTAGGATATAAAAATAAAATCCTGACAGACATAATTAAAAGGAAGGCTAGCTGCCCATTGCATCTGTACAGTAACGTATACTTCTGGACTTTCAGGAGGCCAAAAGCAAGTTATTGAAACCTCTGGTTGATATGTGCCAGATACAGTTTATTTAACTGTATAGGAAAGTACAGCAAACTACTCTTAATGTAAAGGGCTACTGTAAAAAATGTATACCAGGGGCGTTGCTCTGGTCTAAAAAGATTCGGTGGCCAAGCACCAATGTACATATCTCCCCATACAACCTCCCCGCCACTTAAAGAAGATCTATACATATATAGTTACAGTATACCACTGTTGCTAACACTACAACATACTATACGTAGACCAATATTAGAAAAAAAACTACTATACAATGCCAAAATAATACTCCACACAATGTCCACTAATGTTATCACTACATAGTGAGTGCATGTTATTATAATATGACCATTACCTCCACAAAACAACACATTACCCAAACACCAATAATACCACCTTACACCAACCACTACATAATGATTGAAATGCACTAAGCTAAACTAAAAAAAAAAAGAAAGAAGTGCTATTAAAAAGACTGATATCAGCAGCATTTGGTGAGCATATCATGGTAGATATCAGTCCTGTCAACCTTAGAACAGAGATGACAGTACAGATAAAAGAGTATACAGTATAGTGACTTACATCTGATGTTCTTTCTGATAAAATCGTTCACTTTTTTCATCTTTTCATCATATAGTCCATATGACAAACTTTTTTAGTCAGGACTCATTTAAAGCGATTGCAATACAGACACATCTGACTACTGACATTTCCAGCACCGTCCCTATCTATTTCCAAACTACTAAACTCGCCGTTATGCCAGTTCTTCAGGTGTGGAGCAGTGACCCCAACACCTCAAGAATTCTGTCATTACTGTGATTAGCCCTGCACCAATTAATGTTATAAAGATAGTGCGTCAGAAAGAGGGGACCTCTAAAAATAATCGAATCCCCTAGAAAGCAGTAAAACCCCCACTGTGCTACCGAGAAAGTAATATGCGGAATCCCAATACAGTGGTACATAAGATTACGAGCATAATTGGTTCCAGGTATGTGCTTGTAATCCAAATCATTTGTAAATAGGGATGAGCGAGTATACTCGTAACTATCCGTAACTACTCGACGAATAGTATGCTATTCGGGCTACTCGCTACTCCGCGAGTTTCCTTGTGATTACTCGTTAGAAGTAGTGAGTAGTACATTCACTTTCACAGTGTATCTATATACATTGCGAAAGTGAAATAAAAGTTAATAAAAGGTGTTAAAAATAAAAAAATTACTTTCTCACCTATCTGACGGCTGTCCCAGGACCCGAAAAGAACACATTTGCTAGCCTGCCAGTACCTTGCATCTGATGGCCAATCAGATGGCCGGCAGCAATCAGGTGGTGTGTGGCATCACACACCACCTGATCACTGCTGGCAATCAAAGCAAAATTTCCCATAAGAAATAACTGAAATGCAGACGATTTATTCCACAACCCAAAAATATCTACTGTATTCATATTAGAGTTCTGCAATTGCAGTTCTATGGTATGTACAATATATATATATATATATATATATATATATTGTGAGGTAGCAAGGGGAATGGTGGTAGAGGGACGCTATGTTTCCCCAAGGATGGTGAGCTACTGCATGTATGGGACAGGAGATGCTCACATGAGCATAGGTGAGGTAGGTGTGGCCACCGTTACTGAGAACAGTGGCTGTTGGTAAAGCCTGTTATGGGACCTCATCTATGAGGAATGGGGGAAGGTTTTTGGGCGGGCCTCCATTCCTCATCTCCCGCCCCAGGCTTTTGAAGTAGCTGGGAGGGAAAGACAGGTGAGAAAGGTTAGGCCAGAAGAGACGGCTGTCAAGGTGTTGTGAGATGAGATCAGACTAGAGAGGAGTTCAGTCGGTGAAAAAGGAGCGTGTACTGGACCCCAAGGTGGGGAAGGACCCCTAGGCGAGCTCCAGGAGGAGCAGGTTTAGGGCCGACGCTATTATCCTGATGTAAGGACTGTTTTTTTGTTTGTTTTGCCATTGTGTGAAATAAAACACACTTGTTTTTGGACTGAGCCTGAGTGTCACTGCCTTACTTGCTGCTGCTATAGAGACTGATCCCTACATATGGTGGAGAATGCGGGCAATGCAGTAAGGCATACACTAACTGCTGTAGAGGACGAGTTGTATGTCCTGGGTGAAGCAAGCCCTAAAGCAGCGCTCAACAATGGAGGACGTTGTAAAGGCATTGAGTGAAGCCAACCTGCAGCAGAAGCAACAGCAGATGTATGCTGAGGCGCTTCTGACCCAGCAGCACAGCCATACGGAGGCCCTGAGACTTCAACAGCAAACTAACCAACTCCTGAACAGTTAACAGCCCTGAGGTCAAGTGCACCATCTGATCCACAGCAGGACATCAAGAAGAGGGTCCGTGCGTCCCTCCAAAAGATGACCGCAGGGGATGATGTCGAAGCTTTCTTGGCGGGGTTCGAGAGAGTGGCAGAGCGAGAGAGTCTGCCGCTACACCAATGGTCGGAGGTCGTAGCGCCATATCTGATTGGAGAGCCCCAGAAAGCGTACTACGACCTGAGCGAGCAGGACGCCCGGGACTATCAAAAGGTAAAAGCCGAGATTCTAGCTCGATTAGGTGTGAATGTGTATCTCCGTGCCCAGAGAGTCCATCGCTGGGCCTATGTGGAGACTGTAGCGGTCTGGTCTCAGATGTATGATCTCGTCCATCTTGTAAAAAAATGGTTACAGCCGGAGCTGTTGTCCCCAGCGCACATGGTGGAAAGAGTGGTACTGGACAAGTTTGTGCGGGCCTTGCCCCCAGCCATACAGCAGTGGGGTGGGACATGGGGACCCTGTCAATGCCAACCAGCTGGTCGGTTTGGTGGAACGTTATGAGGCCACCCAGAACTTGTTAAAAGTTTCTTCCCCAGCCCGTGTGCTCCCCAAATCCCGCAAGGTCACCGACCCTGAGAAATACAGGACTCTGACACGCACCCCCACCCCTGCAGGCCCTCAGGCAAGGAAGCTAGAGACTGTTGTGTGCTGGAGGTGTCAAGAGCGAGGACACATTGCTGCAAACTGCCCTATCACCACCGATCCTATGGACTGCAGTGTGGCCCGGCATGTCTCCCTCTATGCCTATCCCGGTATATACTGCTGCTTCCCCAGAGCCTGCACCTATCTCTCCCATGTGTCAGGTTACGGTGGCGGGATGTCCTGCAGCTGCCCTCTTGGACTCGGGAAGCCTTATCACCCTGGTGCGTGCCACCTTGGCTGGGTCTGCATCCTACACGGGACGTAATGTGGGGGTCTTATGCATTCATGGGGATTTGAAAGAGTACCCTACCGCCATAATCACTATCCAAACCCCGAAAGGGGAGTGTCGTCATGAAGTGGAAGTGTTAGAGTCCCTGCCGTATGGACTGATCCTTGGGAGAGACTTTCCTCTATTCTGGACTCTGTTACCGGGAAACCCGGAGTTAAGGGGTAAACAAGTCCAGTATGTCACGGACCCTGAGCCTGAACCTCGTGATCCCGACTCAGGGGTGCCAGCCGTGGGAGTAACAATGTCCCCTCTAGAGGTATTAGCGGGTGAAGCCGACGAGCTCGGGTCAGTACCTGAGTTCGCAGAGTTGGGAGTTCCCCGTGACAATTTTGGTACTGCACAGCTCCCAGACCCGACGTTAAATCGGGCAAGGGAAAACGTTATTTGTATTAATGGGGTGTTTCAGTACCCAGGAGCAGACCAGGTGTTTCCCCACATGGCTGTCAACCAGGATCTGTTATACAGGGTTGACAGAGTGCAGGGTGAGACCTTGGAACAGCTGGTGGTTCCGCAGCCTTATCGCCCAACGGTGCTCGACTTGGCACATAGGCAAGTGCTGGCTGGACACCTCGGCCATAAAAAGACTCTGGAACGAATTCTGCAGCGTTTTTACTGGCCGGGAGTGTTTCGGGAGGTGCAGCGGTATTGCGAATCATGCCCCGAGTGTCAGCAATCCGCTCCTATGCCGCACTTCCGTAGTCCCTTGGTACCCCTGCCCATTATAGACGTACCATTTGAAAGGGTCGCCATGGATCTGGTGGGTCCTCTGGTCAAGTCTGCCCGAGGGCATCAGCATATCCTGGTAATCATAGATTACGCTACCAGGTATCCAGAGGCAATTCCACTGCGGCACACCTCGGCGAAATTGATAGCCAAAGAGCTACTCGTCGAGTTCTGCCGGGTAGGAATCCCTAAAGAAATACTTACGGACCAGGGGACACCGTTCATGTCCAAGGTTACCAAGGAGCTATGTAAACTGTTCGGGGTAAAGCAGTTGCGCACCTCGGTCTACCATCCGCAGACAGATGGCTTAGTTGAAAGATTCAACAAAACCCTAAAGAGCAAACTGAAAAAGGTGGTATCCAGGGATGGGAAGGACTGGGATTGTCTTCTACCATACCTGATGTTCGCGATTCGGGAGGTACCACAGGCCTCAACAGGTTTTTCTCCGTTTGAACTCGTGTATGGTAGACATCCCCGGGGCCTGCTCGACATTGCCAAGGAGGGATGGGAGCAGGAACCCACCCCTCACAAAAGTGTAGTAGAGCACATCGCGACCATGCAGGACCGGATGGCAGCGGTGATGCCGATAGTGAAAGAACACTTAGAGGAAGCCCAAAGAGCTCAAAGCCGGGTATATAATAGATCCGCTAAGGTCAGAACTTTTAACCCGGGAGACAGAGTCCTGGTACTAGTGCCTACTGTGGAGAGTAAATTCTTGGCGAAGTGGCAAGGGCCCTACGAAGTCCTAGAAAGAGTTGGGGAGGTCAACTACAAGGTATATCAGCCGGGTCGGAGAAAGACCGAGCAGATATACCATGTCAATCTGCTAAAAGCCTGGAAAGACAGAGAGGGTCTGGGTACAGAAGGGTCTCCAGCTGACCGTCCTCCTGCACTGACTTTACAGGCCAAGGTGGTGCCTGAGGGGGCAGTGGCAGAAGTGACGATAGCCGAAACCCTCACGAAAAACCAGCAGCAAGAGTCTCGAGAGTTTGTGGCCAGGAATACGGATGTATTTTCAAAGCTGCCAGGGCGTACCTCGTTGATTACACACGACATTGTCACCAAGCCCCAGGTAAAAGTTCGGATGAGGCCCTACCGAGTACCTGAGGCACGGCGAAAGGCCATTTCAAAGGAGGTTCGTCAAATGCTAGAGTTAGGGGTTATTGAGGAGTCGAAAAGTGAATGGGCTAGTCCCATTGTGCTCATTCCCAAACCCGATGGGACGATACGGTTTTGCAACGACTTCCGGAAGCTGAACGAGGTCTCTAAATTTGACGCTTATCCAATGCCTCGAGTAGACGAGCTCATTGAAAGATTCGGGAAAGCCCGGTACTTCTCCACACTCGATCTAACTAAGGGATACTGGCAAGTACCCCTTACGGATAGCGCCAAAGAGAAGACCGCGTTCATCACCCCGGAGGGTCTGTTTCACTACCTGGTGTTGCCATTTGGCTTACATGGGGCTCCAGCCACGTTCCAAAGATTAATGGACATCGTGTTGAAGCCTCATCAAAGGTACGCCTCGGCCTATCTGGATGACGTCATCGTTTTCAGCAGCGACTGGGAGAGCCACTTGGCCAAGGTACAGGCTGTGGTGGACTCTCTCCGGGCAGCGGGGCTGACTGCCAACCCCAAAAAGTGTGCTCTGGGAATGGAGGAGGCACGCTATTTGGGGTATGTGATAGGGCGAGGTATGATTAAGCCGCAGGTCAACAAGGTCGAAGCCATCCAGAGTTGGCCCCAACCAATGACAGTAAAGCAGGTGAGAGCCTTTCTGGGAATTGTGGGATACTACAGGAGGTTCATCCCCAATTTTGCCACCCTCTCAGCCCCATTGACAGACCTTCTGAAAGGAAGACGGCCCGTCATGGTAAAGTGGAACCCCCAGGCCGAGCATGCCTTTCTGGTCTTGAAGACGGTGTTATGCGGGTCTCCCATCCTTATCACACCTGACTTCACCCAAACCTTCATCGTTCAGACAGATGCATCAGAAGTAGGGCTAGGTGCAGTCCTTTCTCAGGAGGTGAATGGGGAAGAACACCCCGTTAACTACCTGAGCCGCAAGCTCACGCCTGCAGAGAAAAATTACAGTGTGGTCGAGAGGGAGTGCCTAGCCATCAAATGGGCCTTGGAAGCGTTGAGGTATTACCTGCTGGGGCGACGGTTTCGGTTGGTGACTGACCACTCCCCACTCACGTGGATGAGCCAGTCAAGAGAGAGGAATGCGCGAGTCACCAGGTGGTTCTTGTCGCTCTAAAACTTCAACTTCACGGTGGAACACAGAGCCGGGAGGCTGCAGGGCAATGCCGATGCCTTGTCCCGGACTCACTGTTTGGTGACAGGAGTTCACCCCCCCGGGTTGAACTGAGGGGGGGTGAGGTAGCAAGGGGAATGATGGTAGAGGGACGCTATGTTTCCCCAAGGATGGTGAGCTACTGCATGTATGGGACAGGAGATGCTTACATGAGCATAGGTGAGGTATGAGGAATGGGGGAAGGTTTTTGGGCGGGCCTCCATTCCTCATCTCCCGCCCCAGGCTTTTGAAGTAGCTGGGAGGGAAAGACAGGTGAGAAAAGTTAGGCCAGAAGAGACGGCTGTCAAGGTGTTGTGAGATGAGATCAGACTAGAGAGGAGTTCAGTCGGTGAAAAAGGAGCCTGTGAGCACACAGGGAGCGTGTACCGGACCCCAAGGTGGGGAAGGACCCCTAGGCGAGCTCCAGGAGGAGCAGGTTTAGGGCCGACGCTATTATCCTGATGTAAGGACTGTTTTTTTTGTTTGTTTTGCCATTGTGTGAAATAAAACACACTTGTTTTTGGACTGAGCCTGAGTGTCACTGCCTTACTTGCTGCTGCTATAGAGACTGATCCCTACAATATATATATACAGTTAGGGCCAGAAATATTTGGACAGTGACACAAGTTTTGTTATTTTAGCTGTTTACAAAAACATGTTCAGAAATACAATTATATATATATAATATGGGCTGAAAGTGCACACTCCCAGCTGCAATATGAGAGTTTCCACATCCAAATCGGAGAAAGGGTTTAGGAATCATAGCTCTGTAATGCATAGCCTCCTCTTTTTCAAGGGACCAAAAGTAATTGGACAATGGACTCTAAGGGCTGCATTTAACTCTGAAGGCGTCTCCCTCGTTAACCTGTAATCAATGAAGTAGTTAAAAGGTCAGGGGTGGATTCCAGGTGTGTGGTTTTGCATTTGGAAGCTGTTGCTGTGACCAGACAACATGCGGTCAAAGGAACTCTCAATTGAGGTGAAGCAGAACATCCTGAGGCTGAAGAAAAAGAAAAAATCCATCAGAGAGATAGCAGACATGCTTGGAGTAGCAAAATCAACAGTTGGGTACATTCTGAGAAAAAAGGAATTGACTGGTGAGCTTGGGAACTCTAAAAGGCCTGGGCGTCCACGGATGACAACAGTGGTGGATGATCGTCGCATACTTTATTTGGTGAAGAAGAACCCGTTCACAACATCAACTGAAGTCCAGAACACTCTCAGTGAAGTAGGTGTATCTGTCTCTAAGTCAACAGTAAAGAGAAGACTCCATGACAGTAAATACAAAGGGTTCACATCTAGATGCAAACCATTCATCAATTCCAAAAATAGACAGGCCAGAGTTAAATTTGCTGAAAAACACCTCAAGAAGCCAGCTCAGTTCTGGAAAAGTATTCTATGGACAGATGAGACAAAGATCAACCTGTACCAGAATGATGGGAAGAAAAAAGTTTGGAGAAGAATGGGAACGGCACATGATCCAAGGCACACCACATCCTCTGTAAAACATGGTGGAGGCAATGTGATGGCATGGGCATGCATGGCTTTCAATGGCACTGGGTCACTTGTGTTTATTGATGACATAACAGCAGACAAGAGTAGCCGGATGAATTCTGAAGTGTACCGGGATATACTTTCAGCCCAGATTCAGCCAAATGCTGCAAAGTTGATTGGACGGCGCTTCATAGTACAGATGGACAATGACCCCAAGCATACAGCCAAAGCTACCCAGGAGTTCATGAGTACAAAAAAGTGGAACATTCTGCAATGGCCAAGTCAATCACCAGATCTTAACCCAATTGAGCATGCATTTCACTTGCTCAAATCCAGACTTAAGACGGAAAGACCCACAAACAAGCAAGACCTGAAGGCTGCGGCTGTAAAGGCCTGGCAAAGCATTAAGAAGGAGGAAACCCAGCGTTTGGTGATGTCCATGGGTTCCAGACTTAAGGCAGTGATTGCCTCCAAAGGATTCGCAACAAAATATTGAAAATAAAAATATCTTGTTTGGGTTATGTTTATTTGTCCACTAAAATGTGGAGTGTTTGTAAAGAAATGTGTACAATTCCTACATTTTCTATCAGATATTTTTGTTCAACCCTTCAAATTAAACGTTACAATCTACACTTGAATTCTGTTGAAGAGGTTTCATTTCAAATCCAATGTGGTGGCATGCAGAGCCACTTGAGAAAGTACTTGAGAAAGGTGCCTAGTGCACCGAAACGTCGTGCCACATGGGCTCTGAATAAAAAACAGACCCTTTATTCACTTGAACTGGAGTGCTGCCTGTTTTCCTTGATTTATTTGAATTGGTTTGGACACTAATACACAGGACTTGCACCACGGATGAGTATACTATTGTGATGTTCCATTTTCTCTTTTTATATATATATATATATATATATATATATATATATATAGTGTGCAGTTAATCAGTTACAGCAAAAGTTGGTTTAGTAGTGGCGTCACTACTAAGCATAGAGGGCTCCATGTTCAGAGTGCGGAGAACACGCAAAGGCCGGAACCTGCAAGTGAGGAAAAGACCACAAATGGTTGCTTATGAGAATGCACTAAAAGCAGTGAGTATTATTAGCACTGGACTGTATCTGTGCAGGGAGAGAATATAGTACTGTAGAGGGTCAGGAAGGCTCACATGACACCCTTATTGCAAATCTTGATTGTATGTCAAGTTACAATTTATTCAAGATGTTAGCTTGTCTTGCTAAATGCTCTCACACCAATTTAATTGTAATTCAAGGTTCCACTGTATGCTCCTTTAAAAATTATAATATCCCAATGGCACCCTTCAAGCAACAATTACCCATGAGTATTCCCTTTAATTAACAATGTCTCCCCAAAAAATATTATTCCACCCAAAAACCCCAATCATAACTAATAATGCACCAATATAAAACAAATAATGTCTTGATTGCCAACACAGGCCATATACAAACTGTATCATAGTCCCACAGCTCTCTATACACTGTATGATGGTCAAACTGCATCCATACGTGTTTTCACCGCTGGCTTTCCCGCCGACTATTTTAAACCAGCGGCTGTGGCAGGGAGGAAGAGATCAGCAGTGGCAGCAGAGATCTGTGCCGCTGATCTCCGCCTCCCAGCCGCCACCGCTGATTGGGTGGCAGGGTGGCTCACAATCACATTTTCATGTGAATGCATGCAGACAATCTCCGCTACGTCCACATAAAAGTGTTTGCGTTCAGAATTGCGTATGCGCTGCATACGCTGCAGTGCCGAACACAAATGTGAAGCCTGCCTTAATCAGTTACACCAAAAGTTAGTTTAGTAGTGGTGTAACATGTCCAGCATCAAGTATGGAGGCTCCATGTTCAGAGTGGGGTGAACACGCAAAGGCCGGAACCCAGAAGGGAGGAAAAGACCGCAAATGATGGCTTATGAGAATACGCTAGAAACGGTGAGTATTCATAGTACTGTACTGTATCTGTGCAGAGAGGGTGGTACAGTATTGTAAAGGGTGGGGAGAGCTCACGTAATACTCTTATTGCAAATCTTGATTGTATATCAAGTTACAATTTATTCAAAATGTTAGCTTGTCTTGCTAAATGCTCTCACACCATTTTAATTGTAATCCAACCTTCCACTGTATGCTCCTTTAAAAATTATAATATCCCAATGGCACCCTTCAAGCAACAATTATCCATGAGTAACCCTATTAATTAACAATTCCACCCCCCAAAAAAATTATTGAACCCAAAAGCCCCAATCAAAACTAATAATGCACCCATATAAAACAAATAATGTCTTGATTGCCAACACAGGCCGTATACAAACTATATCATACTCCCACAGCTCTCTATACACTGTATGATGGTCCCCCAGCTCCCTATACACTGTATAATGGTCCGTACAGCTTTTTATATACTGAATGATGTTCCCTATAGCTCCCTATACACTTTATAATCATCCCTAGAGCTCTCTCTACCCTGTATGATGGCAAAACAGCTCCCTATACACTGTATAATGGTCTTTACAGCTCTCTATATGTTGTTTGATGGTCCCCACAGTTCCCTATATACTGTATGATAGTCCTTACAGTTCTTTATATACAGTATGATGGTTGCTACATCTCTCTTTATACTGTATGATGGTCCCACAGCTCCTTATATACTGTATAATGGTCCCAACATCTCCCCTTGATACTGAATGATGTTCCCTACAGCTCCCTATACACTGTATAATCGTGATGGTGACACAGCTCCCTATGTACTGCATGATAGACCCTACAGCTCCTTATACACTGTATTATGGTCCCCACAGCTCTCTATATACTATATGATGGTGACACAGATTTCTATACACTGTTTGATGAACCCTACAGCTCTTTTTGCACTGTATGACGGTCCCCACAGCCATTTTATACTGTATGATGGTCCCTCAGCTCCTTATGTACTGTATGATGGTCCCTACAGTTTCCTATATACTGTATGATGGTCCCTAAAGATCTCTATATACTTTATGATGCACCCACAGCTCCCTATATATTGTATTATGGTCCCCACAGCTCCTTGTACAATCTCTACAGCTCTCTATACACTGTAAGATGGTGACACAGTTCCCTATACATTGGTTGATGATCCACAATAATAGAAAAGGTCGGGCACAACTGTCAGTCAGCGCTTGCATCAAAATCCACAGACACCAGCGAACAAACGCTCCCAGGTGCATACTCCCAAAGTGTAGTCCATAATTGTATACATCAAAAGAAGAAAAGAGTAGCACTCACTGGGTTGCTGGTGAACTTCTTTATTTCAGCAGGTTACACATATGTAAATGGATACAGGACGGGGGATGGGAGCTACAGCTGTTCCACGCTGGTCTAACGCTTCAACGGGTTCTGCTTACTGAATGTTGGTGTGATCTCCTTAAACTCCTTAGGGAACATTATAATTCAATTATGGCAGGGATAGATTCTCCTAGGATCATTGAGCATGTCAGATCTGTGCATAATAGTGATCCCCATTTTCTGACATTTGCAGTATTAGAGAAAATAGTTGTCTTCCCACAAGGAGGGAATACTTATAAAATTCTATTACAAAGAGAAGTGAGCTGCATAATAAAATTATGGGCACAGGAACCTGCTGGGTTGAACGACAAAAAGTATCTTGTTTTAAGGCAATCACCCCCAAACTCAGTATGCTGAACCTATTGAAGCATTTGACCGGTGTGAAACGGCCGTAGTTCCCATCCTCCCCCCTGTCTCCAGTTACTGTACATGTGTGTAATCTGCTGAAATAAAGATGTTCGCAAGCAACCCGGTGAGTGCTACTCTTTTATCCTGCTGATGTATACTGTATGAACATCCCCACAGCTCTCTAAATACTGCATGATGGTCTGTACAGCTCCCTATACACTGTGTGATAGTCCCTGCAGCTCTCCATATACTATATTATGGTCCCTACGGCTCCCTATACACTATATGATAATCACTACAGCTCTCTAAATGCTGTATGATCGTCCCTACAGCTATCTATACACTGATGGTGCCCACAGCTCTGTATACACTGTGATGGCCCCTACAGCTACCTACTCTATGATGTTCTCAGCAGCCCCTATAAACTGACAAATTTGGCAATCAGTTTTTCTGCAGAAAGGTCTTTTTGGTGATGCACACAAATTTGGCAATCAGTTTTCTATGCAGAAAGGCCTATTTGTGGATGAACACAGATTTGGAAATTAGTTTTTCTATGCAAAAAGGTCTAATTGTGGATGGAACCTTCCACCCTCCTTTCTATCTAAAAATAAAAATTAGCTAGCTATCTGTCTGTCACAGCAGCATCATCCCTAGGTTGTAACACTCAAAAGGCACTGACGCCACATGTCTGCTTCCTGTATGCAGAGGGACATGTGTCTTAGGCAGCCAATGACAAAAGCTGTTGTGTCTGAACGTTGTGGAGGGTTTCTGCTAGCTGAATGGCTGTAGGAACATCCACACAATAAGTTCACAAAAAAAGCAGCATACTGCTCCCCTTCCCTTCATCAAACACATCCCCATGCTAATCATACAGCACCACCATCGTAGTCAAAGTAGAAGAAAATATTAGTGCAAACTCACTAATGTTTTTCTTCTACCAAAGGCCGAACAAAGGCAAAACTTTGCCGATTTTAGGAAGTGCTCAGGAATCCAATTCCGAATCCAAATGGGCATGGCTCATGCTGAATTTGAATTGATGACTCTACTTCACACTCACTGTGACGAGATGAGAATAGAGCTGCAAAATACTTGCAGGGACACAGAAGTGGCAGGGGACCAAGGAGGGGTGAGTATTTTTTTTTAAAAATCAGTGAATACATTGGTGGTCAAAGAACTATGGGGCAGGGCTGAGATAAGGTATTTCAGTGCCCTTGGCAGATTAAGCTGATGGTGCCCCCTCCCCTCAATGAACCGTCAGCCTCCAAGTAAAGGAAAGGATCAGAGACTAAGCTAAAATGTACCCTAATGCACTTCCAATCCCCTCCGATGGGTCAGGTATAAAGTTTGGATGATCACTTCCACTAGAATTGTTACCTTTTTCATCAACAAATACCAGCAAAAATAAAAGGAATGTATTTTAAGGGGAAGTCTCAACAGACCGTGCATTTTCAAAGTTCTATATAGAATCATTCATCGTTTGGAATATCGTTATATCGTTATAGCTCGGGAAAATTGCTCGGGGTAAAGGTGTTAATATTGTTGATCATACATCCAGCAATTTTGATTCCTTCTTCTTTAACAGCAAGTCAAGCCTTCCTGAAAATAGCTGCTGCATATATTTGAAGAGATATTGTGACTGGATATAGCCTTGTTTGACACCTTGCTGTACTTTGAACCATGCCATGTCACCAGGAGCGTAACTACAATTGGTGCATAGGTTGCAATCACTCCCAGGCCCTGAAGCCTAGGGGGCCCCAAAAGTCACATTGGCCTTTGGAAAAAGACTAATGCTATTAAACATTTGCAATTATTTGGGTGCCCCAGTGGAGCTTTCACATTGGGGCCCAAGAACTTCAAGTTATGCCACTGCATGTCACCATGTTTTTTTCAGACTGTTGCTTCTTTGGCGCTAATGAGGCTGTTCAGATGGTTCTGCACACCCATTTCTTTCATTGTAATCCAACATTTCTGGGGATCAGGACAGTCAAAGGCTATGCTATAGTCGATTAAGCAACAGTAGAGCTCCTTGCTATATTTTTCTGCCTTTTACATAATCCATTTAGTGTAAGAAATTATATCTCTTGTTCCTCTGCCTTTTCTGAATCCATGTTGTTCCTCTGGAAGCTCTTTGACAAAGTAAGACTGTAGCCATTATTGTAGGTTTTCAGTAGTATTTTGCTGGCTTGAGGTGTGAGCATAATAGTCCAATAGTTTCCACAGTCAGTTGCATCTCCCTTTTATGGAATAGGAATAAACACAGATCTTGTCCAGTCCTTGGGCCTTTCACCAGTCGTTCATATCTATAGACACAGCCATGTGATGACATGTTGGGAGCCGATCATTCAGGCTACTCTCAAAGTGTGTTGACAACAGAACAGAGCTTTAATTAGCAATAAACAGATACAGATATGATAGGCTTTGTGGAATCAGAAATATACATAACTTAAGTGTCTCAGTGCAGCATCAGCAGGCTGCTTCTCTTCTTATGCACAGACACAGGAAACATAGAACAGTCACAGGGTCTTTCCTGTGTGTGCCTCTGGGAGTGTTTTTTTTTTATCTAACTTTATGGACAATGCACAAACCTAGCAATAGAACACTTACATATACAGTAATGGAGTTGTTGCACTAAACATATTCCAACACCCCCACTCAACAACTACTCATGCTGTTAGTCCCATTGCGGTTCTGAAGTCCTCAATCTTGGCTCTTGGCAATGGT
Organism: Allobates femoralis; assembly: GCA_033576535.1. NCBI lineage: Eukaryota > Metazoa > Chordata > Amphibia > Anura > Aromobatidae > Allobates > Allobates femoralis. Next base: position 299,575,087 of record JARQOC010000003.1, on the reverse strand, counting down.
TTTGTCATACCATCAGCTAACATCTTGTCAGACTCGCAATAAACAAATTCTAGTACACCACGTTCCACTAAGTCACGTAAGTGGTGATGTTTAACGTCGATGTGCTTAGTCCTTGCACTAATCTCACTGCTGACAAGTCCAATAAATCCTTGGTTGTCCTCATATACAGGGGTGCCCCCACTGCTTGTCTGTAACTCTCATTGCTGGAGTTTTGACGAACCTTTGGCTTCTGAGAGCTCTTTTTCCTTGCCATGACTCTGGCTCTGGTTTAGGAAGTGTTCTGACCATATAAGAAAGGTGTCTAGCTGGGATACCTTTGTTTGATCTTTCTGACCTCCTGACTGGAGGTTGACTTGATCGTTCTGTTTCTTCCTTGCTGGCTTCAGAGCTTATCCAGACTTCAGTGTTTTCTTTTTCAGTGTCTGGGTTTGGTGATTGAGATTCTTGTTCTTGTTTCTTGGCTTGAATGACGGGTGTAACTTCATGGAATTTGAGCGAAACAAAGTTCTCATCAATCACTTTGTGGAAAGTATTAGAATTAATTCAAATATGAAAGGAGTCCCCCTTAATAATGGCCGTTATAAAACTACTTTACTTGCTGAGTGCCAACTTTTTTGCCACATTGACTCTGTCCTCAATTGGACATTTTATTAACACTATTGATAGATTTTCAGAAGTCTCATGATATGGTGTAAGACATGAGCAAAGCTAACTCAGGTCTTACACCTCATCATTGATGCAGATTTACTAGAAATATTAAGGAGAGAAAACTAAGGAACTGACCTATCTAGGTATATTAATTACTAATCCAATCTCTGATATAATTGAGAGAAATTTATCTGAAGTATATACAACAATAAAAACAGACCTTCAACACCTCTCAAAAACAGAGACATCATGGATAGAGAAAATCAACACTTTTAAATTATTTGTTCTACCAAAAATTTTGTATATCTTTAGGTACATTCCAATTCACTTACCTAAAATATTCATACAAACGTTTCTGACACAATTAAACACTTTTATCTGGAATCGCAGTAAACCAAGGGTGGCAAGGACAATCCTGGAGAGAAATAAAATGAGGGGAAGTTTAGGCTTGCCCAATATCCAAGCATACCACCTGGCTACTCTAATTAAAATGTCAGAGATGGTGAGATACAAAAGAAAAGCCATCGTGGGTAAATATGGAGGAAATGCATATGCCTGAAGGTGCCCATAGCTGGTTGATTGTGTCTTAATTAATCTTGTTGTGGCCATGGTAAGAGCTGCTGTCCAAGCATGGAGAACATTGGAGAAAGTATCATTGCAGGGATTTAAAGTGGTACAACCCACTTGGATCCCGATATCTTTTTTTCATGCTCCTTCCCCAAATATCAATCTCTCCGTGTCGGTAAAAATAGGAGTGAAGATAATATTGGATATCTTGGACAAGGGATCACTTAAGCCTTTCTCTCTTCTTAAACTCTCATATGACTTACCCCAGTCCGAAGACAAAAATTGGAAATATATTGATAACATTTTGAAAAAGGGACAGTCTAAATTTAAGCTACCTAGTAATGTAGTTGACTTGTTAAGATACCCTGACAAAGTTAATGCTTGGAAGACAGGTACATTATATCAAATATTTAATGGTGATAATTTGACATCTAAACCACACTATTTAATATCCTAGGAAAAGGATCTTAAAATAGAAAAATGTTGGGACTGTTTGGATTTTTTTGAAACCTTAGAGATGATATACTCTTGTGTTCCCTGTGTATATCTGATAGATACACAATACAAAATTTTCACAAAATGCTATTTTACTCCAATAAAATGAAATATGTTTGACTCAAAAAACGTTGAAACTTGCTGGAGGAATTGTGCTTGTGTTGGAACTTTGAAGCATATATTTTGGGGCTGCCCGAAAATCACGCGGTTTTGGGCGGAGGTCCAAGATCTATTTAAAACTGTTACTGGTTTGAGTCTACACATCAATGCTGAAATGATACTAATGTTGATGAGTATTTCCAACATTCCCAAGCCAAAAAGGGCTTTTGTTTTACATGTCCTGAATGCTGCTAAAACTCTTATAGCCTCTTATTGGAGACAAACAGATGTACCAACCATTGATATCCTTATTGATAGGACAACTTCCCATAACCAATGGGTATATCTTTACACCATAAGAAACAATTTGAGAAGGAAATACCAAGAGAAATGGCAGTATTGGGTTACTAAATTTGCACCCAACCTTGCTTTAGACTAATACTGTCTGTTGTGTACATCTTTGATTTTATCTAGACCCGTATAAGCTCCAACTGGTGCGAAACGGTGACCGTAGTCCTGTGCACCCCCTCCCTCCTCTGTTTGTAACAGCATGTATTAAATAAAGCCGCATTGAAACCAGCATCCGGGTGAGTGCCGTATCTTTACCGCATTTTTGCCACATTTGTTAGTCTTCAACTCTGCAGAGCAACCCCAGTTTTCTGGACACTATTTCTGATTTCCTATTCGGATTACCACCAGCCTCAGAAAGATCAGTGCCCGGTTTTTCTTTCTTATAACTGTTTGATTTTATCCACTGACTTATAATAGGCACCAATGTTTTTGTATTTGCCGATTAAAATCTCTGATTAACTAAGGTATCACACTGAATTGTATCTACTTTATTATACATCCATGTCATTGTACATATTTTTTTTTTCTTTTTCTTTTTTTCCTTTTTTTGTTTAAATTTATTTAATCATTGTATTGTTTTAACTTCATGTCTGTTCTACTCTAATTAATTAATCTTTGGTACAACAGTAATGAATAATTTCTTTGAAAATGTTAATAAAAAGAATTTGAACTGACCATATAAGAAACGCGTCTAGCTGGGATACCTTTGTTTAGTTTTGCTGATCTCATGACTGGAGGTTGACTTGGTTTTTCTGTTTCTTCCTTGTTGGCTTCAAAGCTTATCCAGACTTCAGTGTTTTTCGGTGTCTAGGTTTGGTGATTGAGATTCTTCTTCTTCTTCCTTTGCTTGAAAGACTGGTGTAACTTCATGGAATTTGAGCGAAACAGCGTTCTCATCAATCACTACATCTCTGCTGATTGTTACTGTGTTGGTCTCTGGATGCTGGATTCTGTATCCTTTTTGAGTTTCACTATAGCTCACCAGGACTCCTTGTTTTGCATGAGATTCCCACTTGGAACATTTTTCTTTGGGAACATACACAAACCTTTTGCTTCCAAATATCCTGAAGTGCTTCAGGTTAGGCTTCTGGCAGTTCCATAGCTCATATGGAGATTTATTTGTAGCTTTACTTGGCAGCCTGTTTTGAAGATAGCAAGCTGTCATGATGGTTTCTCCCCAATACGTTGTACAGTCATGGCCAAAAGGTTTGAGAATGAAACAAATATTCATTTTAACAAAGTCTACTGCTTCAGTTTTTCTAATGGCAATTTGCATAAACTCCAGAATGTCATAAAGAGTGATCAGCTCAACTGCAATTACTTGCTAAGTCAATATTTGCCTAGAAAATGAACTCTAAACCCCAAAACACATTTCAACATCATTGCAGTCCTGCCTTAAAAGGAGCAGCTAACATCGTTTTAATGATTGTTCCATTAACACAGGTGTGTGTGTTGATGAGGACAGGGCTGGTGAATAATCAGTCATGATTAAGTAAGAATGACACCACTGGACACTTTAAAAGGAGGCTGGTGCTTGGTATCATTGTTGCTCTTCAGTTAACCATGGTTATCTCTAAAGAAACACGTGCAGCCATCATTGCACTGCACAAAAATGGCCTAACAGGGAAGAGTATCGCAGCTAGAAAGATTGCACCTCAGTCAACAATCTATCGCATCATCAAGAACTTCAAGGAGAGAGCTTCCATTGTTGTCAAATAGGCTCCAGGGCGCCCAAGAAAGACCAGCAAGCGCCAGGACCGTATCTTAAAACTGTTTCAGCTGCGGGATCGGACTACCAGCAGTGCCGAGCTTGCTCAGGAATGGCAGCAGGCTGGTGTGAGTGCTTCTGCACGCACTGTGAGGCGGAGACTCTTTGAGCAAGGCCTGGTTTCAAGGAGGGCAGCAAAGAAGCCTCTTCTCTCCAGAAAAAACATCAGGGACCGACTGATATTCTGCAAAAGGTACAGGGAGTGGACTGCTGAGGACTGGGGTAAAGTCATTTTCTCTGATGAATCCCCTTTTCGATAGTTTGGGACATCTGGAAAACAGCTTATTCGGAGAAGAAGAGGTCAGCGCTACCACCAGTCTTGCCTCATGCCAACTGTAAAGCATCCTGAAACCATTCATGTGTGGGGTTGCTTCTCAGACAAGGGAATTGGCTCACTCACAGTCTTGCCTAAAAACACAGCCATGAATAAAGAATGGTACCAGAATGTCCTCCAAGAGCAACTTCTCCCAACCGTCCAAGAGCAGTTTGGCGCCCAACAATGCCTTTTCCAGCATGATGGAGCACCTTGCCATAATGCAAAGGTGATAACTAAATGGCTCAGGGAACAAAACATAGAGATTTTGGGTCCATGGCCTGGAAACTCCCCAGATCTTAATCCCATTGAGAACTTGTGGTCAATCATCAAGAGACGGGTGGACAAACAAAAACCAACAAATTCTGGCAAAATGCAAGCATTGATTATGCAAGAATGGACTGCTATCAGTCAGGATTTGGTCCAGAAGTTGATTGAGAGCATGCCAGAGAGAATTTCAGAGGCCCTGAAGAACAAGGGTCACCACTGCAAAAATTGACTTGCTGCATTAACTCATTCTAACTGTCAATATAGCCTTTTGGTACTCATAATATGATTGCAATTATATTTCTGCATGTGATGTAAACATTAGACAAACACAAATAAAAACCAGAGGGCAGCAGATCATGTGAAAATATAATTTTGGTGTCATTCTCAAAACCTTTGGCCATGACTGTAGGTAGATTCGCATCAAACAACATACTTCTTCCACTTTCACAGAGATTGCGATTCTTTCTCTCAGCAATGCCATTCTGTTCTGGGTTGTATTGAATGTTAGTCTGGAACACGATTCCATTCTAATTTCAAAATGGTTTGTACCTTACTACTAGGGATGAGCTACTCGCTAGACTCGTAACAAGTAGGTCCTAATACTCGTTACTCATTGCGACTCTAACGAGTACAATGTAAGTTAATGGGGAAGCGAGTAATTGCGAGTAATTCCCCTGCTGCTGGACCCTATAAGATCTGGCAGCAGAGGAAAAACCTGCAATTTCCCATTTCATTGTTTAAAAGCCAGCGGTAAAAAGCTGCTGGCTTTTAAACAATGCTGACAGCTTGCAGAGGCTGTCACTGTTGTTCGGTAGCAGGGGGGGAGCCCCGGTGTTCACTCACCGCCCTCTGCGTGGCCCGCCGTCTTCTTCCCTGTGTCTTTGCGACTGCAGCCGCATAGCACGGCTGCGGCCGCAAAACACAGCCGCTGTCACTGAAAACCGGATTCTCCCGGATTGTACCGGTCTGGTGCAATCCGTCGCCCCATAAAATGGGGCTCTATGGTCCCGGATTGCTCCGGAGTGGGGCAATCCGGTTTTCAATCCGGTTTTCTATTTTTGACCTTCCCGCCTGGATTTTCAAATGAACAGCTGACTCAGGTCAGCTGTTCATTTGAAGTAGCAGTGCTGGCAGGGTTCATGTGAGTTCATGCTTGCCTGCATGAACTCACATGAACTTTCCCAGGGTGCACAGCTCTGCTACATCTCTGGTGGAGGTTCTCTACCAGAGATGTAGCAGAGCTAAAGAAGAACCCTGGATTGGACTACGGCGGACGGAAGAGGATTTTCTAAAATAAAGTTGGAGTCCCTAAGTGTCTTTTTGTTTTTTTTCAAATAAAAATATTTTTTCTGTGTTGTGTTTTTTTTTTTAATTCACTAGAAATTCATGGCGGTAATGTCTACTATTGGCGTGACTGCCATGAATTTCGGGCTTGGGGCCAGCTAATAATACAAAGCAGGCCCTAACCCCTTTATTACCCAGTGAGCCACTGCACCGGGCCCTGGAAGAGTTGGGTTCAGCACCAGAAAATGGCGCTTCAATGAACGCGCCATTTTCTGGGGCGGCTGCGGGCTGCCATTTACAGCGGGGGGTGCCCAGAAGGCTTGGGCCTCCCTGCGCTGCGGATTCCAGCCCCCAGCTGCCTAGTTGGACCTGGCTGGACATAGAAATTGCGCGTAGCAGCACGCATTTTTTTTTTATTATTTCATGAAATTCATGAAATAATAAAAAATAAGGGATTCCCGGTATTTCTGTGTCCAGGCAGGTCCAAATAGTAAGCTGGGGATTGGGGGCAGCCCGTTGCCGCCTGCTGTGTCCGGCTGGCATACAAAAATACGGCGAAGCCGACATCAAAATTTTTCGGAAAAAATCCATTAAACAATCCTCTAAAAAGGGACTGCATCTTTATTAACCCATCGACCAAGGTCGAGGGGTTAATAAAGATACAGTCCCTTTCATTCATATTGTTTTTTGGATTTTTCAGAAAAAAACTTGACGTGGGCTTCGCCGTATTTTTTGTATCCAGCCAGATACAGCAGGTGGCAACGGGCTGCCCCCAAACTCCAGGTGCCTATCTGTACCTGGCCGGACACAACAATATAGGGGAGCCCCTTTTTTTATTATTTCATGAATTTCATGAAATAATTAAAAAAAAATGCGTGGAGCCCTGCGCTATTTCTATGTCCAGCCAAGTACAGCTATGCAGCTGGGGCTGGAATCCACAGCGCAGGGAGGCCCATGCTTTCTGGGCACCCCCGCTGCGAATGGCAGCCCGCAGCCGCCCCAGAAAATGGCGCGTTCATTGAAGCGCCATATTCTGCGCTGAAACCAACTCTTCCAGGGCCCTGGTGCCGTGGCTCACTGGGTAATAAAGGGGTTAGGGCCAGCTTTGTATTATCACTGCCCTAAGCCCGAAATTCATGACGGTCACGCCAATAGTAGACATTACTGCCATGAACTAGTGAATTTTTAAAAAAACACAAAACATAGAAAAAATATTTTATTAGAAAAAAAAAAAAAAAAACACTTAGGGACTCCATCTTTAGTTAAAAGAAATCCTCTTCCATCCGCCATAGTCCCCAAAACTGCAATATTCAGCAACCTATGCAACGATCACTGCTGCGTAAGAACACACATATCATGCAGAGTGATTGCAGGCTGAGAAATGAAAACAGTCAGGGTTCACCTCAGGTCATAGCTCAGGCTATGACCTAAGGTGAACCCTGGTGTCAAAGCCGAAGTCTGCCGACGGCCGACGGAGATTGCCGACCGCAGTGCTGAAGTTGCGTTTTGGGACTACGGCGGACAGAAGAGGATTTCTTTTAAATAAAGATGGAGTCCCTAAGAGTTTTTTTGTTTTTTTTTCAAATAAAAATATTTTTTCTATGTGTTGTGTTTTTTTTTTTAAATTCACTAGAAATTCATGGCGGTAACGTCAACTATTGGCGTGACCGCCATGAATTTCGGGCTTAGTGCCAGCTGATAATACAAAGCTGGCCCTAACCCCTTTATTACCCAGTGAGCCACCGCACCAGGGCCCTGGACAGTTGGGTTCAGCGCCAGAAAATGGTGCTTCAATGAACGCGCCATTTTCTGTGGTGGCTGCCATTTGCAGCCGGGGGTGCCCAGAAGGCTTGGGCCTCCCTGCGCTGCGGATTCCAGCCCCCAGATGCCTAGCTGTACCTGGCTGGACATAGAAATAGAGCGGAGGCCCACGCATTTTTTTATTATTATTTCATGAAATTCAGGCTGCAGTCGCAAAGACACAGGGAAGAAGACGGCGGGCCACGCAGAGGGCGGTGAGTGAACACCGGTGCTCCCCCCTACCCGCTGCTGAACAATAGTGACAGCCTCTGCAAGCTGTCAGTATCGTTTAAAAGCCAGCAGCAGGTGCAATCCGGCGCCCCATGACATGGGGCTCTATGATCCAGGATTGCACTGGACCGGGGCAATCCGGGAGAATCCGGTTTTTACTTAATGCTGAGACAGCGGCCGTGCTTTGCGGCTGCTGCCGTTCTGTGTGGCTGCTGTCGCAAAGCAGCAAGGACATAGAAGAAGACGGCAGCCACGGAGGACAGTGAGTGAATCGACCCCCCCCCCGCACAATAGTGACAGTCAGCCACTGCTGACAGCAGGATCCTCCGCTTTCCCCCCGATCCTAAGTTAGGATAGGGTGGGGAGGCGGTGCAGGGAGCGGAGGATCCCGCTGTCAGGCAGCAGGGAAGCTGTCAGTGGCTGACAGCATTGTTTAAAAGCTGGCGGCTTTTTAACCGCTGGCTTTTGAACAATGAAATGGGAAATTGCAGGTTTTTCCTCTGCTGCCAGACTTTATAGGGTCCAGCAGCAGAGGAATTACATTTCCCTTAATTTACATTGTACTCGTTATTGTGTGAGTAATCGCTAGGATACTCGCAGAGTAACGAGTAGAGCGAGTACCCTACTATTCGCCGAGTAACGAATAGTAACGAGTGTACTCGCTCATCCCTACTTACTACTTGTATACTCAGTCCCATTATCTGCACGCAGGGCTTTTGGCATTCTTCCAAATTTGTTAAACACTACGGCAAGATATTCTTCAAGTTTCTGTGGAGCTTCATCCTTACTGTGAAGCAGGTAGGCAACTGTATATCTGGAGTAGTCATCAATAAATGTGAGGAAATATCTCTTCTTGCTTGGAGTTTGAACACTCATTGGACCGCAAACATGTGTGTCTATCAAATCCAGTGGCTGTGCAGATCTAGTGGTGCTTACTTTAGGAAAGGATTTTCTGGACATTTTCCCTTTAAGACAGCTAGTGCAATTCATCATTTGACTACATTGCTTGATTTCAACACCATTTGCAAGTTGACCTAGTTTACTCACTGCTTCTGGGTCTCTGTGCCAAAGACTTCTGTGCCATACATGGATACAGGTCTTATGCAGATCTTGTCTAGCACTGTACACGCTTTCTTTGCATTTTAGCTGATAAAGTTCATTTTGGATTTTCTTTCTGCAAGAGTGTGACCCTTCTTTGATATAATGCAGCTGTTGTCTTTAAAAATAACTACATTCTCTTTTTGCATAAGCTTCTTTACTGACAGAAGTTTGCTTTCAAGACTGGGAACATAGAGAACATCCTTCACTGGGATCTTTCTGCTTTGTGCTTACAAAACTGGACAGGGGAGGTAGCCGTCTCCTACTCCTTTTGAAGTCATATATTGACCATTAGCTAAGATGACCTTTTCCGACTTGCTTTCATCAAGGTCAGTGAAGAAATCCTTGTTATTCATCATATGGCTGCTAGCACCAGAGTCTATATAGCATGTATGCTTTGCAGATGAGCCTGTACTGGTGTTAAATGCAGTTTCAACACATGCAGACTTTTCCTTTACAGCTGTTTTCATCTTTTGATCACTGTTCTGCTTTTTACACTGACTCATTCATGCTTTCCAAATTCTGCAGTTTGCTTTAAGTTGGCCAGGCTTTTTACAGACAAAAAATTCACAAGTTTTCCTTAGATTGCTCTTATTTTTAGGAAAATCCTGTTTCTTAAATGCTGTTTTTGCTCTAGATTCATTACTGCTGCTTACATTATGCGTTTTTCGCTTGAATACATCTACAAGCTTGCCTTTGACACATTCTAGTGTGAGCTCATTATCTGCCGTGCATCTAGTGCAGTCACAAGTGTGTCATAACTTTATGGAAGACCACTTAATAGTAGTGCAGCTACATGAAAGTCTTTAATTTCTTCTCTAATACTCCTGAGATGCTGCACAATCTCTAGGGTGTTTCTTACATAGTCCTGCATATTCTGGCCATCATTTAGCTTAGATTGGTACAGCTTTCTCATGAGATAAAGCTTATTGCTGAAATTTGAGCTTTCACACACTTTTTTTAATTCATCCCACAACTCTTTTGCAGTTGCACACTTGCATATATGCATAAGCTGCTTCTCCTCTCATGCACAGACACAGGAAAATGAGTACAGTCACATGGTCTTTACTATGTGAGAGCCTCTGGGAGTGTTTTTTTTTATCTAACTTTATAGACAATGCACAAACCTAGCAATAGAACACTTACATATACAGGAATGGAGTTGTTGCATTAAACATATTCCAACATGACATCATCTGCTGCTCCAAAAGACTTTATTATCTCTATTGGAATATTGTGACATCCACGTGCTTTGTTTTTTGACAGAAGCTTTATTGCAGCAACAACTTTGTCTTTCAAGATGTTCAGTTCGCTATCATTTTCGGTCTCAGTTTCTTCCCGTATCACTGTGTCATTCTTGTAAAGGTGCTCCATATATTTTTTCCAACTTTCCTTGATCTGTTCTGGCTCAGTTACCTTGTTCTCATTGGTGTTTTTCAACATTCCCAATCTTGTTTGGAACTTTATATGCCTTCCTGGTCTTTACGCTTCAGATGTTTCTTTTCTACCTCTTTACATATCTTTTGATAATAAAATTCTTTGTCTGCTCTAATGGATCTGTTTAGTCTTTTACTAATGTTGTCTGATTCCTGCTTGTTATCTATTGCTTTTGCCATTTGTCTTTCTTTGATGAACTTTAAGGTCTCTTCTGTTAACCATGGCTGTGGGGCTCTCTTTTGCCTCTTGATTATTGTCAATGTGGCTTTTTCAATAATAATATTCTTTATATGTGTACATATTTCCTCAGGCTTTATTTCATCCAGTGATATAAATTGGGATTGCTGACCATTCCAAAAAACTTCAGGTATTTTGGCAAATCGAAGTTGGAAACAACCTGTTGTTTAGTCCATACATGCAACTTGACTATAATCTTTGTTGTCAAAAGTGTACATTCGGTTCTACAGTTAGCTCCTGGCTTTATTTTTGTAGCAATGATTGACGAACTCCATCTTTGGCAAACACATATGTAGTCAATCTAATTCTTATCGGCCCCATTAGGTGAGGTAAAAGTGTAGATTTTCCATTTGTGATCTTGGAAGAAGGTGCTCATGATAGATGGTTGATTTGTCAGACAAAAGTCAATCAACTTTCTTCCAGCCTTGTTTCGTTCACCAAGTCCAGAGTTGATTCAATGTTTGCCATGACCCACTTTGACATTCAAGTCTCCCATGATAATGAGTAAGTTTTGTCTTGGTGTCTTGTCGATTCTTCTTGTATTTGAATGCAGAATAGTTCAATGCCCTCCTCCTTGGCATCTGTTGATAGTGATTACAATTCTGTAATTGTGTCATGGATTCACACTTCTTGTAGTCCTATCAAAATATCTTTGACTGCATTGCACTTCAGTACAATGCCGGCCAATTTTCGGGTGAGAATAAAAGTGACACAGTTTTTCCTTCGGTTATTATTGCCAGAATAGTAGACCCAATGTTTGCTTAATTGGAAATGCATGGATTGAGTCCATCGTAGTTCACTATTTCTAAGCAAGTGTCATGATGGTCTCTCTTACTTGGAAGACATGTCACTAGTTTTGGACCTCTGTATCATGTCTGTATTGAGAGTTCATATTAAACGTGTTTTTTTTCCTTTGGCAGTTGAGGACTTAAAGGGAACCAACCACCCCAAATGACCCCCCCGAACTGTTAATATGTGTCCCTACACCCAGCACACACATTTCGGGCAATCGTTTTTGCTAAAAAAACTGTTTAGTAGAAGCTAAGATATAGCTTTATAAAGTATAAAAAATGTTGCCGACTGGGTGTTACCTAGCTTGTCCTCCTGCAGTGTTCATGTGCCTGTCAGCCTCCTCTCCCCCCTCCCTTCAGTAAAGCCCTGCCCTTTCAGCCTCTCAGGTTTCAGCCTTTCAGGTTTGCCTTCTGTTATCATAAACAATGAGACTCCGTGCAGCAGCCTGTGACAAGGCTGAAAGGGCAGCTAAATCTGTATGTGTACCCTCAGGAGAGATGGTGGAGGAGGAATGGTTGCCCCTACGGAATTTTCTCATTCCGAGGATCATAGTTGCAAGTTTCAGGGTGACACCATGGCTGTGGGTCTTTCAAGGGGATGTTCATGTTCCAAAAGATGCATGCTTGCTAAAAAATGTGCAGGTCTGGACCTGGCTGTGAATGACAGTGTATGGGTGTTCACTACAGCCATCAAGTGGAAGTGTGCTTTGGGGCTCTGAGCTCTGGGTTTGTTGGTCCATATTGGCTGATGAACATTGTTAACCCTTCTGCCATCTGGCTGGAGTTACTCCCAGTACTTGGTACCCATAATGTGTTTCAAAGGTCATGGCTCCGGAGATGTTTTTTGTCTCCAGAGCCGACGTTTACTACATCTTTACATCTCTGCACAGATGATATCCTTGAGGGACAGGGGGTTACGGAAGTGAATGCTGGTAGTTTGTGGCTTTCTTTCTTTAGGTGTTATCCTGACTCATCTGCTCTTGAGGTTCCGGAGACCCCTCGTTAAAGGGGGGGTACTGTCATGATGGTCTCTCTTACCTGGGAGACTTGTAATTGGTTTTGGAACTCTGTTTCATGTTTGTATTGAGACTTCATATTAAATATGTTTCTTTCCTTTGGCCGTTGAGGAGTTAATGTCAGTCTTTAATACTAGCAATCTAGCAAGTTCTTTTCCAGATGTGGCTACACTGCGATTACTCCCATCTCCTTTATATGATCACATGGATCCAGCATGTTTTGCTGGTGATTGAACATTCCTAGCCAAAATTCTTATGGTGAAGGAAGATTTTCTAGAGAGCTGACTACTGCTAAGCCGTCTGCTGCAAAGGAGCGGGGCAGCAAGGGTGAAGTTGCTGTGTTGTTTCTCTGTCTTGTCTCCCCTTCCTTCTTCTTGTTTTCTTTTTTGAACTGGTTGAGACTAGCGCTCCCACCGGCCTTTCCCTATTGAGGGTTAACATCAGGGCCAGCGAGGGCCTAGGTATCCTGTTTGGTGATGAGTTGAAAGAACTCATATGCAGAAGTTAGCGAGATCAGGGTGGAGTCGCTTGTAAGTGCAGGAGGTCACCTTTCCCCCATTCCCTATGAGCAAGGCCCTCTTCTATATTTGTTCCCCCTGGTGTCTACCCGTCAGTTATTTTGTGTTGTGCACCAGTCATAGTTGGTATGTGTGTCACTGTTACACACAGTACCAGAAAAAAATTTCTCTGCATCACTCAGCTACTACCAATAATGCACACATGCTAACAATCGGTATATGAGGAAAAAATGTAAAAACTTACGTTTTTTTCAAAAAAGTCAATATTCTTATTTTTTTATTTTCTGAGGTTCTTGGTACATACATTGGCCAATGTCTGTTTGCTCATCAACCACGACACAGTCACCTCTTAAGCTGACATCCCTGTCCTCCTTGTCCTCCCTGTCCCCCTTCTAAGTGCTGGACACCATCTCAACCTCAGACCACCTGTGGGCGATGAGGGTGCTAAGTGCAGACATGGAGCCAGCAACTCCACATATTAGATAAAAAAACAGAGTCATTTGTAAGTGCAGGAGGTCACCTTTCCCCCATTCCCTATGAGCAAGGCCCTCTTCTTTATTTGTTTCCCCAGGTGTCTACCTGTCAGTTGTTTTGTGTTGTGCGCCAGTCATAGTTGGTATGTGTGTCACTGTCACGCACGGTAGCCGGACATTCCCCTTAGTTCACACGTGACAATAAATAGAGTTTTTTATCAATTTCAGCTTTGACAATGTCAAGTTTTCCTTGGTTCATGATTTATACATTCCATGATTCGATCTTTATGAGATCTTTGCAGCTTTAGATTTTTCCTTTCAAATAGACAAAATCAGCACCAAGACCTCCTTGCGTCTTTAATATTGGTGCGTCATGAGACTTGATCATACTCAGGTTGACCACTAGCTATTTTACAAGTAGCTTGTTGTGTGCCTTTCAACAAAGGGGTACATTTTCCAGCACTACAACAAATTCCTTTAGTTGTACTCTCCATCAAGTCTTCTTGGCATAATACAGAAGTAGGTTGGCCACACTGAATCAGAGTTGTATATTGTCAATACAAACCACCTCATCTCACAGCATCCTTTTGTTGATGGTAGAAGTGGACAGTATCTTTAGTCTGGTACCTCAGTTAAAGCCTGTCCACCTAGAGTGTTCCTGATGGCAAAACACATTGCCGACGCATGATTTTCAACAATACTCATCCACACAAATACACACAACAAATACACAATACAAACATAAAAAAACACAACACATACATCAAATACAGACAAATACATGATACAAACTTTATTTATTTTTACATGTTTTCCTCCAAATAATACCTTACTATGGTCCTTACTAGTAAAGGTAAAAAAAAATAGGTTAAAAATATCCTGAAAATCAAGACAATGTTCTTTTCTTTCCATTAAAAGATAACCAAACATATCAATGAAATGTTTACACAGTAATTGTAAACTTCTATCATAGGCTTCAGCTGAATCATCTTAAACTAGAAAACATTGAAGATTTTTAGGGGGTTTTCTATTCTGCATTATGCTATAATGTTGTAAGAATTGCTAACATGCTTATTAAAGTCATGAAGAATATTCAATGGATAGCCACTCAAGCTGTGCACGTAAAAGCTAAATGATTAATGTTTAGCTTTGGATCGCCCAATATTACTCCTATTTCTATTGAATAGTAACTTACTAAGAAATTGGATATGACTAGATGTTCCCTTTTCAGATTTATGACTAGACATCAGAGTAGCATACAATAGAAATGAATCAACGTTTATTCTGGCTTGCTAGTGCTAAGTCTAAATACTGATTTTCGGTACAACTGTTTCAAAGAGAAAGACTATAAAAGCTTTTATGTGCTGTAAATACAAATCTAGCTCTTTGGGATCACACCAAACATAAACAAACAGTGAAAGTGCTTTTCTGAAATGTAAAATATGGAAAAGAATCAGAATATTGTATAGATATTCGTTCGGACTAAATCATATTTAATAAATGCTATTTCTATTTTTGTGCAGTTTACTAAACATTAAAACATTTTGTAATTAATTCTGATAAATGTGAAGACTGTTCAGATAGCGCAGGATCACATTCTCATATATTCTATTCATATATATACATATTCTCTCTTTGGTGTTTTTTCTTATTTGTGATCTACTAAGGCTACTTTCACACTACGATTTTTGTAAAATCCAATGCTGTCTGATATAAATTGGACAGCATCGGCTCCTTCTGTTGCCTGGAATCGGATGCCAAATAGGTGTCCAATTCCGACATTTTATCTGATGACCGCCCTCCTGTCACCTCGCTCCCTGTCAGCTGTCAGCTGTCTCTTCCTCGGTACTCCCGCTTCTCCCCTCTACTGCCCGGTCCTCTCCTCTTCTCCCCTGTGTCTCCTCTCTTCTCCACCGTCCTTTCCTCTTCTCCACCCGGTCCTCAGCTCTGCTCCCTCCATACTCCCCTCTTCTCCCCCGGTCCACCAATGTACTCCCCCGTCCTTCCCTCTTATCTCCCGGTCCTCCAATGTTCCCCCGTCCTCCCCTCTTCTCCTCCGGTCCTCCAATGTGCTCCCCCTCTCCTCCAATCTTTTCTCACCTGTCCACGACTCCTGCACGGTCCCACACACTCCCGTATCTCCCGGTGTCTTGCTGTTCTGTGCTGACAGGACCTCGCGTGATGTCACACTCATATGACAGCCGGTTACCTAGTAACCAGTAGTAATGTGACTGCCGGTTACTGGTTACTGGCGGTCATGTGATTGTGACATCACGGCAGGTCCTGTCAGCAGAGAACAGCAAGACATCGGGAGACACGGGAGACGCCGGGGAACTCGTGGACAGGTGAGCATAGATTTTTTTTTTTTAACCCCTTACTTTACTGTTAGGAGCTATTTTAGTGTACTGAGCATGCTCAGTACACTAAAATCGGGTCCGAGGACACATCAGATGTTTCCTCGGACCCTGCTCCATAGGGCCCCATGTTAAATTGATCGCTTCGGATTGTATGTGCACTAAGTGGCATCCGATTCGGTCCAATCCGAGTTTGTCCAATTTTATTTTCGGTGCAAAAATCGGAGCATGCTCCGATTTTTGCACCGATACAAAGATCGGACAAAATCGGATAGAATCGGATCGGACCAAATCGGATGCCATTTAGTGCACATCTGATTGGGTCCGATGCCCATAGGGCTGCATGGGGGCCAAAATCGGTCCCATGCTGTCCGATTTTTGTCGGACAGCATTGGAAAACAGAAAATCGCAGTGTGAAGGCAGCCTAATCCATCATGCAGCATTCCTGATGTAATTGTAGTTAGTATGAAATAAACAATTACGTATTCTGACAAAAATTCCACAGGAAAAATATATTCATCCAGAAACCATAATGTATAAGGTTGGTTTCACACTGGCGTTTTTCGCCATCAGTGTGAATCCGTCACAAACTGGATGCATCTGCATCTGGTATGGGCCCCATTGACTTTCAATGGGGCCGGAGACACTTGCGGGTGCATCCGGTTGTGTCCAGATTGCCCTGGATTTGTGTGGATGCAGGTGTTCACATATTTTTCATCGAGACAAAATCTGCATCTTGATGTGATTTTGTTCTCCATGAAAAAAAAACATGAAGAACTAAATCCACATGGATCCAGGGCACCACATGTGAAATCCCAATAGGGGTCTATGGAACACGGAATGAACCGGACTACAGATCCCGGTGGATCCGGACTTCTGGTCCATGTTCCATGAACTGCGCATATGCAGGGCATGCTCAGAATGAAGTTATGAATGATACGCCCCCTAGGACACCCCCTTCGAATCCCAGTAAAATCTGCAAACGGATATACCCGCACAGGGTGCAGATGCATCCAGTTTGTCATTGCGTGTGAATCCTGGGGCATACAGGTTTTTTCTGCATGTCCCCAGATTCAAAAATATGCTAATGTGAAACCACCCTAACAGACATGGATGTGGTCCATTTATGTTGTTGTTATTATTATTATTATCATTATTATTACTATAAAATACACTTAGCTTTAAAAAAGATTATGCACAAATTCTCTTGGTGTAATAGTTGAAGAAAACAAACCATAGAAATCAGAAGACATTGCTGAAGATAGTGGCTGCCAGCCTAACATTTACCCTGTAAGTGGTCAGTACAGAGGACATATAGTTTTAATTAACACTGGCAATGAAGCAACAATAATATTTTACTGGCCTAATAGAATCTCAGACATATAATAGAAGTAACTTGGCACACAAAAAATCTTTTATGCTTGTGTTTATCATGGTGGCAAAGTTTTGACAAAAAAATAAGTGTATAACGCTGTGGCCGTACATCAGGCCTTCATCAGACACTATAACGAAAAAAATAGATAGAATAGATTTTTATAAACAATATAATACAAAACATGTATTTATCAGAGCAAACAAACAGAAAACAAAAATTATGCAAACAAACCATAAGTATTTCTTGTCTTTGATAAAGCAGCCTTTTGGTAAAGGATTTTAATGGTTTCACATGAGCTGTGTGAAAAATAGGAAAGAATCATCATAAATATGAAGAGAAACAGAAGACCACTGTTTGATAAGATAAAAGGACAAAATTATTACTGTCACTGGTTAAGTGGCAATAGTTTCCCTGTTCACAAAAATTTAAACACCAACCATAGTGAAAAGATTGCAACATATAAACACTCACCATACAGGGTACTGGCGCTGGAGATATCAGAAAATGGTGAAAGGAAATGGCGTACCATTAAGGGTTGAACGGCGTGTATTTATGGCCACAATCCCGGAAATGCGGTCGCAGTCATGTGACATTACGTCATCATGATGCACCGCGCATGCGCAGTACACTGGCATAAGCTTGCAATGTAACCTCAGCAACCGGTCATGTGACGATTTTATCACACGGCTGTGCCGAAACCCGAAACTAACTTCAAAAGACTCACAGAGATTGAATAGCCACATACAGGTATGAAAAGAATAGCATTTAAGATAGAAAAGTAGAATAATACTAATGCAAAGATGATAAATAAGAAGAACAGGAAAAGGAAATAGATAACTAAGAAGAAAAGTATGTAGAAAAGGATTACCTCCACCATAGAGAAACATCACCGTCTCTGAGGGAAAAAAGATAATTAGCATCAATGTAAAAAAATCTAAATTTTATATTAAAAAAATTACATGCTCATACCTATGAAACCTTATTATTACAAAAAACTAAAAATATCATAACCCCTATTCAACCCCTTAGGGGTCAATGTCTGCAAGTTAAAGATCCATGCCGCTTCACGAGTTCTTAATATTTGTTAAAGATCACTTACCCCATCTGGGTACAGCAATTTCTTCCAGGACCTGAAATTTTTTTGGGCAACTCTATGTCCTGCTGTGTGAAAATGGTATGGCAAAGGAAGAGCTGCTTTTTTACACCGAATGTTGGATTTGTGCTGTGAAATCCTATCACATGTTACATGACTGTAAGCTTTTTCAAAGATTTTTCAAAGACAAGAAATACTTTGAGTTTGTTTGCATAATTTCTGTTTTCTCTGATAAATACACATTTTGTATTATACTGTTATACTGTATTTTATCTATTTTAAAGTATCTGAAGAAGGCTGGCCGACCGCTTGCTACAAGGCATGACCGCTCTCAGCAAATGAAGAGCAGCCACCCCTGTGATGCGGGCGGTAAACAGTCTGTCACAAGTGCAGTGATGACGGCCCGCCCTCATCACAGTAAGGCAGAAAGAGTCGCTCTTAGATTGCTGCGCGCAGCCATGTATAATACTGACGTCACACAGCGTGTGTGTCCTGATTCAGAAGTTCCCACCAGAATCCTCTATCAACTATGTGGGCTCAGGCTGCACGGGAGACAAGACGAGCTGTCATCCTCAATCATCAAAAGTAAGAGAAAAACTCCAAATATGTCTGTCTGTGTATGATTGTGTGTGTCTGTGCGGCTCATTGTGTATGATTGTGTGTGTCTATGCGGCTCAGTGTGTATGATTGTTGGTGTCCCTGTGTGGCTCAGTGTGTATAATTGTGTGTGTCTGTGCGGCTCAGTGTGTATGATTGTGTGTGTCCCTGTGTGGCTCAGTGTGTATAATCGTGTGTGTCTGTGTGGCTCAGTATGTATGATTGTGTGTGTCTGTGCGGCTCAGTGTGTATGATTGTGTGTGTCCCTGTGAGGCTCAATGAGTATGATTGTGTGTGTCCTAGTGTGGCTCAGTGTGTATGATTGTGTGCATCTGTGTTGCTCAGTGTGTATGATTGTGTGTGTCCCTGTGTGCCTCAATGTGTATTGTGTGTATCTGTATGTATGATTGTGGGCATGATTTTGTACATCAGTGTGTACATGATTGATTGTGTATGTCTGTGTGTGACTCTGTGGGAATGATTGTGTGTGTCTGTATGTAAGATTGTGTGTGCCTCTGTGGGTATGATTGTGTATGTCTTTGTGTCCGGTGCATGATTGTGTATGGCCTTGTCCACACACCTGCGCTGTCAGTATTTAGCCAGTTCATACAGCAGGCCGCATAGTGTGCGCTTATCCCGAGCAAACAGGGAAACGCTGCAAGCAGCGTTTCCCTGTGTGCTCGCAATAAGCGGTCACTAGGCAGACTGCTGTATGAACTGTTTACCACGATACATATCAGGTAACCAGGGACAGCGTCTGCAGAAGCGCCCCCACACACGCACCTGCGCTTCTCTGTCAAAACCTAAGTATTTAGCGCAGAAGCGCTAAATACTGACAGCACAAGTGTGTGGACAAGGCCAATGTCTGTATGTATATGATTGTGCATATCTGTGTCTCTATGATTGTGTATGTGTTTGTCTCTGTGTGTATGATTGTGTGTATATTGTTGATTGTGTGTGTCTGTGTCTCTGTGTGTTCCCATATCTGATATATTTACCGGTCTGTTTTTAAAGCCATTTACCTCTTCTGATTTAATACAGTGGATAGAGATAAACAGGCCAAAGTTGGGCCGCCGCAAGTTGAAGGCCACTGTCTGGTGACAGCCCCCCAGGCTGAAATATACCAGCCAGCCCCTGCCCTCTATATGCCCCATGGTACCCCTGCGTACCTCACAAATCAACTTTTATTATTTTCCTCGCAGTATGGCAATTAGCTGAAAATGGTTTGGGAAGATCTGCTCTATCTGGTCCTTGCCGCACCGCTGATTGAAATGCCCTCCTTACTACTGTAAAAAGGCCATCCCTCCTGTGTACATCACACTGCTCTCATGCCTGCGCAGTGGCGCAGGTCTCTGTGCTCAATGCAAGTGCACACACGGGAGATATTAAAAGTTCATTTGTGAGGTATGCAGGGGAACCGCTGGGCATATTGAGGCATCACAGGAACCCCAAATACATCATGTATAATGTGGTAGGCAGGGGTTAGAATGGCCAACGGGGGTGGCAGGTTCCCTTTAAAGGACATCAGCATTCCTTCTGTTGTTTTCAACTCTTTTTGAAATTCCCGCATCCTGTGGTATTCTGATGTGCCGGCTAGAAGGTCATACCTGGGCCAGTGTATTGTGGGGCTTATGATGTTTACGGGTAGCTACAACATGTGCACTGTGTATGCGCCAGTACCGGCCAAAAACGTGATCAGCACCCACAATGCACCGGGCCGGATATGACGTTCTGGCCAATGTGTCAAGAGTACCACAGGAGGTGGGAACGACCATGGCTCCCCCCACCCAGTTTTGATCCTGGGTAAGCCCATGATCGTTCCCCCTTCCTTTGACATCTACATTTAAAGTAGTTGTTACAGTAACATGTCATCAGTGAAAGGTTGCAAAATATTAAAAGGTGTGTCCACTGGTATGACAACCTCCTATAAATTGAGTTTATAAATAATAAACCAATTAATCACCTCCCATTGTGGCGTTGTTTCAGCTGTCAGTAATAGGGGCTCTTGGGAGATTGTGATGTCATGCTAGCCCCACGTCAAATCACCACTGGTTTCCTTCTCCTCACCTTCAGACATAGGAGCTATCAATAGGAAGTGAGCAGCAGCTGCAGCACTTGCTTCTTATTGAGAGTTTGTAATGCCCGGAGAAGGAAGCCACGGTGATTGGACGTTGGGTGCGTCATGTCACAATATCAAGTGACCCCTGTGCCATTGACTGCAGCAGAACAGCGGTAGCATGAGCGATGAGAACAGGGTTTATTATTTTTAACTGGGGCAAACAAATCAATTCAGAATAGGTTGTCCTAGTAGTGAACAACCTCTTTAATAAGGTGCTAAATAAGCAACAGATTATACAGTGTATTGCGTTATTTGTTTATGACCTACCACTTCTCATAATATGTAAAATATGACATCAAATCAATAAAGTGCGGAACATAGAAACTAGTCACGGAAGGTGATTGAAAAACACATGTACATCTGTCCAGTCAGAGTAAGGTGTAGATTACCACTATACAAATGTAAGCTCTGCAGGGAGAGCACAGAGCACGGTGTACAGAGACTGGTGTAGCTAGGAGTCGACAAAGATTCAAAGTAAGGGACATTATTTTCTCTTTTGCTGCATTGCTTTGTGGTACAACTCTTTGAAACCTCAACTCTTTTCTTCAACCTGGATGACGAGGAACAGCAGAGAAGAAGACAGATTGGCTAAGCAAGCTGGAGAAGAAGGGTGCAGCTAACTGCATTGGTGAATGTGTAGGATGCCATCCATTGCTGGAGGACACAGTAATGACCCAGGACAGGAGCACAGGGTGAACTCCTGAAAGTAAGTCATGTGCTATGCTTGCTTAGGCTGAGAAAGCACAATCTCTCAGATACCGCACCTCCACCCAGCTGGTTTTGTTCAGACTGGTACTCCTACTGTATATTCATTAAAGGCATCTGTCAAGATAGTAATATTCCTAACTGAAGTACTAGAAGATGACTGTTTGGGCCTAACTTCCTGATTGGCCGTTGAGAGTTTCAAATGCCCTTTAAAGAACCAGGAGAAGGTTGCTAGGCACACAGCCCCAATAGGGCAACCATTCAAAGAGAGATGATACCCCTAAGACTGTTAGGAACAGGGAAAATATGCACCTGAACTGTCAAGCTAGAAGTCCGTAGGCTATTCACTGTTGTACAGATTACCCCTGAAGGTGTGAAGGTGGGGATGACTGGGTTTTGCTCTAAGGCTAGGGTCACACTTGCATGCGTTTTTTAAGGTGCTTTTTGGCAGCCTGTGTTGTTGGGCTGCGTTTTTGCTGTTAGGTGCGGAGCAGCCTTAAAAAACGCATGCAAAAACGCATGCGTTTCTCATAGGGCCCCATGTGAAAAAATTCATTGCGTTTTTGAAAAAGCACCAAAAAATGCATCATGATGCATTTTTTGGTGCTGAGCCAAAAACACATCCAAAAAACGCATGGCACTTTAGACATGCGTTTTTGGCATTGGGGCATGCGTTTTTTACATGAGGGCCTATGGATGTGTTTTTGCATGCGTTTTTAAAAGACAAGTGTGAAAAACACATGGAAACTTGCATCCACCCCACAAGTGCGACCCTAGCCTTACCTAAGCTCCTAAATGTGACTCATCTAGATACCCCCAGTATACAGCAGCAGGCCGTACACAGGCCCCAGTAAACAGCAGGATGCTTCACTCTGACCTCAGTATACAGCAGGAGGTTGCCCACAGCCCTCAGTATACAGCAAGAGGTCGCACACAACCCCCACTATACAGCAGGAGGCCGTACACAGCCTCCAGTATAAAGCAGGAGGCCATACACAGCCCCCAATACACAGCAGGAGGCTGTACACAGTCCCCAGTATACAGCAGGAGGCCACACACAGCCCCCAGTATACAGTAGGAGGTCGCACAGAACCTCCAATATACAGCAGGAGGCGGTGCACATCCCTCAGTATATAGCAAGAGGCCACACACATCCCTCAGTATACATCAGGAGGCCGCGCACATCCCCCAATACACAGCAGGAGGCTGCACGCAGCCCTCAGTATACAGCAGGCATACAGCAGGAGATGCACACAGTCCTCAGTATACAGCAGGTATACAGCAGGAGATGCGCACAGACCTCAGTATACAGCAGGAGACCTATTTACTTTGTGACTTTTATGTGAACAATAATTTTTTGTTAAACCATTCTATTTTGTTATAGCTAAGAACTGTCTGTTTACTTATACTATATACTGCAATACAGCAGTAAATAGTGATAATGACAGTTTACAATAAATGCAAGACACACTTTTGTTTCATAGATGTATCATCATATCAGGCACTAGAGTCTTCAGCAGACCCCCAGATGTGATAGCTGATGGGTGCTTGGAAAAGCTGGTTCCCAGGCCAAATGCTGTAAAATCCATAGTATTTAAATGTTAAATGTCTATGTCATACATGTCATACATTATTACCTAGAGTATTCTTAAGGTACCGTCACACACGGCAATTTTGCAAGCAATTTCACTGACAATTTGCTGGTTGCAGTGAAATCATGGATACATGGTTCTGTTTTGTTGCCGTGTAGAAATGGAACCATGTATCCATGATTTCACTGCAACCAGCAAATTGCCAGTGAAGTTGCTTGCAAAATTGCCGCGTGTGACGGTACCTTTATAAGTAGCAGATTTTGGAAAGCAGTATTATACAACACGACTATTCCAGGTTTCAATTAACACAAAAGTGCCTGACGGTCGCACGTATTTAGGGTCAGAGCAAAAAAGCATCAATCATAACAGTTCTAAGTAGAGGGTGATAATTATTGGGGGAAAAATCTTGAGTTTACCATGTCAGAGGTCACAAGCAAAAAGACTGGATAAACACAGGGTATTTCCCTAATGGATCTGTCTGTTGAGAAGTTTTATTTGAACAAATTTCAATATCAGTAAAAACTACTGTACAAACACTGATACTATCTATGTTTATGTAAAGAAAACAAGAGTTGAATCAAATCTTTTTATTGTGAACTTTTTCCTTGGACTTGATTTTAGACACTTGGTGTAGAATGTCTGGTAAGTCACAGCATTCCCCCTTTTGAAGTGCAACTGATACTGAAGTTGTTTTGAGCCTTTTGAAACAGCAGAAAATCCTCAGGCGCAGCTCAAGACATACTACAAATAAACCGGTCACGGTGTGCCTACAAGCTGCTGTTTTTGAGTAACGTCACTATAGCTCTTACTAAAGAGTTTCAGAAGCATAAGCATTACAAAGAATAATACAACCCTCAGCATGGAACCAAAGAAAGAAAGAACAGTGAGATATTTAAACCTATACAATTCTTTCTCAATTCTTTTTAAATACTTGGGTGTTCTACATAGGAATATCATCCCCCTGCAGAAGCATCCAAAATGTTAGTCATATTATTTACTAAGCTTTGATGTGTGTCTCTCATGTCTAAAGTCAACTAATAGGAATGTAAGGGTCTTCCTACCCGTGTCTGCTTCTTTGGAGAGGAAACTGTGAATACTGAGACACCATTTATTTAAAATAGTCAAACAGAAGAAGCCCTTTTTATATATGACTGTATCGTAAGAAATCAAACTATTTTTAATTTGAGACCCACGTTTTTGAATATGTACACACCTATTTAATATTGCTTTCAGGGGAGTAAGAGCATACACATCAGAGAGGATTTAATAGCTCCTTCTTTGAAAACGGTTTACGAGCACAGTAGGTTTGAAGATAGGTGCATGTATGTATGATACACTTTAGAGAGAAAGAAGCAGTGTCTGTAGGGTCAGAATGATTTTAAATGATAACTGTCCTCCAGTCAAAATAGTTTGTTACAGAATAGAGCCATACCTGGCCATTAAACCTACTCTGAACTATCATAATTAAAATATACTTGCCAACTGTTTTGGAGGTTCTAAACCCTGCACATCACCTTAAACACAATGACATTGGGGTCCTGTAACCCCTTTGTATCCCAAGACATCCCCCTGCATACCTCATAAAGTGACTTTTAGTCTGTCCCACACTGTATTTAAATTACTATTGAAGGGTCATATGGGGGTCAGACCCGCCCTGTTCCATGGAAAACCTGCTCGGCTCTACGCCAACACCACACCACACCACAGCATGGAAAACCCCCGCCTCCTTTGTACGTAAGTGAATGACAGCGACGTCATTCACAAGTCTCACACCTGCTCAGTGGTGTGCCTCTCTGTTCCCTATTGAAAAGATGCGCAGTGTCCGAAGTCTCGCGAGATTCTACTGCACAGACGCGAGACATCTGTCTAACGAGACTTCGGGCAATGTGCTCTTCAATAGGGCACATTGAGGCATGCCACTGGGTAGGTGTGAGACTTGTGAATGACAGTGATGTCATTAATTTACATACACAGGAGAGGTAGGTTTTAGATGCAGCGGGGTAGTGTTAGTGTGGAGCAGGGTGGGTTTTCCATGGAGTGGGGTGGATCTGACCGCTGTGTGAGGCACCCCATATGACCCTTAAAGAGTAATTTGCACAGATTAAAAGTCATTTTCTGAGGTATGCAGGGGGGCATCTGGGGATATAAAGGGGTTAAAGAAACTCCAATGTCATCATGTTTAAGATGGTGAGCAGTGTATAGAACCCCCAAAATAGGTGATAGATGCACTTTACTGGTTCCTTTGTTACCATCCCATCACAAAGATTTCCAGGGTTCATGATTTTATACTGGCGGTCTGGGATTTAACAAACCACCTAAAAGCTTTCCAGTATTAGTACCTATCATAAACAAATATTGTGTACGGTATATGTTTGATATAATTAGAGGAAGAGTGAAATAATATCATATGTTTACATAATTTTTAAAAGTAAAAATCGTACAAAGAAGTTTGCACTTAAAAAATAATGATGAAAAAAACAAATATTCATTAAAAATATATTTTTATTAAATAAAATTCAACAAGTCTGCATTCACTCTTTGTTACTCTATGTAACTCCTCACATCTTTGTATATAGTATTTTAATTTTGTGTGAAATCTCACATTATCTATTGAGAGTACCGTATATACTCGTGTATAAGCCGACCCGTGTATAAGCCGACCCCCCTACTTTTGCCCCCAAAAACTGGGAAAACTTATTGACTCGCGTATAAGCCGAGGGTGGACTCCAGCACATGTATACAACCCCCAGCAGTGAGGTATACAGCAGCCTCCCCAGTGGTAGTATACAGCAGCAGCCCCAGTGGTAGTATACAGCAGCCCCAGAGGTATATACAGCCCCAGAGGTATATGCAGCCCCAGAGGTATATGCAGCCCCAGAGGTATATGCAGCCCCATATGCAGCCCCAGAGGTATATGCAGCCCCAGAGGTATATGCAGCCCCATATGCAGCCCCAGAGGTATATGCAGCCCCAGAGGTATATGCAGCCCCAAAGGTATATGTAGCCCCATATGCAGCCCCAGAGGTATATGCAGCCCCATATGCAGCCCCAGAGGTATATACAGCAGCCCTAGTGGTGTATACAGCAGCCCCAGAGGTATATACAGCAGCCCTTAGGTAGTATACAGCAGCCCCAGTGGTGTATACAGCAGCCCCAGGGCTGTATACAGCAGCAGCCCCAGGGCTGTATACAGCCGCAGCCCCGGAGGTATACAGGCCCCCCCATCAAGCTCCAGGGGCCCCCCCCTTGCGCAGCAGCCTGTAAAGTAAAATCATACTTACCAGTGTCCTGTCGACGTCATGCCCGCGTCATTGACTTCATTGCCCGCGACTACAGGAATGCGGAAGACGCGGAATGAAGCCGGGGATCGTGTGTCGGCAAGCTGCGGACGGCGCGACAGGACACTGGTAAGTATGATTTTACTTTACAGGCTGCCGCGCAAGTGGGGGGGCCCTGGACCTTGATGGGGGGGCCTGTATACCTCCAGGGCTGCGGCTGTAAAATTTATATACTCGCGTATAAGCCGAGGGGGGACTTTTCAGCCCAAATTTTGGGCTGAAAAACTCGGCTTATACGCGAGTATATACGGTATATAAGAAAACTTCTAACAAAGTTTAGCACCGGGGTAATTTTAAATCATTTACTTGTGTAATTAATACATTTATAACAGGGGTATTTGTTTATGCTCTTTTTGCAACCTTGTTTGTTGACTATTAGGCAGTTTCTGGTTAATACCACCTACTCCATGTTGGGGTGCTAGTGCATAAATTGTTATTGCATTGCTTAATAATACATATTTTCCTTTTTTTGTGTAAAAAAATAGACTTTAGTATTAAGTATATAGGAGCTCTGTGTTAAAAATTACATTTAACGTGGTTCAAAATTGCAAGGGATGGACGGTGGTCACGGACCTGCGCTGCACTGGGTATGCCAGAAAGGATCAGACGATGTTTGTCACTAAACCTTTTATTTCCGACGCGTTTCGTAGTCCCAACTCCATCCTCAGGGAACAATAGTGTTACATATTGGACTGATGGATCTTATATATAGTAACATATGGTCAACAACATGAATACATCACAGGAAGCGTGAGGGAATGCATGACATCATTCAACCTTGGAACTACTCCCACTCATTAAATGAGGAAGATGCATTTAAAATAGACAAATGAGCTAGGAAAAAATGCATGGTATTCAGATAGTGATGGGTTATCTTATAAAACTATATTTATTTAAAAATATCAAATAATTTTATATCAAAAATTTAATAAAGCAATTGAAAAAAATAAATAAATGAATAAAATAAAAAAGCTAAAAAAAAGTCCTAAAAGTAGATTCATTTGAGATTCAAACTCATTTACCATGACATCCAATAATTATGTTTCACTAGAAATAGGCCCGATGCTATTGCATCGGGAGTGCGGTGAAATGAACAGATGCCGTAGAAATAGCCGCTGAATAGTACAGTCCTCTCTCCAGAAAGTACGCTGTTGTTGCAGGATTTATATGGTGTATATGGAGGCTCAGTGGTTAGCATTGAGTTCTCTGGCTCTGTCCTGTGCTCCTGTCCTCTGCCTCTGTCCTGTGCCTCAGTCCTGTGCCTCTGTCCTCTGTCCTGTGGGCCTGTCCTCTGTCCTGTGGCCCTGTTCTGTGGCAATGTCCTCTGTCTTGTGGCCATGTTCTGTGGCTGTGTCCTATGTCCTGTGTCCCTGTCCTCTGCCCTGTCCTGTGCCCCTGTCCTGTGCCCCAGTCCTTTGTCCTGTGCCCCAGTCCTCGGTCTTGGGCCCCTGTCCCCTGGGCCTGTCCTGTGCCCTTGTCCTCTGCTCTGTGCCCCTGTTCTCTGTCCTGTGCCTCTGTCTCTGTGCTGTGCCCCAGTCCTCTGTCCTGTGCACCAGTCCTCTGTCTTGGGCCCCTGTCCTCTGGCCCTGTCCGGTGCCCTTGGCATCTGCCCTGTGCCCCTGTCCTCTGTCCTGTGCTTCAGTGCTGTGCCCCAGTCCTCTATCCTGTGCCCCAGTCCTCTATCCTGTGCCCCAGTCCTCTGTCCTGTGCCCTTGTCCTTTGCCCCTGTCCTCTGTCCTGTGCCCCTGTCCTCTGTATTGTGCCCCTGTCTTCTGTCCTGTGCCCCTGTCATCTGTATTGTGCCCCTGTCCTCTGTCCTAGGCCCTTGTCCTCTGCCCTGTGACCCAGTCCTCTGTCCTGTGCCCCTGTCCTCTGTCCTGTGCCCCTGTCTGTGTGCTCTGTCCTGAACCTCTGTCTTGTGCCCCTGTCCTGTGGCCCTCTACTCTTTCCTGTGCTCCTGATTGTGTGCCCTGTCCTGTGCCCTTATCTTCTCCTCTGTCCTGAGCCTCTGTCTTGTGCCCCTGTCCTGTGGCCCTCTCCTCTTTCCTTTGCTCCTGTCCTCTGTCCTGTGCCCCTGTCCTGTGCTCCTGTCCTCTGTCCTTATCCTCTCCTCTGTCCTGAGCCCCTGTCCTCTGTCTTGTGCCCCTGCCCTGTGCCCCTGCCTTCACGTGTCTTCTTCCTCCTGTGCTTTTGTGTCTCTGCCCCCCATTCCGTCTCTCTGCTCTCCCCTCTGTTACAGTGCCCCCCTTCCCTGTGTCTGCTCCCTCCTTCTGTGTCTCTGCCCCTCATTCCCTCCTTCCGAGCTGTGACAGCTCCGTGTCATAGCTAGGAAGAAGTGAAGACTACAGGAGGCGGAGTTCCAGTGATGTGCGGTCATGTGTGTGATCACATGACTGTGACATCACCAAAGGTCCTGTCGGAATGTCTATCCGTGGCTTACTGCGCATGCATGCGCGTCGGGAGGCCGCGGCTGGTCGCAAGGATCGGCGGAGAGGCTCGCGGCGGTGGATTCTCGGTAAGGCGGCCGCGTGTACTCGTAATGGTGTTAATTGCGGCTCGCGATGGCGCGCAAGCAACTGGCAATTATTATATAGGATGTCTTTTGTCCTTCAGCTACTTGTGCATCTGATATTGTAGGATTTGTCAAGGGGAAGGAATAAAAGGCTATTCCTAATCAGACAATGGATCCAGCGGGAACATATTAGTGTGTCAACACAACATGGATATCCACATATCAGGGTGTCAATTTATTATGATGTCCGAGGAACAGGAGAAATTTTTAAAATATTTAACAATTCGTTTTTGTGACTTAAATGTATAAAATAATAGTGATCTTGTGTCCTTGTGGGAGAAATATATGTATCTATTTGTGAAAGATGAAAAGCCGACCCCCTACTTTTGCCCCCAAAAACTGGGAAAACGTATTGACTCGCGTATAAGCAGAGGGTGGACTCCAGCACAGGTATACAGCCCTCAGCACAGTGTATACAGCCCTCAGCACAGTGTATACAGCTCCCAGCACAGTGTGTACAGCTCCCAGCACAGGGTATACAGCTCCCAGCACAGGGTATACAGCTCCCAGCACAGGGTATACAGCTCCCAGCACAGGGTATACAGCTCCCAGCACAGTGTATACAGCTCCCAGCACATGGTATACAGCTCCCAGCACAGGGTATACAGCTCCCAGCACAGGGTATAAAGCTCCCAGCACAGGGTATACAGGACCCCATCCCTGGTATACAGGCTCCCCCTCACAGTATGGCGCCCCCCCTCAAAGTATGGCGCCCCCCCCTCACAGTATGGCGCCCCCCCTCACTGTATGGTGCCCCCCTCACAGTATGGTGCCCCCCTCACAGTATGGCGCCCCCCCTCACAGTACCGCCCCCCCCCCCCCATGCTGCCGCCGCTCACTGTACAATAAATACAGTGTTATTAGCTCTCACCCGCTCCGGGCTCAGTGCATCTTCCCTCCTTCCTGCTTGTCCTGTGACCGGGGCTCACGGCGATGACGTCACCGGCCGGTCACATGACATGCAGGGAGGAGGGAGGATGCACTGAGCCCGGGGCCGGTGGGAGCTAATAACACTATACATTGTATACTGAGCAGCGGCAGCATGGGGAGGCCTTACTGTGGCGGGGGGCGCCATACTGTGATGGGGAAACTGTAATGCGATATGCACTGCTCCCCCCGCGGATGGGCGGGGGATGCAGTGCATATCATGAATAAGTTATGAGCAGCTCCACGTCATGAGCCGCTCATATTACAGCCTTCCCCCATCTCTTCCAGCCTCCTCCTGCCTCCTCCTGCTCCCGGACACAGCCCCTACTTCACACAAAAGTATATGACTCGTGTATAAGCCGAGGGGGGAACTTTTCAGACCAATTTTTGGGCTGAAAAAGTCGGCTTATACACGAGTATATACGTATTTGTGCTATATAAATATAGTGAAACAAAAGTAATCTATGTGAAAATAAAAAAAAATTATATTGTGTATATAGATGTTTCACTTATTTACAACTGATTTTTACACGTGTGTTATCCATTGTTTCAAACCTATCAATCAATTGGTTCTTATAAAGTCTTACAAGCCAATAGTGATCACAAATACGTTGTTTCAGTATCTAGTAATACATGACATAGAACATAACATAAAAGAAAAAAAATATCTTATAATTGAATAGAAAAAACTGATGCAACTCAGAAAGATATATGGCCACCAGATAGGGAAGAATATTGCCTTAACAAATTGCACGGTTTTCATACCACACTTCCAAAAAGTCTAGGCTCGAATGTACAAAGAAAATGTCAGCTAAGATGCTGATATAAAGATCCAGCCTCCAAAGATTACCGGAGTCAACTTACCAATGCCATCAGGTGCACAAAAAATAGATGCCTATATATGATAATATATCCAAGACATAACTAATGCTGAGCCAAATCAAGATGAATACAGTCGTGAGTGACAATGATCAGCATTCAAGGTGAGATTAGAGATGAGCAAATCTTCTAAAGTTCGGCTTCAGTTCGGTTCGCCAATGGCTTTATGCTTGCAGAATTGTTTGACAACAGTCCACCAGACTTACAACCCCATTGAAATCAATGGAAGACAAGATCAAGTGCAAAATCAAGTGCTTAGAAAACACCTTCAAAGGGACCCAAAAGCTGCCAAAACAGCTCAAATCAGGGCAGACACCATGAATAGTGCTGTCTATTCTCCAGAGTAAATTTTTTGTCATGGCACACTATGGATGCCTGGGACAAGGCCTGGCCCAGCATTTAAAGTTTCAATATTGCCAGGAGCAGGTGGATGAGGGACAAGTGTAAAGACACCCAAGGAGAATCTCCACATTTAAAAAAATTAGGACCAGATACCTCCAAAAGTGGCATCAATTAAACCCAGACCAAAAATTATACAATGATGCAGCCTGCATTCATGGCACAGGGTTCTGGAACATGGCCTGGCCTAGCATTTCAAGGCTAAATACTTATCAAGAACAGTGGGATGAGTGACAGGTGAAGGCATTGTGCTCAAAGACTCCTGCTAAATTCAGCAAACACAACAAAGAGACATCAACAAAAGTCTCCATATTTCCAAACATTAGGGGCAGACATGACAAAAGTGGCATTAATTGACTCAGAATCAAAATTGTATAATGATGAGATCAATGAGGCACACTGAAAAGTTTAACATCATCTAGTATGCCTAGTCTGTGACAGGGGTGGATAAGTTCTTGGAGGTATATGACTTGTTCTTCTTGATGAATGTTAGGCAGTCTACATTTTCAGGGGACAGACAACTGTGCCAATCCATTAAGACACCACCAGCAGAGCTGAGGAAGTGATGAGCAAACCTTCTAAAGTTCGGGTTCAGTTTGGTTCGCCAGTGGGTGTATGTTTGCTGAATTGTTTGACTAACAGTTCACCAGACTTACGAATTAATTGAAATCAATGGAAAGTAAATTCAAGTGCACAGAAAACACGTTCAAAGGGATCGAAGAGCTGCCAAAACAGCTCAAATCAGGGCAGACATCAGGAAAAGTACCACCTATACCCCAGAGTTAACATTCTTATCATCGTACATTATGTATGCATGGGACAAGGCCTGGCTCAGAATATCAAGCTTCAGGTGTAGG
This sequence comes from Allobates femoralis, assembly GCA_033576535.1. Taxonomy (NCBI): domain Eukaryota; kingdom Metazoa; phylum Chordata; class Amphibia; order Anura; family Aromobatidae; genus Allobates; species Allobates femoralis. The sequence continues at coordinate 299,542,884 of JARQOC010000003.1, read as the reverse complement.
CATGGTGCTCAGAAACCACTGCTAAATTCAAGAAACACACAAAAAGACACCACAAAAAGTCTCCACATTTCAAGAAATTAGGGCCAAATACTACCAAAATGGCAACAATTAACTGAGACCAAAAACTGTGTAATAGCGAAGCCTGCATGCATGACACAGGGACTGGAACAGGGCCTGGCCTAGCATTTCAAGGTTAAATATTGATCAGAAACAAAGGGATTATAACCGATATAATAAACATAGTCTCTACCCATAATGTATACGAGTATAATATAGCTCTTAGACAGAAGAATTTGAACAAATACAAACTTAATAGGGAAGTATGGTCGAACAAATTTATGCCAAACCTAACTATTTGATATGCTGCTGATGGTATGATATTGCGTTCTTATTTTATGTATAATAATGAAGTTTTGTATCTTTCTAAATAATATGTTAAGACGAATGCACTTGTTGACTTAGGGACATGATGTTTTCTAAAGGTACTAGAGATGGAAAAGAACAGTAACATTTTTCCTTCTGTAAATTATTTTGTACAACTAGGATGTTGGTTTCTTTTTTTGTTGTTTGTCTACCCTCCCCCCCATATTTATGTTTCCCCTCTTGCAAAAAAACTTTAATAAAAATACTGTGAACAAGAAACAAGGGGATGAATGTCAGGTATAGAACTGTTGGGCAGGGGGCCCTCAAACTTCATGCAAAAGCTCCCATAAATGTTATGCTTAGATGTAACAATTTTCAGCTTCATGGACTACTACTGGAAAGATTCAAGTGGGTCAGTGACCTGACCAGTTCCAGTGGATAAGGGGCCCTCAAACCTTCTGCAACCACTCCTGTCAACTTTATGCTCCACCACACTCAGGAGGCACAAGTATCAGCTTCATGGATTACTACAAATAGAAGAATTCTGGTGGTTCAGTGACCTGTATAGGCCCATTGAGTAAGGAGCCCTCATAAGTCATGGAACTTATCCAGTAAATTTTATACTCTGCCATCCTCAGGTTGCACAAATATAAGTTTCACTAAATATTCCCAAAATATTAGTCAGTCAAGTCTGTCACATGTATAGGCCTATTGGACAGGGGGCCATCAAACCTTATGCAACCGTTCCAGTCAATTTTATGCCCTAAAACACTCAGGTGGCATGAGTATCAGCTTCATGGATTATCACAAGTAGAAGATTATGGTGATACAGTGACATGTATGGGCCCAGTGGGTGAGGGGCCCTCATAAGTCATGCAACCTCTCCTGTCAATTTTTTACTCCGCAACCTTCAGGTGGCACAAATATACATTTCACTGATTATTACCAAAAAAAATAGTCAACTAGGTTAGTTACATGTGTACACTCCCTGACACAAGTTATGTCGATTATCCATGTTATGTAAATAAAAGCTTAAACCTGACGTTAAATTCATCCATTGGTTGTATAAATTACTCTTTTGAAAGCTGAAACCCTCCGAAATTTGGTTTAGGTTAAGAAAATAAATTGGCATCAATGCTGAAATATTGATCATTTAATGAACACAGAATGGTCAGATTTTAGCAAGACACAAGTTTTGTCGCCTGGTCATATAATGCACCCAATCCTAGTTTACATCCTCACCTGTGCTCCGTAAATGATCGGTTAATTAGTGGGTGTGTCTAAAAAGAAAACCAGCACCCCAGACCTTCACTTGAACTGCAACTTGAGCTCTGACAACATGCCAAAAATCCACCTTGCGACCAAAGCCTTGATTATCAAGAGGCTGAAGACCAGATCCAATGCAGAGGTAGCTGGCATCTTTAATGTGTCTCAGCGTCAAGTACAAAGAATTAAAAAAAGATTTAAAGAGACTGGAGATGTGTTTGACAACCCCATTCCGGCAGACCCCGCAAGACAACTGCTCAGGAGGAACATTTGTTGGTTAGAAAATCTAAAGCACCTCAAGTCCCTGTGTCAGCTAGAACAGTTTGTAGGATTCTGTCTTGAAATGGCCTCCATGGTCGAATCAGTGCCCAGAAGCCAGCACTAAACAAAAGGCAAAAAAACTGTGTGGCATTTGCAAAGTCCCACAACCTGCTAAACAGTTGGGCATTGGAAAAGTGGCAGAAGGTGGATTTCTCTTATAAATCTTCAGTAGAATTACACCACAGCTGCCGCAAATACTGCAGGAGACCTACTGGAGCCCCTATGGATCATGGTCTGGGGTTACATTGAGTATCGGGATGTGCAAAACATTTGCAAGGTGGAAGGCAATATCTATAGCCTAAAATATCAAGAAGTATTAACTACCTCTTATATTCCAAATCATAAAAGGGGTGAAATTCTGCAGCAGAATGGTACTCTATCTCATACATCCATCTCTACAATAAAGTTCCCCCAGGCAAAAAAGATCAAGGTGCTCAAGGACTGAAAGAAGGGTGATCTGCTGCAACACTAAACACTATGTGTGCGAATAGATGAGTGCAATAAGTGTCCGGACTGCACAACTAATACAGGTACAATGAAAATAGGTTATAGCAATTAGCAGCAGCAGATCACCCTTCTTTCAATAGATCAAGGTACTTGGTAAAAAGGTGTATAGCGGTCCGCGCTACCACAATGACTCGCATCAAAGAAGACACTTGCAGATGAAGAGTTAATCAGATCCTTCTTTTATTCACCGACGTGTTTCGGTGCCACGTGGCACCTTCATCAGGGATCCCTGATGAAGGTGCCAAGTGGGCACCGAAACGCGTCGGTGAATAAATGAAGGATCTGATTAACTCTTCATCTGCAAGTGTCTTCTTTCATGCGAGTCATTCTGGTAACGCGGACCGCTATACACCTTTTTCCCAAGTACCTTGATGCTTTTCCACGTGTGAGTGGTTCGGTGGAGGTCCAGCAGCAGCCATCAGGATATTATTCCTAACAAGCCTTCAAACCAGTTGTGGGTGACACAACTGGATCAGGTGAGTGGATTGCTTTGCTCACCGGGTTGTCAAACTAGTGTCTAGTGATAAGGGCACTATTGCGCCTCTTGTTCCCCCTCCCCTTTTGTATTTGTTCTTTCAATAGATGTATTTTTTTCTGCTTGCACCTACACTTTGAGGTTGATGCCAGTCATTCACACTATTAACTTATGTATCTTTTGTGACTGAGCTCCCTCCTTATTCCCCTTCCCCCACCCTGAGGCCAGCTGAGGTCTCCATCTTGTTGAAGTCCAACACACACTTTTCTTGTTTTTAATTATAAATAGAAGCACATAAACCCATACACATTGCATACCTTCGTTAGTCATAGTGTTAGGACCCAATGAGACGGAAGCACCTTGGCGATGGTTATCGGGCACTCCACTGTTGAAGCTAAGCCTTCCATTTTACATTATATCTAGAGCAGTGATTGCTATAACCCATTTTTATTGTACCTGTATTAGCTGTGCAGTCCGGCCACTTATTGCACTCATCTATGTGCACACATAGTGTTCAGTGTTGCAGTAGATCACCCTTCTTTCAATAGATGTATTTTTTTCTGCTTGCACCAACACTTTGAGGTTGATGCCAGTTATTCACACTATTAACGGGTCCTCAAGGACTGGCCAGCCCAGTCACCAGACATGAACATCATTGAGCATGTTTGGGGTAGGATGAAAGAGAAGGCTTGGAAGACAAAACCAAAGAATCTAGATGAACTCTGGGTGGCATGTAAGACTTCATCCTTTGCTATTCCTGATGACTTCATTAATACATTGTATGAATCACTGTTGAACCGCATGGATGCAGTCCTTCAAGCTCATGAAAGTCACACAAAATATTAAATATGAGTCAAATAGCACCACAACTTCATTCACCAATGTTATGCAACATATATTTGTATTTTAAGTACATTTTTTGTTTGAAAATCAGATTACTTCCTGTGGGCGACAAAACTTTTGTCTTGCCAAAATCTGACCATTCTGTGTGCATTAAATGATCAATATTTCAGCATTGATGCCAATTTATTTTCTTAACCTAAACTACATTTCGGAGGGTTTCAACTTTCAAAAGAGTAATTTCCGACCAATGGATAAATTTAACATCAGGTTATAAGCTTTTATTTACACAACATGGATAAGCGACATAACTTCTGTCAGGGCGTGTAGGTCTATTGAGCAGGGGGTGTTCAATCCTCATGCAACTGCTCCAGTCAATTTTATGCACTCAGGTGACACAAGCTTCATGGTTCACTATAAGAAGGTTTTCAACAATAAGGATTCAGGTGGGTCAGTGACCTTTATAGGCCTAGTGGGCAGGAGGTTGCCAGGCATGGCAAAACCTCCAAGGTGTGACAGGCTACTCCTCCATTTTTCAAGCCCAAAATGCAAATGGGTCCAAACCCCCCTGATGGCATGGATATTAAGCTCCAGATACTTCTGCACCATCCTCTCCAGTCAGTTACTATGTGTCAGACTTATACTCAGTTCTGCTGGTGGATGGGCTGATTTGAAAAATTGGTAAAAGTCCCAGAATTTGCTTCTGACAGTTAAATTGCTGCTGATAATGTTTCTATGTTGATGGTTCGGTGCCCCCCTGGTTGGAAGTGTAGATCTGCTATGCATACAGTGTCCATCACTGATGTGTTGGAGAAAGCCAGTGCTAAGATTGTCTACCACCTATTTTTGGTACTCCGGCATGTGCGTGTCCCTGTCGAAGGCAGGAAGCATCTTGCTAAATTTACTCTTGTACCGTGGATCCAAGAGTGTAGCAACCTAGTAGTCATCACTAATTCTAATTCAAGCGATACAGGCATCATGTTGTAGATAGTGCATCAAGAAGGCGCTCATGTGTCTGACGTATCCATGAGTTACAAGTCCCTGTTGTGTTGACGGCGGTTTAAAAATGGATCTTCCTTCCTCCATCCTCACCTTTTATCCTAGGACAACAGAAAGGGGAATAATTTCTTCCTCATCTCCTGACGGTTCTATGCCTATCACCTCTTCATCCTTGTCCTCCTCCATTTGTTCTTTGGCTTCTGTACCTGCACTATCACTTTGTCTGGTACCATATGCCCCCCTCTGTCACTCTGCTCCACCCTGCCAGGCCCCCCGGCTGTGTGACAAGAGTCTGGACCTTTGACATATTGATATCCTTTCCGCATCCTCCTCTTCTTCCTCCTCCTCTTCCTGTGGAACCACCACCTCATCCCGCAGAATTTGCAAAGTTTGCTTCAGCATGTAGATAACTGGAATAGTCATGCTGCTGATGGCATCATTAGCGCTAACCATCTTAATAGCCATTTCAAATTTGTGAAGAAGGGTGCGGAGGTCTTTGATCTGTGCTCCATCTAGAAGCATCATTTGCACCACATTCGGCTCACTTTGAGTCGCTATACACATCATTATATACTACATCAGCACTTGTCACTGCTGTCACAGTCACTGCAACATGTGCAAAGTGGAATTTTGACGTGTCAGCATATTGCATATCAAACGGTTAACCGATTGTCCAAAAGACCTCTGTAGCGATGCTAGTCTATGAGCCGCAGAGTGAGAATGGTGGAAGTGAACACACAGCTACCATGTTTTGTGCAGCAGTTCATCCAGGCCAGGAGAGAGGAGTAGGAATTGCTGGACAACCAGATTGATGACTTGAGCCATGCAGGTGTGTAAGTTTGCCCTAAACTCCTCATCTTCCTCCCCCTGTGCTGAGCTACTCAGCTGCCTCATTCTGGATTAATTCTAAGTCCGATAGTAGAACCTCATCATCATCCTTTCTGTTGTCCCACTCTTTGCCATGAGAGTTGCCTTTCGCCACTTCCTGTCCTGAATGCACAGTAGAGTGCAGTATTCTTCAGGTATCTGAGTCTCATTATCATCATCACCTCCATTCCCGAGGGTTAACATCTAGTGACGAGGATCTGGATTCTGCTGGGACTCAACTTCCTCCATCCCCGGATGCAACTCCAAAATATTTTGGGCATCAGTGCAAATGCTTTCCTCCTCTGGAGTATGTAAATCTTTCGAGCAGATTGTGTGAACATTTCTGCAGAATCGCCCATTCTGTGTTTTCTCACAATTAATGGTGTGTTTTAAAAGTTGTGATATGGGGTGATACATGGGTAATTGGGGTACCACCTCTGAGGACTGTACTGTTTGTGATGCTGAAGTGGAGGATCAGGAGGATATGCCACTGGATACAGTGCTTGTCATGAACTGTAGCAAAAGCTCTTTGTGAGCTTCATACGCAACTTGTATCGATCTGCTGCTGTCAAACAAGGAGACTGGAGTAGGCTGTCCAGTAACAATTCCCTTATGATACTGGCACGCCCCCAGGGCCGTGGGGTACTCAGAACCAAACAACAGTTCTGCTGCGGAGTCATGGCAGTCAAGACCCAGCTCCGTGACCCTTGCGGTGTCAATAAAAGTTCGGGGAATAGGGTTTTGGGGGTGGTTGTCAAAACACCACCCATGGTATCTGGCTATTGATGGCTAGTGCTGCGGTGCGGGACCTCCGGGGATGATGGGATAGCAGCTAAGGTGATATCGCTCCCCAGGGCAACCAGTGTAATGTTCATGGAGGGAAGGTTGGCTAGGCTGTTCTGGCAGGAGAGGGAAATTTTGGGCGTCTCGCAGACAGGTCTCCAGCTGCCAGCGCATCTTATCAGTCTACCACTCCACAGGCGGGTAATGAACAGTCTCACACACAGTTCTGAGTTCTATACCTGGTTTACTTAGCTTTTATTTTGGTGGCACCACAGGGGACTGTCCTTGCACAATCTCAGTTTGGATAGTCCTCGGTGAACCGGGATAGCTCGTCCAAGACAACCCCTTTATGTTCCTTCCTTCATGGGTTGCTCTTTCTCTTAGCGCTGCCTGTTCACCTCTCTCCTACTTATGCCTCCACACACAGTGCCCCAATCCAGCAGCCACGGGTCCTCTCGGGTGACCGGTACCAAGCCCCCTGACCCTAGTATGGCTTACCTTCTCGGCGGATGTGTCAGGAGTTAGCCACAGCTCCTCTAGATCTCGTGGCCTCCAGTTCTGTCGTTGTAGCGTAGAGTCTCCTTGCCACCTTCAGTAATGGTCGCCTGGTTCTCAATCTGCCCCCCTGCTTCACACAGATTCGGGAACATGGGTGGATTGCTCTCTGTCCGCGCCCTCTAAGGCTCCCTCTGTCCCTCTTGCAGTCTGCTGTTCCAAGACCCAGGACGAGCTCCTCGCTTCTCAAGTCCTCCAGTTCCTCCTCCTCTCACTACTTCCTCCCGACTGCCTAAACTAACTTCCCACCCTCCACCTTTCTTCCTTCTGTCCTACTGACTTACTGAGCCCTCCCTATATCGAGTCTACCTGCCATCCCTGGGACCGGGTGTGTTGAGTATTTTGTGGGTGTCTCGGACTTACCAACCCGTTTCCTGAGAACAGGAATACCACACCCGTGGGATGGGTGCACATTGCAATGTTTGGTCAGTGCTGCTTTCAGTAACATTAGCAATAGCACCTACCCCAGGTATACCATGAACACCAAGCCTACACTCCTTCCATCATGCCTATTCTCCTTCCCTGTTCCACTAAAACCTTGGGATTTTCCTCTCATATTTATTGCACAGAGATTTGGAAAGCCCTTGCTTGAGGCCAAACAAACTTTTAAGGGGAAAGTGAAGGATATTGCAATCACTGCTTTGAGGCAAAAAAAATGCCTTTTTAGTACAAACTGGAGCATTTGACAATCACTGGTTAGAGACCAAACACAGCCTTTTTAAGGGAAACTGACTGATTTGGTAATAACTGGTTTGAGACCTAAAAAATGCCTTTTTAATGCACACTGACTGATTTGGCAATAACTGCTATGAGGCCAAACTTAGCCTTTTTAGGGGAAACTTACTAATTTAGCAATAACAAGGTTGAGACCAAATAATGTATTTTTAGTACAAACTGAAGGACTTGAGAATTACTGGTTAAAGGCCAAACGCAGCCTTTTGCAGGAAAGCTGCTGATTTGGTAATAACTGGTTTGAGACCTAAAAAATGCCTTTTTAATGCACACTGACTGATTTGGCAATAACTGCTATGAGGCCAAACTTAGCCTTTTTAGGGGAAACTTACTAATTTAGCAATAACTAGTTTTAGGCTAAAAAAATGCCTTTTTAGTACAAACTGACAGATTTGGCAATAACTGGCCTGGGAGCAAACACAGCCTTTTTAGGGGAAACTGATTTTGTAATAATTGGTTTGAGGTAAAAAAAAAAAGTATACAAACCATAGTGACCCAAAAAAGAAAGGTGTCATTTAACTTTACCAGCCATGCCTGACTCTTCCCAGCTTGGCTGCAGGTGATTGAGAGGTTTCTCCTTTGTCTTTACATAGGGAAAAATCTGCATCAGCGTTAAAACGAGCCATTCGGGTGCAGCTCCGGAGTAGTCTTGTCTCCAGCTATAGGTTTTGGCAGATTCTTCAACACCAGAGCATTTCAGAGAATAATATACTTGGCTCTAATCGACCCACAAGGCTTCAAATCTTGCTGTACTTATTTCGGCTGGCATAATCACCTAATAGGTTTCCTTTAAGGTCAAAATGAGCTTGTTCACTAAGGAGTTAATAACTGATACTTGTCTACTAACAATAACTAGGTAATGTTAAGAAAACCTGTCACCAGGTCAAAAGTGTCCAGCTTTTTCTTTCATTCACTTCCTGTTGCTCTCATGAGTATTCCTTTTTTTGTTCTATTAAAATCCACCAGGAGCACGTGAAAATGTGCAAGCAATGGCAGATTATTGTTATAAGCGTATATTTAATACTTTTATAGACTGATTTTCTTTTAAGGACTTCATTTTAAAAGTGATATTTTCAGGCCAAATCATCTTAGCTCTTGACTATATTTGCATGACCATGCACTTTTGATGGATTTGGCTGCCTCAAGGATGGTAATAGCTAAAGTGTATCTCTCTGAAATCATGATACTCAAAGACTGTAGAAGCTTAATTTATTTAATGGATTTAAGCAATTTACAAAATGTTAGTTATGTTTCATTGGCTGGTACTCTAGACTTTATACATTTCAATAGTCAATCAAGATGGGTAGGTTTTAATGAGCATACGTCAATCCAGAGATGAGCAGTCTTAATGGAACATTAGAATGTATCTATAATAGTTTTCACTATCATTACAGTTTTGCCTTTTGAACCAAGCAAGTTTTTTTCTTCATTCTTGAACTAAGTGAATGTGGGACATGTTTTAGCAAATATGCTTGAACACATAAGCCCAAAAAGAGCTCCTTAAAGGGGAACTCAAGGGAGAAAATATTTCTTTTGTATGGTCCCTGAACTCCTAGACTATAATGTTAAGCTGCCTGTTACATTTGTATAATGTTTAGAAGTAATATAAATCAGTTATTCACTAACTGCTGCTTACCAGTCATCAGAGTTAGCAGCTCACCCCCTCCCTCTCAGAAAGCTTCAGTGCCATCCGACAGTTCCTCATTCCTCCTTCAATCACATTGGCGTGATGTCACAGTAGGTCCTATGGACACAGAACTCTCCTCCTGCTCTCTGCACATAAAGAGATCGCCAGACACCAGCTTAGTACAAACCTTATGTCACATCACACCCATGTGATTGAAGGTGGAATGAGTAAGTGTTGGGCACCACTGACGTTTTCTGAGAGGGAGAGGGGAGAGGCTGCTCACTCCGGCATGATGTATTGATTCCTATGGGAGAAGTGATGGGTAAGTAAACAGCATTAGTGAATAACTGATTTATGTTATTTTTAAACATTGTACAAGTGCAACAGGCAGCTGAGCATTATAGTGTAGGAGTGCAGGGACTGTACAAAAAATTTTATCTCCCCAGGGTCCTCCTTTAAAGCACTAGCAGATCCCAGAGGAACTCTTATACTTCAGTCTTAAAACTCCTACACAGGAATATAGACTTACAGTTGGTTCATGGGTCTATGGGTCCATAGAATGCCTGCTAAAGCAAGACTCAGTCAAAAGTAGTCTAATACTGATTTAACAACCAGGGATAGGACAGCAGTATGGACAGAATCAGGAAGCAAAACAGGGTAACAGATTAAGTCAGATACCAGGTGTTCAGTCAATAACATAGTCAAGCTAATCAGGGTCAGACTCAAGAGGAATTAAAGAAACAATGTGGCCAGGGTCATACGTTGAGTCAAAATCAGTATAACAGCAAAAGGAAAATTACCTGTTAAAGGCAACCTGTCAGTTCGTTTATGCCCCAAGCTATCATTGTCTGTACCTGCAGCTTCACAGTACTTACAGTGCTTTGTGAAAGTATTTGGCTCCCTCGAACTTTTCAACCTTTTGCCACATTTCAAGCTTCAAACATAAAGATATAAAGTCTAATTTTTTTGTGAAGAATCTACAAGTGGGATACAATCGTGAAGTGGAATGAAATTTAATGGATATTTTAAACTTTTTTAACAAATAAAAACTGAAAAGTGGGGCGTGCAATATTATTCGGCTCCTTTACTTTCAGTGCAGCAAACTCACTCCAGACGTTCAGTGAGGATCTCTGAAGGTACCATCACACGCGGCAATATTGCTAGGCAATTTCACTGGCAAATTGCTGGTTGCAGTGAAATCATGGACACATTGTTCTATTTTGTTGCTGTGTACAAATGGAACAATGTGTCCATGATTTCACTGCAACCAGCAAATTGCCAGTGAAATTGCCTAGCAATATTGCCGCATGTAACGGTACCTTTAATGTTCCAATGTTGTCCTAAATAAATGGTAATGATAAATAGAATCCACCTGTGTGTAATCAAGTCTCTGTATAAATGCACCTGCTTTGTGATAGTTTTAGGGTCTGTGCAGAGAGCATCATGAAGACCAAGGAACACATCAGGCAGGTCCAAGATACTGTTGTGGCGAAGTTTAAAGCTGATTTGGATACAAAAAGATTTCCCAAGTTTTAAACATCTCATGGAGCACTGTGTAAGCGATCATATTGAAATGGAAGGAGTATCAGACCACTGCAAATCTATCAAGACCTGTCTGTCCCCTAAACTTTCACCTCAAACAAGGAGCAGACTGATCAGAGATGCAGCCAAAAAGCCCATGATCAATCTGGATGAACTGCAGAGATCTACAGATGAGGTGGGAGAGTCTGTCCATAGGACAACAATCAGTCGTACACTGCACAAATCTGGCCTTTATGGAAGAGTGGCAAGAAGATATCCAGAAAAAGTCTCGTTTGAAGTTTGCCACAAGCTACCTAGGAGACACAGCAAACATGTGGATAAGGTGCTCTGGTCAGATGAAACCAAAATCAAACTTTTTGGCCACAATGCAAAACAATATGTTTGGCGTAAAAGCAACACAGCTCATTACCCTCAAAACACCATCCCCACTGTCAAACATGGTGGTGGCAGTATCATGGTTTGGGCCTGCTTTTTTTCAGCAGGGAACAGGGAAGATGGTTAAAATTGATGGGAAGATGGACGGACAGGACCATTCTGGAAGAAAACCTGTTGGAGTCTGCAAAAGACCTTAGACGGGACGGAGATTTATCTTCCAACAAGACAATGATCCCAAACATAAAGCAAAAATCTACAATGGAATGGTTAAATATCGTTTCAAAATAAACGTATCCAGGTGTTAGAATGGCCAAGTCAAAGTCCAGACCTGAATCCAATCGAGAATCTGTGGAAAGAGCTGCAAACTGCTGTTCACAAACGCCCTCCATCCAACCTCATTGAGCTCCAGCTGTTTTGCAAGGAAGAATGGGCAAGAATTTCAGTCTCTCGATGTGCAAAACTGATAGAGACATACCCCAAGCGACTTGCAGCTGTAATCGCAGCAAAAGGTGATGCTACAAAGTATTAACTCAAGGGGGCCGAATAATATTGCACGCCCCACTTTACAGTTTTTTTTTTGTTAAAAATGTTTAAAATATCCAAAAAAATTTCGCTCCACTTCACGATTATGTCCCACTTGTTGTTGATTCTATTCCCCAAAAAATAGAATTTATATATCTTTAGGTTTGAAGCCTGAAATGTGGAAAAAAAGATTAAAAAGTTCAAGGGGGCCAAATGCTTTCACAAGGCACTGTATATAAGCATCCCTGTCTAAGGGTACTTTCACATCAGCGTTTTTTTTAAATCGCGGCAGATGCAGTGAAAAAACGCATCTGCCGCGATTACCGCATAACGGCTGCACTTGCGGCACAGTTGCGGCAAACCCCATACAAAGTCTATGGGGGCTTGCGGCAGGTGCGGCAAGTGCAGTATAGGCACTTGCGGCAGGTGCAGCCGCAAAAAAAACGCAGTCAGCTGCGTTTTATTTCGCGGCCGCACCTGCCGCAAGTGCCAAAACCGCACTTGCCGCACCTGCCGCACCCTTACCGCAAGCCCCATAGACATTGCATGGGGCTTGCCGCAACTGTGCCTCAAGTGTCGCGGTTATGCGTTAATCGCGGCAGATTATTTTTTTTCACCGCATCTGCCGCGATCGGCGAAAACCGCTGATGTGAATGCAGCCTTTGCTAATAGTGTAATGTTAAAGTTGAAAAAAAGCAGTTATAAACTTACATTTTCATATGTAATGGTGGCTGGCAACGTGGCCGTTTGCCAAAGAGACACTGCTAGTTATCAGGTCCGATTCCTGATTCCTGTATCCAGTGTCCATACTGTGTTTGCTTACCCTGTCTATCTTCGAGTATCTATTATAGATCCATGTGGATCTATATTTGTGTGATTTCCCTTTTCTCCACTTGTTGAACTAAATTGTTCAGGAGGTCGGCCTGATCCCTTTTAAACTATTTTATCCTTGTTGATCGTATTTCTTTCTCCTATTTAATCATCTCCTGAGCTAGGTCTGTACTTATTTTTTCCAAATTATCTGAAGAAAAATCCACTTTCAGCAAATTTTGATTACCGTATATACTCGTGTATAAGCCGACCCGTGTATAAGCCGACCCCCCTACTTTTGCCCCCAAAACCTGGGAAAACCTATTGACTCGTGTATAAGCCGAGGGTGGACCCCAGCACAGGTATACAGCCCCCAGCAGTGTGGTATACAGGCCCCCCCAGTGGTATACAGGCCTCCCCAGTGGTAGTATACAGCAGCCTCCCCAATGGTAGTATACAGCAGCCTCCCAAGTGGTATGATACAGCAGCCTCCCCAGTGGTAGTATACAGCAGCCTCCCCAGTGGTATATACAGGCCCCAGCAGTATATACAGCAGCCCCAGTGGTATATACAGGCCCCAGTGGTGATATATACAGGCCCCAGTAGTGGTATATACAGGCCCCAGTGGTGGTATATACAGGCCCCAGTCGGCTTACAGTCCCCCTCCCATCGGTATACAGGCCTTAGTGGTGGTATATACAGGCCCCAGTCGGTATACAGCCCCCCCCATCGGTATACAGGCCCCAGTGGTGGTATATACAGGCCCCAGTCGGTATACAGCCCCCCCATCGGTATACAGGCCCCAGTAGTGGTATATACAGGCCCCATTTGGTATACAGCCCCCCCTTGGTACCGCAAACCTGTAAAGGAATAATCATTATACTTATCCCTGTCCTCGCCGCCGCCGCTGCTCTGCACCGCGCTCCTCCGGCTTCTTCCGGCTTCCTCCGGCGCACAGACAATGACGTCATTGCCTGCGCCCACCGGAGCTGGAAGAAGCCAGATGAAGCCCGAGGAGCGCGATGGCGGCGGCGGCAAGGACAGGGATAAGTATAATGATTATTCCTTTACAGGTTTGCGGCACCAAGGGGGAGGCCTGTATACCGATGGGGGGGCTGTATACAGATGAGGGGGGCTGTGTATACCGATGACTCGCATATAAGCCGAGGGGGGGAGTTTTCAGCCCAATTTTTGGGCTGAAAAACTCGGCTTATACGCGAGTATATACGGTACTTTAATAATTGGGATCTCCTAAATGTATTTCATTGTGTAACGGTGTATTTGTCTGTGATTTTATATTTAATAAAGGTGTAATTTTTATGAAACATTAACTTCTTAGTATTTAAAAAAAAAAAAAAAAAAAACTCAGATGTAAATGGGGATCAGGTATGTTAAATTTGGGATTGTCGCTCACACACTCTCTTATACTGGTCATTAAAAGTTCAACGTAGCGTTTCATGACAAAGAATACTCTTAGGGTCTAAAAAAATAATTGTTTTTCTACATAAAGATGGACTAGGTTATAAGAAGATTGCCAACATCCTGAATCTGAGCTGCAGCAGTATAACAAGACAAGCTCCACTCAGAACATTCCTCGCCATAGACGACCAAACTTGTTGAATGAACGTAGTTAGTATCATATCCAGAGGTTCTCTTTTCAAAATAGACATATGAGTGATGGCAAAATTGCTGCAGAGCATAAAGGTGTGGGGGGGTCAGCCTGTCTGTGTTCAGATCATATGCCACAACCAGCATCAAATTGGTCTGCATGGCTGTCATTCCAGGATTGCAGATAGGAGAAGAGGGACTAATGGACATGCTACTGCACCAAATAATTGCAATTTCAAAGATTGTATGAATTCATCAGGTGGTCTTTATTCTACGCATTTCGGGGACGAGCCCCTTCCTCAGGAATACCACAAAAATTACAAAGTAAAGAGATGTACATCTGATGAATTCACACAACCTTTGAAATTGGAATTATTTGGAGTGGGAGCGCGTCCATTAGTCCCTTTTCTCCTATCTGCAATCCTGGATTCATATGGAGGGAGGACTGATGCAAACTGTGGAAAAGCGTGACATCTATTGTTGTCAAAGGTGAAAAAAGTGGTTGTGACTTCTCACAACCCTAACAGGTGAGCGGATTTCATTATCCCCCTGTTTTCCAAAAAGCTCAGTCAGATATACACTATTGTGAGCCCCTCTTCCATTTCAGCTTTTTCTTTCTGAAGTATATCTGGCTGTCATTCCAGAAAGAAACCTCTTCTAAAGATGATGTACTTGAAAGCCTGTAAGCAGTTTGCTGATAACAAGCAAACTAACTATATGAATTACTGATAACATCTCCTGTGGTCTGATTACACCAAGATAGACTTATTTGGTTCAGATGGTGTCAAGAGTGTGTGATGGCAGCCAGGTGAGGAGTACAAAGACAAGTGCGTCTTGCCTACAGTCAAGGTAGTGGTGGGGCTGCATAAGCACTGCTGGCTGTGGAGGGTTCATTAAGGGAATCATGAATTCCAACATGTACTTTCTGTAAGAAAAAAAGGGAGAGAAGGGGCGCATGTGTAGGATCACTATAGCTCAGTTAATATGGCGTTATTACAGGTGGCCACTCACCTGTTTGGGTTGTGCACGACCTGCACAACCCGGTGTAATGGCCTCTAATATATGGGGACCCCCGGCAATGTGCACACTCCCCTCCTTCGACCTCGCTGGTCCTCAGCTGTCCGTACAGGACCTTTCCGGTCACGTGACGCCGGTCCCGGATGTGCATCACTGCTTTTTATCTAGGGAACGCCAGATCCTTCACCACTGTGCCCTCGCTGTGCTGCTCCAGTCGCTGAACCCTCAGGGGAATAGAAGCTTGCAAGAAAATGGTTTAGCAGTCTTGTAGAAGCGCTACTAAAGCTCAGGCACCAGGATGATGAGGTTTATAAACAGCAATCTTTATTTTCCCCTCACAGCTCCACACGGACATTCGATTAAATAAATCACATAGGTAGATTGGCATGATCCCCTATGTTTGATAGGGAAACTTTGCTTTGTTGTGGCTGACATGAAAGTTTTTTAGCCATTCTTAATGACCTTGCAGCATAGGCATTTGGGGGTCTCACACGCATAGCATCCATTGTTCATATCATCCCCTTTTATTAGTGCCCTATCTTCCGTTTTTTGGCACACATTACTAGGAGACAACATTTCTCTGAGGTTTTTGTTTCTCCTGTATATCACATTAGGTTTAGTAGGCAAATGATCAGCGAGAACTTGGTCACTCTTTAATACGAACCAATATTTGTTCAACAAACGTTTGGGGTATCCCTTCGCTAGGAACCTCTTTTTTAGGGTTTTTGATTCCTGTCTAAAATCACTATACTCGGTGCAATTTTTTCTCACCCTCCAGTATTGGCCATAGGGTACGCTGGTTAACCACCTGGGGAGATGCCCACTTTCATACTCCAAGTAGCTGTTAACATCAACCTGCTTGAAGAAGGTCGAGGTATACACACTCCCTAGGTGGTCCAAGCGCACCCATAGGTCCAAATACTGAAGGGCTGAGTTAGACACCGATCTAGTGAATTTTAGACCCCATTCGTTTTCATTTATTTCCGTGACAAAGTTAGTTACCGTATATACTCGCGTATAAGCCGAGTTTTTCAGCCCAAAAATTGGGCTGAAAAGTACCCCCCTCGGCTTATACGCGAGTCACTCGGTATACAGCAGCCCCGGCAGCCCCAGTGGTAGTATACAGCAGCCCCAGTAATCCAGGGCCCCCCCAGCCTTGTTCCGATCACCTGTAAAGCAAAATATACTTATCACTGTCCCGCTGCCGTCCGCGCCCGCCGCTGCCATCCGCAGTCCTCCATCTTCATGCGTCTTCTTCCGGTTTCCTGTGTTCGTCGCAGGCAATGACGTCATTGCCGGCGCCGAACACAGGAAGTCGGAAGAAGACGCATGAAGATGGAGGATCGCGGACGGCAGCAGCGGGCGCGGACGGCAGCGGGACAGTGATAAGTATATTTTGCTTTACAGGTGACCGGAACAAGGCTGGGGGGGCCCTGGATTACTGGGGATGCTGTATACTACCGCTGGGGCTGCCGGGGCTGCTGTATACTACCACTGGGGCTGCTGGGGCTCCTATATACTACCACTGGGGCTGCTGTATACTACCACTGGGGCTGCTGGGGCTGCTGTATACTACCACTAGGGCTGCTGGGGCTCCTGTATACTACCACTGGGGCTGCTGTATATACCTCTGGGGCTGCTGGGGCTCCTGTATACTACCACTGGGGCTGCTGGGGCTCCTGTATACTACCACTGGGGCTGCTGGGGCTCCTGTATACTACCACTGGGGCTGCTGGGGCTCCTGTATACTACCACTGGGGCTGCTGGGGCTCCTGTATACTACCACTGGGGCTGCTGTATACTACCACTGGGGCTGCTGGGGCTCCTATATACTACCACTGGGGCTGCTGGGGCTCCTGTATACTACCACTGGGGCTGCTGGGGCTCCTGTATACTACCACTGGGGCTGCTGTATACTACCACTGGGGCTGCTGGGGCTCCTATATACTACCACTGGGGCTGCTGGGGCTGCTGTATACTACAACTGGGGCTGCTGTATACTACCACTGGGGCTGCTGTATACTACTACTGGGGAGGCCTGTATACCACTGGGGGGGGCCTGTATACCACACTGCTGGGGGCTGTATACCTGTGCTGGGGTCCACCCTCAGCTTATACACGAGTCAATAGGTTTTTCCAGATTTTTGGGGCAAAAGTAGGGGGGTCGGCTTATACACGGGTCGGCTTATACACGAGTATATACGGTACTTCTTCTTCTGTTCCTCTCCAGATGATGAATAGATCATCAATGAATCGCCTATAATAAATAATTTTCTCAGCTGTCCACCTCGGCTGCGCAATGGAGATCGATTCAAATGCGCACATGTACAGATTTGCGTAACTGGGTGCGAATCTGGTCCCCATTGCGCAGCCCCTTTTCTGTTGGTATACAGACCCATTGAAGGAAAATATGTTGTTGCATAAAATGAATTTTATTGCTGTCAATAGGAACTCTCTTTGTTCTTTAGGCAATTCTTGATCAATGGATGCTATTCGTGTGAGGCCCCCAAATGCCTATGCTGCAAGGTCATTAAGAATGGGGAAAAAACTTTCATGTCAGCCACAACAAACAAAGTTTCCCTATCAAACATAGGGTATCATGCCAATCTACCTATGTGATTTATTTAATCGAATGTCCGTGTGGTACTCAATATATAGGGCGGACCATACAGACCATGCATGCTAGGCTTAATAAGCATAGACACAACATCAAGATTGGATATCAATTCTACAGTCTATCAAGGCATTATACTATCTGCAACCAAAAAGATGCCTTGAAAATGAAGCTCACAATCATTGATCAGATAAGAGAGAATGTAAATGATCGTCTAGGGGCCCTTATTAAAACAGAATGTTACTGGATCTTTAAGTTGGGAACTTTAAGTTCAGAGGGTCATAATTTAACCTTGGAAAATGTAACAAAACATTAATATAATAATTATATTTTATTTCCAAAAATATTTTGTTAGTATGCAAATGTTCATTTGGGTGATTGTATCAAAATAATAATTTTTTACATATATATATATGGAAAGTATTGAAATTATACTTTTTCTGTTGACTTAGTTTACAAATCTATATATATATATATATATGAAGAGCCAAAACAGAACGAGTTAGATAAAAATATACCAGATGTCACTATAACTGCTATTACTTCCAGTCCAATACTTATGCTCTTTAAAGTTCAGGGAAGAGAGAGGAAAAAAAAAAAAAAAAAATCCTTGTTTCCATATATATATATATGAAGATGCAAACACTACTTGCATATAATCATCTACTCTATAATTGCCGTAGGCAAAATCGTGTCGGACCCCGAAAACGCCGTGGCTTTGTCACTATGTGACGTCACCACGCGCGAGCAATGGCCGCGAAGCGGCCATTGCGAGTCGCTGGCCGAAAATAGAACCAGAGGCTCGGCCACAAAGTTAGCGATTTACCGCTGAGGTAGCGCGAGCAATGGCCGCGAGGCCATTGCGAGTCGCTACCTCAGCCGCCGCACCTGCCGCAAGTCCCCCTATACTTTCTATGGGGATCCATTGCGAGTCGCTGTGTAGCGCGAGCAATGGCCGCGAGGCCATTGCGAGTCGCTACCTCAGCCGCCGCACCTGCCGCAAGTCCCCCTATACTTTCTATGGGGATTACCGCAACCGCGCCGCAAGTGTAACGGTTATGCGGCGAACGCGGCAGATGCGGTTACACTTGCGGCGCGGTTGCGGTAATCCCCATAGAAAGTATAGGGGGACTTGCGGCAGGTGCGGCAAGTGCGGTTTTGCACTTGCGGCAAGTGCGGCCGCGAAAAAATCCGCACTCAGCCGCGGTTTTTTTCGCGGCCGCACCTGCCGCAAGTGCAAAACCGCATTTGCCGCACCTGCCGCAAGTCCCCCTATACTTTCTATGGGGATTACCGCAACCGCGCCGCAAGTGTAACCGCATCTGCCGCGTTCGCCGCATAACCGTTACACTTGCGGCGCGGTTGCGGTAATCCCCATAGAAAGTATAAATACAAAAGGGGGGGTTGGGGGAACAAGAGGCGCAATAGTGCCCTTATCACTTGACACTAAAATTGGAATCAGTGAGCAACAGGGGTTCACTCACCTGGTCCAGTTGTGTCACCCACAACTGGTTTGAAGACGTGTTAGGAATAATATCCTGATGGCTGCTGCTGGACCTTCACCGACCACTCAGACGTGGAGAAGCATCAGATCACTTGGGAAAGGTGTTTTGCGATCCGCGCTGCCAGACTGACTCGCATCAAAGAAGACACTTGTAAATGAAGTGTTAATCAATTCCTTCTTTTATTCACCGGCGCGGTTGCGGTAATCCCCATAGAAAGTATAGGGGGACTTGCGGCAGGTGCGGCGGCTGAGGTAGCGACTCGCAATGGCCTCGCGGCCATTGCTCGCGCTACACAGCGACTCGCAATGGATCCCCATAGAAAGTATAAGTGTAACCGCATCTGCCGCGTTTGCCGCATACGCGGCAGATGCGGTTACACTTGCGGTGCGGTTGCGGTAATCCCCATAGAAAGTATAGGGGGACTTGCGGCAGGTGCGGCAAGTGCGGTTTTGCACTTGCGGCAAGTGCGGCCGCGAAAATCTTAAAAAAAATGTAAAAAAATTTAAAAATATTCTAATGCTAATAATAATGCTATTAATGCTAATAAAAAGTCCTCACACCCCCCCAAAAAGTATTCACACCCCCCCAAAAAGTCCTCACACACCCCCAAAAAGTATTCACACACCCCCAAAAAGTCCTCAAACCCCCAAAAAGTATTCACACACCCCAAAAAAGTATTCACACCCCCCCAAAAAGTATTCACACACCCCCAAAAAGTATTCACACACCCCCAAAAAGTATTCACACACCTCCAAAAAGTATTCAACACCCCCCAAAAAGTATTCACACCCCCCCAAAAAGTATTCACACCCCCCAAAAAGTCCTCACACACCCCCCAAAAAGTATTCACACACCCCCAAAAAGTATTCACACACCCCAAAAAGTATTCACACACCCCCAAAAAGTCATCACACCCCCCAAAAAGTATTCACACACCCCCAAAAAGTCCTCACACACCCCCAAAAAGTATTCACACACACCCAAAAAGTATTCACACCCCCCCCCAAAAAGTCCTCACACCCCCCCAAAAATTATTCACACCCCCCCAAAAAGTATTCACACCCAGGGCCGGCCTTTGGCATGTGCGAGTCGTGCGGCCGCACAGGGCGCCACGCTCCAGGGGGCGCCGCAGGGAGACAGCTGTCATTGTTATTTGCTGCCCTGCTCCCGCTCCCAGGGGCTTTGCTAGATCTGTGCGGCTGCTAGTAGACAGAGGACGGCATCCGCAGGGGCGCCCGGTGGTAGCGCGGGCTCCCTGCTGATGCCACTCTCTCTACTATAGTCCTGGCCGCTGCCGCCGCGTTATCCCCCCCCACCCTGCAGTGTGAGCCCACCTGTGGAGCTGCACAGGCCTGTGCTTACAGGACCTGTGATGATGTCAATGGAGGGGAGGAGTCAGGGATCACATGATCAGCATCTCCGAGTATGCAGGTCAGCTTCCACCAAGCAGGAAGTGAAGAGGTGAAGAAATGGATGAGGTGAGTTTGTGTGGGATCAAGAGGGATGTATAGTGTGAATGTAGCAGAGCTGCGTGTGTATGAGGTGTAAGGAGTGGAGCCGAGTGTGTACAAGGTGTATGGAGCTGAGTGTGTATGAGGTGTTCGGAGCAGAGCCGAGTGTGTATGAGGTGTATGACGCAGAGTCGCGTGTGCACGAGGTGTACGGAGCGGAGCCGAGTGTGTATGAGGTGTACGGAACGGAGCCGAGTGTGTATGAGGTGTACGGAGCGGAGCCGAGTGTGTATGAGGTGTACGGAGCGGAGTCGAGTGTGTACTAGATGTACGGAGCAGAGCCGTGTGCGTATGAGGTGTACGGAGCTGAGCCGAGTGTGTATGAGGTGTACGGAGCAGAGCCGAGTGTGTATGAGGTGTACGGAGCGGAGCCGAGTGTGTACGAGGTGTACGGAGCAGAGCCGTGTGCGTATGAGGTGTACGGAGCTGAGCCGAGTGTGTATGAGGTGTACGGAGCGGAGACGTGTGTGTACGTGGTGTACGGAGCGGAGCCGCGTGTGTACGGAGCAGAGCCGCATGTATACGTGGTGTACGGAGCGGAGACGTGTGTACGAGGTGTACAGAGCGGAGCCCAGTGTGTACTAGGTGTACGGAGCTGAGCCCAGTGTGTACTAGGTGTACGGAGCTGAGCCGAGTGTGTACTAGGTGTACGGCGCTGAGCCAAGTGTGTACGAGGTGTACGGAGCTGAGCCAAGTGTGTACGAGGTGTACGGAGCTGAGCCGAGTGTGTACGAGGTGTACGGAGCTGAGCCGAGTGTGTACGAGGTGTACGGAGCTGAGCCGAGTGTGTACGAGGTGTACGGAGCTGAGCCGAGTGTGTACGAGGTGTACGGAGCTGAGCCGAGTGTGTACGAGGTGTACGGAGCTGAGCCGAGTGTGTACGTGGTGTACGGAGCGGAGCCGCGTGTGTACGTGGTGTACGGAGCAGAGCCGCGTGTGTATGAGGTGTACGGAGCGGAGACGTGTGTACGAGGTGTAGAGAGCGGAGCCCAGTGTGTACTAGGTGTATGGAGCAGAGCCGAGTGTGTACGAGGTGTACGAGCAATGCCGCATGTGCACGAGGTGTACGGAGCAATGCCGCGTGTGTACGAGGTGTATGGAGCAGTGCCGTGTGTGTAGGAGGTGTACGGAGTGGAGCCACATGTGTACGAGGTGTATGGAGCGGAGCTGTATCTGTACGAGGTGTACAGAGAGGAGCCGCGTGTGTACAGAGTGGAGCTGAGTGTGTATGAGGTGTACTGAGCAGAGTAACGTGTGTACGGAGCTGAGTCACGTGTATGTTATGTGCGGAGCTGTGTGTTTCCAGAGCGGAGCCGAGTGTGTACGAGGTGTACGGAGCGGAGTCGAGTGTGTACGAGATGTACGGAGCAGAGCCGTGTGCGTATGAGGTGTACGGAGCTGAGCCGAGTGTGTATGAGGTGTACGGAGCAGAGCCGAGTGTGTATGAGGTGTACGGAGTGGAGCCGAGTGTGTACGAGGTGTACGGAGCAGAGCCGTGTGCGTATGAGGTGTACGGAGCTGAGCCGAGTGTGTATGAGGTGTACGGAGCGGAGACGTGTGTGTACGTGGTGTACGGAGCGGAGCCGCGTGTGTACGGAGCAGAGCCGCATGTATACGTGGTGTACGGAGCGGAGACGTGTGTACTAGGTGTACAGAGCGGAGCCCAGTGTGTACTAGGTGTACGGAGCTGAGCCCAGTGTGTACTAGGTGTACGAGCTGAGCCGAGTGTGTACTAGGTGTACGGAGCTGAGCCAAGTGTGTACGAGGTGTACGGAGCTGAGCCGAGTGTGTACGAGGTGTACGGAGCTGAGCCGAGTGTGTACGAGGTGTACGGAGCTGAGCCGAGTGTGTACGAGGTGTACGGAGCTGAGCCGAGTGTGTACGAGGTGTACGGAGCTGAGCCGAGTGTGTACGAGGTGTACGGAGCTGAGCCGAGTGTGTACGAGGTGTACGGAGCTGAGCCGAGTGTGTACGTGGTGTACGGAGCGGAGCCGCGTGTGTACGTGGTGTACAGAGCAGAGCCGCGTGTGTATGAGGTGTACGGAGCGGAGACGTGTGTACGAGGTGTAGAGAGCGGAGCCCAGTGTGTACTAGGTGTACGGAGCTGAGCCCAGTGTGTACTAGGTGTACGGAGCTGAGCCGAGTGTGTACTAGGTGTACGGAGCTGAGCCAAGTGTGTACGAGGTGTACGGAGCTGAGCCGAGTGTGTACGAGGTGTACGGAGCTGAGCCAAGTGTGTACGAGGTGTACGGAGCTGAGCCGAGTGTGTACGAGGTGTACGGAGCTGAGCCGAGTGTGTACGAGGTGTACGGAGCTGAGCCGAGTGTGTACGAGGTGTACGGAGCTGAGCCGAGTGTGTACGAGGTGTACGGAGCTGAGCCGAGTGTGTATGTGGTGTACGGAGCGGAGCCGCGTGTGTACGTGGTGTACGGAGCAGAGCCGCGTGTGTATGAGGTGTACGGAGCGGAGACGTGTGTACGAGGTGTAGAGAGCGGAGCCCAGTGTGTACTAGGTGTATGGAGCAGAGCCGAGTGTGTACGAGGTGTACGAGCAATGCCGCATGTGCACGAGGTGTACGGAGCAATGCCGCGTGTGTACGAGGTGTATGGAGCAGTGCCGTGTGTGTAGGAGGTGTACGGAGTGGAGCCACATGTGTACGAGGTGTATGGAGCGGAGCTGTATCTGTACGAGGTGTACAGAGAGGAGCCGCGTGTGTACAGAGTGGAGCTGAGTGTGTATGAGGTGTACTGAGCAGAGTAACGTGTGTACGGAGCTGAGTCACGTGTATGTTATGTGCGGAGCTGTGTGTTTCCAGAGCGGAGCCGAGTGTGTACGAGGTGTACGGAGCGGAGCCGAGTGTGTACGAGGTGTACAGAGCAGAGCCGAGTGTGTGCGAGGTGTACGGAGCAGAGCCGAGTGTGTACGAGGTGTACGGAGCAGAGCCGAGTGTGTACGAGGTGTACGGAGCAGAGCCGAGTGTGTACGAGGTGTACGGAGCAGAGCCGAGTGTGTACGAGGTGTACAGAGCGGAGCCGCGTGTGTACGGAGCGGAGCTGAGTGTGTATGAGGTGTACTGAGCAGAGTAACGTGTGTACAGAGCTGAGCCACGTGTACGAGGTGTGCGGAGCCGTGTGTTTCCAGAGTGGAGCCGAGTTTGTACGAGGTGTACCAAGCAGAGCCGTGTGTGTACGAGGTGTATGGAGCGGAGCCACGTGTGTACGAGGTGTACGGAGCGGAGCCGTGTGTGTACGAGGTGTATGGAGCGGAGCCGAATGTGTACGAGGTGTATGGAGCGGAGCCGAATGTGTACGAGGTGTATGGAGTGGAGCCGAGTGTGCACGACGTGTATGGAGTGGAGCCGAGTGTGTACGACGTGTATGGAGTGGAGCCGAGTGTGTACGACGTGTATGGAGTGGAGCCGAGTGTGTACGACGTGTATGGAGTGGAGCAGAGTGTGTACGAGGTGTATGGAGCAGAGCCGCGTGTGTACGAAGTGTACGGAGCGGAGCCGAATGTGTACGAGGTGTATGGAACGGAGCCAAGTGTGTACGAGGTGTACCAAGCAGAGCCGTGTGTGTACGAGGTGTACGGAGCGGAGCATTATACTATATGGAGGAATGTGGGGGTGTATTGTACTATATGTCATGCTTTAAGTGTGCAATATACTATACGGAGGACTGTGGCGTGCATTATACTAAATGGAGGACTTTGGGTGTGCATTCTAGATAGAGAACTGTGTGGGTGCATTATTCTATATGGAGAAATGTGGGGGTGCATTATTCTATATGGAGGTCTGTGGGTGTGCAATCTTGTATATAAAAGCCGGAAGGATTTGTGACCTCACATCCGTCACTTTGTCCCAACGTCCGGTAGAGCTACACCCGCTCAGCATGAGCCAAGATGGCGGCCGTAAGCGGGAGCCGGGACTCATAGAGCCCGCTACGCTTATGGCAGCCCCTAACACATACACACACCACACACACACCACACACACAACACACGCACACACAGTCGCCTATACTTACCACCTCTCCTCTGTCTTCTCCACTGCCGACATGTCGCCGCCCCTGGAGAACTGGATCCAATACGGCGTCCGGGAAGTCTCGCGAGACTTCCCGGACGCCATATTGGATCCATGGCTCCAGGGGTGGCGACATACTTTCTCCAAGATGGCGTCCGGGAAGTCTCGCGAGAGTTCCCGGACGCCAAATTGGATCCAGTCCTGGTGCAGCGACATGTCGGGACTCAGGAAGACGCAGGCGCCAGGGAAGAAGCAGGGACGGTGGTAAGTATATCGAAGTGTGTGTCCGTCCGCCCCACCGCTGACCACTCTGCCCACCGCTGACCACTCTGCCCTGCGCTGACCACTCTGCCCACACAGCGCCGCTGCGCTGACCACTCTGCCCACACAGCGCCGCTGCGCTGACCAACCTGCCCACACAGCGCCGCTGCGCTCACCACCCTGCCCACACAGCCCCGCTGCACTGACCACCCTGCCCACTGCGCTGCTGCGCTGACCACCCTGCCCACCGCGCTGCTGCGCTTACAACCCTGCCCACCGCGCTGCTGTGCTGACCACCCTGCCCACCGCGCTGCTGTGCTGACCACCCTGCCCACCGCACTGCTGTGCTGACCACCCTGCCCACCGCGCTGCTGTGCTGACCACCCTGCCCACCGTGCTGCTGTGCTGACCACCTTGCCCACCGCGCTGCTGCGCTGACCACCCTGCCCACACAGCGCCGCTGCGCTGACCACCCTGCCCATACAGCGCCGCTGCGCTGACCACCCTGCCCACACAGCGCCGCTGCACTGACCACCCTGCCCACACAGCGCCGCTGCACTGACCACTCTGCCCACCGCACTCGCTGCTAACCACTGAGCCACCGCGCAGTGCTAACCACTGAGCCACAGCCCAGTGCTAACCACTGAGCCACCGCGCAGTGCTAACCACTGAGCCACCGCGCAGTGCTAACCACTGAGCCACTGTGCAGTGCTAACCAATGAGCCACCGCGCAGTGCTAACCACTGTCGTTCCGTCCTCCCCCTGCCTGTGCTGCTGCATCCTCCCCCACCGCTTCCTCCTCCTTCCTTTGTCCTCTTCACCTCCGCCACTCCATCCCCCGTCCTCCCCCTGCCCGTGCTGCTTCGTCCTCCCCCACCTCGCTGCTTCATCCTACACCCTCCTCCCTCCCGCCACTCTGTGCTTCGTCCTCCCCATGCCGCTTCGTCCTCCCCCTGCCTGTGCCACTACATCCTCCCCCACCCCACCGCTTCCTCCTCCTTCCTTTGCCTTCCTCACCTCCGCCACTCTATCCTCCGTCCTCCCCCTGCCTATGCTGCTCCGTTCTCTCCCACCCCGCCGCTTCATCCTGTCCTCCACCTCCCCCGCCGCTCTGTGCTTCATCCTCCCCCTGCCGCTCCATCCTCCCCCTGCCTGTGCCGCTCCATCCTCCCCCACCGCAACGCTTCCTCCTCCTTCTTTTGTCCTCCTCCCCTCTGCCACTCCATCCTCTGTCCTCCCCCTGCCTGTGCTGCTCCATCCTCCCCCACCCCGCCGCTTCATCCTCCGTCCTCCTCCCCCTGCCGCTCTGTGCTCCATCCTCCCCCTGCCGTTCCTTCCTCCCCCTGCCTGTGCTGCTACATCCTCCCATACCCCGCCGCTACCTCCTCTGTCCTCCATCCTCCTCCCCCCTGCTGTTCTGTCCTCCCTCCTCCCCCCTGCCACGCCGTTCTTCACCGGCCGCTCCTTCTTCAAAGTTCCTCCCAATTCAGCCCTCACCGCCTTCCCCATGCAATCTCTATTTCTATATTCTAAAATACCCGATGCGTTAGAATCGGGCCACCGAGAGTTCCCGGACGCCATATTGGATCCAGTCCTGGGAGCGGCGACATGTCGGCAGAACAGAGGACTCAGGAAGACGCAGGTGGCAGGGAAGAAGCAGGGACGGTGGTAAATATATCGGAGTGTGTGTCTGTGTGTGTGTGTCCGTCCCCCCCACCGCTGACCACCCTGCCCACGGCGCTGCGCTGACCACCCTGCCCACCGCGCTGCTGCGCTGACCACCCTGCCCACACAGCGCCGCTGCGCTGACCACCCTGCCCATACAGCGCCGCTGCGCTGACCACCCTGCCCACACAGCGCCGCTGCCCTGACCACCCTGCCCACACAGCGCTGCTGCGCTGACCACTCTGCCCACCGCACTCGCTGCTAACCACTGAGCCACCGCGCAGTGCTAACCACTGAGCCACCGCGCAGTGCTAACCACTGAGCCACCGCGCAGTGCTAACCACTGAGCCACCGCGCAGTGCTAACCAATGAGCCACCGCGCAGTGCTAACCACTGTCGTTCCGTCCTCCCCCTGCCTGTGCCGCTGCATCCTCCCCCACTGCTTCCTCCTCCTTCCTTTGTCCTCTTCACCTCCGCCACATTATCCCCCGTCCTCCCCCTGCCCGTGCTGCTTCGTCCTCCTCCACCTCGCTGCTTCATCCTACACCCTCCTCCCTCCCGCCACTCTGTGCTTCGTCCTCCCCATGCCGCTTCGTCCTCCCCCTGCCTGTGCCACTCCATCCTCCCCCACCCCACCGCTTCCTCCTCCTTCCTTTGCCTTCCTCACCTCCGCCACTCTATCCTCCGTCCTCCCCCTGCCTATGCTGCTCCGTTCTCTCCCACCCCGCCGCTTCATCCTGTCCTCCACCTCCCCCGCCGCTCTGTGCTTCATCCTCCCCCTGCCGCTCCATCCTCCCCCTGCCTGTGCTGCTCCATCCTCCCCCACCGCAACGCTTCCTCCTCCTTCCTTTGTCCTCCTCCCCTCTGCCACTCCATCCTCTGTCCTCCCCCTGCCTGTGCTGCTCCATCCTCCCCCACCCCGCCGCTTCATCCTCCGTCCTCCTCCCCCTGCCGCTCTGTGCTCCATCCTCCCCCTGCCGTTCCTTCCTCCCCCTGCCTGTGCTGCTACATCCTCCCACACCCCGCCGCTACCTCCTCTGTCCTCCATCCTCCTCCCCCCTGCTGTTCTGTTCTCCCTCCTCACCCCTGCCACGCAGTTGTTCACCCGGCCGCTCCTTCTTCAAAGTTCCTCCCAATTCAGCCCTCACCGCCTTCCCCATGCAATCTCTATTTCTATATTCTAAAATACCCGATGCGTTAGAATCGGGCCACCGAGAGTTCCCGGACGCCATATTTGATCCAGTCCTGGGTGCGGCGACATGTCAGCAGAACAGAGGACTCAGGAAGACGCAGGTGGCAGGGAAGAAGCAATGACGGTGGTAAATATATCGGAGTGTGTTTGTGTGTGTGTCCGTCCCCCCCACCGCTGACCACCCTGCCCACGGCGCTGCGCTGACCACCCTGCCCACGGCACTGCGCTGCCCACTCTGCCCACGGCGCTGTGCTGACCACTCTGCCCACGCACTCACTGCTAACCACTGAGCCACCGCACTCACTGTTAACCACTCAGCCACCGCCCAGTGCTAACCACTGAGCCACCACCCAGTGCTAACCACTGAGCCACCGCGCAGTGCTAACCACTGAGCAACCGTATACTCTGCTACCCACTGAGCCACCTGTATACACACAATTCATTTCACCGCACTCCCCTAACTATTAGTAAATAAACTATATATGGATTCTAGACTACCCGATTCTTTAGAATCGGGCCGCCATCTAGTATACTATATGTAGGACTGTGGTGGTGCATTATTCTATATTGAGGACTATGGGGGTGCATTATATTATATGGAGGTCTATTGGGGTGCATAATATATGGAGGAATTTGGGGGTGCAATATACTATGTGGAATACTATGGGGGGGGTTCTGTCAGGGATCAAATCTTGCTGGAGACTAGTCAGAAAGTCTGTTCCCTGAAGGCTTCTCCCTGCTGACTGCCTTGAGTGACCGGTCTCTCCGTATACACGCAAATGGGGTGAATTCACCAGGGACTAGCCTTTCTTGCTACTCTCCTATCTGTCTCGGTCCCCAGAAGCTTTTGGAGTATGTTCTTATTTGAAATGCTGCATTTTTAAGAGTCAACACCTCTATATACAGCAGATAAAACAGGATCCACCATTCACAATAGATGATGTCACAGCTCACCTCCTCCTCCTGTACAATGACTGATAACACCTCTATATACAGTAGATAACACAGGATCCACCATTCACAATAGATGATATCACAGCTCACCTCCTCCTCCTGTACAATGACTGATAACACCTCTATATACAGTAGATAACACAGGATCCACCATTCACAATAGGTGATATCACAGCTCTCCTCCTCCTGTACAATGACTGATAGCACCTCTATATACAGTATATAACACAGGATCCACCATTCACAATAGGTGATATCACAGCTCACCTCCTCCTCCTGTACAATGACTGATAACACCTCTATATACAGTAAATAACACAGGATCCACCATTCACAATAGGTGATATCACAGCTCACCTCCTCCTGTACAATGACTGATAACACCTCTATATACAGCAGATAACACAGGATCCACCATTCACAATAGGTGATATCACAGCTCACCTCCTCCTCCTGTACAATGACTGATAACACCTCTATATACAGTAGATAACACAGGATCCACCATTCACAATAGGTGATATCACAGCTCTCCTCCTCCTGTACAATGACTGATAACACCTCTATATACAGTAGATAACACAGGATCCACCATTCACAATAGGTGATATCACAGCTCACCTCCTCCTGTACAATGACTGATAACACCTCTATATACAGTAGATAACACAGGATCCACCATTCACAATAGATGATATCACAGCTCACCTCCTCCTGTACAATGACTGATAACTCCTCTATATACAGTAGATAACACAGGATCCACCATTCACAATAGGTAATATCACAGCTCACCTCCTCCTGTACAATGACTGATAACACCTCTATATACAGTACATAACACAGGATCCACCATTCACAATAGGTGATATCACAGCTCACCTCCTCCTGCACAATAACTGATAACACCTCTATATAAGTAGATAACACAGGATCCACCTTTCACAATAGGTGATGTCACAGCTCACCTCCTCCTCCTGTACAATGACTGATAACACCTCTATATAAGTAGATAACACAGGATCCACCATTCACAATAGGTGATATCACAGCTCACCTCCTCTTGTACAATGACTGATAACACCTCTATATACAGTACATAACACAGGATCCACCATTCACAATAGGTGATATCACAGCTCACCTCCTCCTGCACAATAACTGATAACACCTCTATATAAGTAGATAACACAGGATCCACCATTCACAATAGGTGATGTCACAGCTCACCTCCTCCTCCTGTACAATGACTGATAACACCTCTATATACAGTAGATAACACAGGATCCACCATTCACAATAGATGATATCACAGCTCACCTCCTCCTCCTGTAAGATGACAGGTAACACCTCTATATATGGGAGGGTTGGTAATGACAGGTGGGAGAGGATATAGGTCTTGGGTCCCTGATTTTTTTCTGACCCTAGCATAGCAACGCCCCTCCCTGCTCTCCTTGAAGACCATGAATAGATCATGTACAAACATGTATGCTCATGTGTTCTGAGTAAGTAATGGCGTGGGGGCGCCATAAGGCAAATTCGCACAGGGCACCATTCAACATAAGGCCGGCCCTGTTCACACCCCCCCAAAAAGTATTCACACACACCCAAAAAGTCCTCACACCCCCCCAAAAAGTATTCACACACCACCAAAAAGTATTCACACCCCCCAAAAAAGTATTCACACCCCCCCAAAAAGTATTCACACACCCCCAAAAAGTATTCAAACCCCCCCAAAAAGTCCTCACACCCCCCCAAAAAGTATTCACACACCTCCAAAAAGTATTCACACACCCCCAAAAAGTATTCACCCCCCCCAAAAAGTCCTCACACACCCCCAAAAAGTCCTCACACCCCCCCAAAAAGTATTTACACCCCCCCAAAAAGTATTCACACACCCCCAAAAATTATTCACACCCCCCAAAAAATATTCACACCCCCCAAAAAATATTCATACCCCCCCAAAAAGTATTCACACCCCCCCCAAAAAGTATTCACACACCTCCAAAAAGTATTCACACACCCCCAAAAAGATTCACACCCCAAAAGTATTCACACACCCCCCAAAAAGTATTCACACCCCCCAAAAAGTATTCACACCCCAACAAAAAGTATTCACACCCCCCAAAAAAGTATTCACACCCCCCAAAAAGTATTCACACCCCCCAAAAAGTCCTCACACCCCCCCAAAAAGTATTCACACCCCCCCAAAAAGTATTCACACACCCCCAAAAAGTCCTCACACACCCCAAAAAGTATTCACACACCCCCAAAAAGTATTCACAGCCCCCCAAAAAGTATTCACACCCCCCCAAAAAGTCTTCACACACCCCCAAAAAGTATTCCCCCCAAAAAGTCCTCACACCCCCCCAAAAAGTATTCACACACCCCAAAAAGTATAATAAAAAAATAATAATATTCTAAAAATATTCAATAATAAATAATTACAATAATAAAAATAAAAAAAAAATATTCCATATAAAAATTCATCACATTAACTAATTCTAATAAAATAAAACTAATAAATAAAATATTCATAACATTAAGTTATGCAAAAAAAATGTAAATAAAAAAAAAAATAATAATATAGCTACTATAATCTAATTAACGCACGTTCTAGAATCCCGATGCATTTGCATCGGGCTCACAGCTAGTTTTTATAATAATTTCATTTTTATAATAATTTCATTTTAATAATTCTTTATAATAATGTGTATAGTAGTTTTAATAATTTTAATAATTTTTTATGTATATTTTTGTTTTTATTAATGAGCTACGGCTGGTTTATATAGATATGCAGTTTTAATATTCAATATGGAATTAGGGGAATTGTATAAATTGTAGTTTAATTATGTAGTTTTTTATTGACAATGTTTGTAGAAGTACATGAGGAGTTAAACATAGTTAATTGGGGAACCAATCAAAGTTTTTTGTTCTCTATATAATGTGATGTCACAGTTCACCCCCTTACACTACCTGAGGAAGACTGCCTTGAGCAGTTGAAACATGTTGTGGAGCTGTGACGGGAAAATAAAGATTGCTGTTTATAAACCTCATCATCCTGGTGCCTGAGCTTTAGTAGCGCTTCTACAAGACCGCTAAACCATTTTCTTGCAAACATGTACTTTCTGACATATTAAACAGAGTGGGAAGCGCTACCTTCAGAAGCTGACCCATAGGGCTATATTTCAACATGATAATGACCCCAGATACAGCTGTAAGATGACTACTGCCTGGATAAAGAAACTAACGGTAAAGGTGCTGGACTGACCAAACATATCTCCAGACCCAAATCCTATTACGCATCTATGGGACATCCTTAAATAAAAGGTGGAAAAGTATAAGATCTCCAACATCCAACTGCTATGTGATTTTGTCATGGAGGAGTGCAAAAGGATTCCAGTGGCTCCTATGTAGCACTAGTGAACTCCATGTCAAAGAGAGTTAAGGCAGTGCTGGAAAATCATACTGGCCAAACAAAATATTGACACTTTGGGCACAAATTGACCATTTTTACTTAGGGATTTACCTCCCTTTTGTTGCCAGTGGTTTAGACATTAATGTCTGTGTGTTAAAGCGAACCTGTCACCCCTTCCAGGCATCTAAAGATAACATAGCCACCTTCTGCAGCACTAAGGCTGCATTTTGACAAGGTGTCTATAGCATTTATGCTCCCTTGATTCACTGAAATAAAGACTTTTATAAGATCTGTTTCAAACCTGACCCAAGACCGGGAGGCGGGTTTTCAAGTGTCTATCTCCCTCCTCTGTGGTGTCAGTCATCACTCTCTGCTCTCTGTGCACCGCCTCCAGGGCCATCTCCCTGCATTACAGAGCTGAACTTTGTCAGCTCTGCTACAACATAGAGCTGCTGTTATAGGAGACCCCACAGTAGTAAATCTAGCAAGAGGATCGTGAGCAGAACAGCATACAAAGCACTGCCTGCTACGTAGCAGCCCTTGAGCTGAGCAGTTTTCACTTTCAGTTTCTTGTACCCAGCAGCATTGCTCCGTCCTCAGCCCCTGATCTAAAGCACAAACTCAACTCTGCTGCACTGCTGACAGCTCAAGGGCTGCTATGTAGCAGGCAGTGCTTTGCCTGCTCAGGATCCTCCTGCTAGATTTACTACTGTGGGGTCTCTTATACCAGCAGCTCTATGTTGTAGCAGAGCTGACAAAGCTCTGTAATGCAGGGAGGTGGCCCTGGAGGAGGTGCACAGAGAGGAGAGAGGGATGACTGACACCACAGAGGAGGGAGATAGACGCTTGAAAACCCGCCTCCCGGTCTTGGGTCTGGTTTGAAACAGATTTTATATAACTCTTTATTTCAGTGAATCAAGGGAGCATAAATGCTATAGACACCTTGTCAGAATGCAGCCTTAGTGCTGCAGAAGGTGGCTATGTTATTTTTAGATGCCTGGAGGGGGTGACAGGTTCGCTTTAAGTTATTAAAAGGGCACACCACATTTACATTGCTATACAAGCTGTGCACTGATTACTTTGCAGTGGCATGTAAAGGTTTGGGTATTCCTGGTCAAATGTATGGTTATTCTGTTAAGCAAATTGAAATTGAAAATGAAATGATCTCTAAAAGGCATAAAGATGACATGTTTCTTTAGTATTTTAGGAGGGGGGGAATTACTTTACATTTTTTAATATTAAAAAAAGGAAATGCAAAAAGATTGGGCACCGTTGGAGAGTTGTCTGGTCAGATAACTTTGATCAAGTTTTAGTCCTTAATTAGCCTGTTAGTCTTATGGCTTGTTCACTATCATATTATCAGCATTAGGAAAGGCCAGGTGATACAAATTTCACAGCTTTAAAAGACCTAGCCTCCTCTAACCATGTGCGGCCTTAAGATCTATTAAGCAGCTGCCTAGCACTCTGAAAATGAAAATGGTGAAGGCCCACAAAGTAGGGGATGACTAGAAGAAGATAGCAAAGTATTTTGAATTTGCCCTTTCCTCAATTTAAAATGTTACTAAGAAATGGCAGTTAAGAGGAACAGTGAAGGTCAAGATATCTGGAAGACCAAGAAAAATTTCAGTGAGAGCTGCTCGTAGGATTGCTAGGGAGGCAAATCAGAACCCCTGATTGATTGCAAAAGACCTTCAGGAGGATTTAGCAGACACTGGAGTTGGGTACATTGTTCTACTGTTCAGAGACACCTGCATAAATATGTGAAAAGAAAAGAACAGATAGGCGC
>JARQOC010000003.1:299430121-299508648 GCA_033576535.1 Allobates femoralis | reverse complement strand
CCTCCCCAGTGGTAGTATACAGCAGCCTCCCCAATGGTAGTATACAGCAGCCTCCCCAGTGGTATGATACAGCAGCCTCCCCAGTGGTAGTATACAGCAGCCTCCCCAGTGGTATATACAGGCCCCAGCAGTATATACAGCAGCCCCAGTGGTATATACAGGCCCCAGTGGTGATATATACAGGCCCCAGTAGTGGTATATACAGGCCCCAGTGGTGGTATATACAGGCCCCAGTGGTGGTATATACAGGCCCCAGTCGGCTTACAGTCCCCCTCCCATCGGTATACAGGCCTTAGTGGTGGTATATACAGGCCCCAGTCGGTATACAGCCCCCCCCATCGGTATACAGGCCCCAGTGGTGGTATATACAGGCCCCAGTCGGTATACAGCCCCCCCATCGGTATACAGGCCCCAGTGGTGGTATATACAGGCCCCATTCGGTATACAGCCCCCCCCTTGGTACCGCAAACCTGTAAAGGAATAATCATTATACTTATCCCTGTCCTCGCCGCCGCCGCTGCTCTGCACCGCGCTCCTCCGGCTTCTTCCGGCTTCCTCCGGCGCACAGCCAATGACGTCATTGCCTGCGCCCACCGGAGCTGGAAGAAGCCAGATGAAGCCCGAGGAGCACGATGGCGGCGGCGGCAAGGACAGGGATAAGTATAATGATTATTCCTTTACAGGTTTGCGGCACCAAGGGGGAGGCCTGTATACCGATGGGGGGGCTGTATACAGATGGGGGGGCTGTGTATACCGATGACTCGCATATAAGCCGAGGGGGGGACTTTTCAGCCCAATTTTTGGGCTGAAAAACTCGGCTTATACGCGAGTATATACGGTACTTTAATAATTGGGATCTCCTAAATGTATTTCATTGAGTAACGGTGTATTTGTCTGTGATTTTATATTTAATAAAGGTGTAATTTTTATGAAACATTAACTCCTTAGTATTTAAAAAAAAAAAAAAACTCAGATGTAAATGGGGATCAGGTATGTTAAATTTGGGATTGTCGCTCACACACTCTCTTATACTGGTCATTAAAAGTTCAACGTAGCGTTTCATGACAAAAAATACTCTTAGGGTCTAAAAATAATTGTTTTTCTACATAAAAATGGACTAGGTTATAAGAAGATTGCCAACATCCTGAATCTGAGCTGCAGCAGTATAACAAGACAAGCTCCACTCAGAACATGCCTCGCCATAGACGACCAAACTTGTTGAATGAACGTAGTTAGTATCATATCCAGAGGTTCTCTTTTCAAAATAGACATATGAGTGATGGCAAAATTGCTGCAGAGCATAAAGGTGTGGGGGGGTCAGCCTGTCTGTGTTCAGATCATATGCCACAACCAGCATCAAATTGGTCTGCATGGCTGTCATTCCAGGATTGCAGATAGGAGAAGAGGGACTAATGGACATGCTACTGCACCAAATAATTGCAATTTCAAAGATTGTATGAATTCATCAGGTGGTCTTTATTCTACGCATTTCGGGGACGAGCCCCTTCCTCAGGAATACCACAAAAATTACAAAGTAAAGAGATGTACATCTGATGAATTCAGACAACCTTTGAAATTGGAATTATTTGGAGTGGGAGCGCGTCCATTAGACCCTTTTCTCCTATCTGCAATCCTGGATTCATATGGAGGGAGGACTGCTGCAAACTGTGGAAAAGCGTGACATCTATTGTTGTCAAAGGTGAAAAAAGTGGTTGTGACTTCTCACAACCCTAACAGGTGAGCGGATTTCATTATCCCCCTGTTTTCCAAAAAGCTCAGTCAGATATACACTATTGTGAGCCCCTCTTCCATTTCAGCTTTTTCTTTCTGAAGTATATCTGGCTGTCATTCCAGAAAGAAATCTCTTCTAAAGATGATGTACTTGAAAGCCTGTAAGCAGTTTGCTGATAACAAGCAAACTAACTATATGAATTACTGATAACATCTCCTGTGGTCTGATTACACCAAGATAGACTTATTTGGTTCAGATGGTGTCAAGAGTGTGTGATGGCAGCCAGGTGAGGAGTACAAAGACAAGTGCGTCTTGCCTACAGTCAAGGTAGTGGTAGAGTCATGGTTTGGGGCTGCATAAGCACTGCTGGCTGTGGAGGGTTCATTAACGGAATCATGAATTCCAACATGTACTTTCTGTAAGAAAAAAAGGGAGAGAAGGGGCGCATGTGTAGGATCACTATAGCTCAGTTAATATGGCGTTATTACAGGTGGCCACTCACCTGTTTGGGTTGTGCACGACCTGCACAACCCGGTGTAATGGCCTCTAATATATGGGGACCCCCGGCAATGTGCACACTCCGCTCCTTCGACCTCGCTGGTCCTCAGCTGTCCGTACAGGACCTTTCCGGTCACGTGACGCCGGTCCCGGATGTGCGTCACTACTTTTTATCTAGTGAACGCCAGATCCTTCACCACTGTGCCCTCGCTGTGCTGCTCCAGTCGCTGATCCCTCAGGGGGAATAGAAGCTTGCAAGAAAATGGTTTAGCGGTCTTGTAGAAGCGCTACTAAAGCTCAGGCACCAGGATGATGAGGTTTATAAACAGCAATCTTTATTTTCCCCTCACAGCTCCACACGGACATTCGATTAAATAAATCACATAGGTAGATTGGCATGATACCCTATGTTTGATAGGGAAACTTTGCTTTGTTGTGGCTGACATGAAAGTTTTTTCGCCATTCTTAATGACCTTGCAGCATAGGCATTTGGGGGTCTCACATGCATAGCATCCATTGTTCATATCATCCCCTTTTATTAGTGCCCTATCTTCCGTTTTTTGGCACACATTACTAGGAGACAACATTTCTCTCAGGTTTTTGTTTCTCCTGTATATCACATTAGGTTTAGTAGGCAAATGATCAGCGAGAACTTGGTCACTCTTTAATACGAACCAATATTTGTTCAACAAACGTTTGGGGTATCCCTTCGCTAGGAACCTCTTTTTTAGGGTTTTTGATTCCTGTCTAAAATCACTATCCTCGGTGCAATTTTTTCTCACCCTCCAGTATTGGCCATAGGGTACGCTGGTTAACCACCTGGGGAGATGCCCACTTTCATACTCCAAGTAGCTGTTAACATCAACCTGCTTGAAGAAGGTCGAGGTATACACACTCCCCAGGTGGTCCAAGCGCACCCATAGGTCCAAATATGGAAGGGCTGAGTTAGACACCGATCTAGTGAATTTTAGACCCCATTCGTTTTCATTTATTTCCGTGACAAAGTTAGTTACCGTATATACTCGCGTATAAGCCGAGTTTTTCAGCCCAAAAATTGGGCTGAAAAGTACCCCCCTCGGCTTATACGCGAGTCACTCGGTATACAGCAGCCCCGGCAGCCCCAGCGGTAGTATACAGCAGCCCCAGTAATCCAGGGCCCCGCCAGCCTTGTTCCGGTCACCTGTAATGCAAAATATACTTATCACTGTCCCGCTGCAGTCCGCGCCCGCCGCTGCCGTCTGCAGTCCTCCATCTTCATACGTCTTCTTCCGGCTTCCTGTGTTCGTCGCAGGCAATGACGTCATTTGGTTTATATAGATATGCAGTTTTAATATTCAATATGGAATTAGGGGAATTGTATAAATTGTAGTTTAATTATGTAGTTTTTTATTGACAATGTTTGTAGAAGTGCATGAGGAGTTAAACATAGTTAATTAGGGAACCAATCAAAGTTTTTTGTTCTCTATATAATGTGATGTCACAGTTCACCCCCTTACTTAAGACTGCCTTGAGCAGTTGAAACATGTTGTGGAGCTGTGAGGGGAAAATAAAGATTGCTGTTTATAAACCTCATTATCCTGGTGCCTGAGCTTTAGTAGCGCTTCTACAAGACCGCTAAACCATTTTCTTGCAAACATGTACTTTCTGACATATTAAATCAGAGTGGGAAGCCCTCCCTTCAGAAGCTGACCCATAGGGCTATATTTCAACATGATAATGACCCCAGATACAGCTGTAAGATGACTACTGCCTGGATAAAGAAACTAACGGTAAAGGTGCTGGACTGACCAAACATATCTCCAGACCCAAATCCTATTACGCATCTATGGGACATCCTTAAATAAAAGGTGGAAAAGTATAAGATCTCCAACATCCAACTGCTATGTGATTTTGTCATGGAGGAGTGCAAAAGGATTCCAGTGGCTCCTATGTAGCACTAGTGAACTCCATGTCAAAGAGAGTTAAGGCAGTGCTGGAAAATCATACTGGCCAAACAAATATTGACACTTTGGGCACAAATTGACCATTTTTACTTAGGGATTTACCTCACTTTTGTTGCCAGTGGTTTAGACATTAATGTCTGTGTGTTAAAGCGAACCTGTCACCCCTTCCAGGCATCTAAAGATAATATAGCCACCTTCTGCAGCACTAAGGCTGCATTTTGACAAGGTGTCTATAGCATTTATGCTTCCTTGATTCACTGAAATAAAGACTTTTATAAGATCTGTTTCAAACCTGACCCAAGACCGGGAGGCGGGTTTTCAAGCGTCTATCTCCCTCCTCTGTGGTGTCAGTCATCACTCTCTGCTCTCTGTGCACCGCCTCCAGGGCCATCTCCCTGCACTACAGAGCTTTGTCAGCTCTGCTACAACATAGAGCTGCTGTTATAGGAGACCCCACAGTAGTAAATCTAGCAGGAGGATCGTGAGCAGAACAGCAGACAAAGCACTGCCTGCTACGTAGCAGCCCTTGAGCTGAGCAGTTTTCACTTTCAGTTTCTTGTACCAAGCAGCATTGCTCCGTCCTCAGCCCTGATCTAAAGCACAAACTCAACTCTGCTGCACTGCTGACAGCTCAAGGGCTGCTATGTAGCAGGCAGTGCTTTGCCTGCTCAGGATCCTCCTGCTAGATTTACTACTGTGGGGTCTCTTATACCAGCAGCTCTATGTTGTAGCAGAGCTGACAAAGCTCTGTAATGCAGGGAGATGGCCCTGGAGGCGGTGCACAGAGAGGAGAGAGGGATGACTGACACCACAGAGGAGGGAGATGGATGCTTGAAAACCCGCCTCCCGGTCTTAGGTCAGGTTTAAAACAGATTTTATATAAGTCTTTATTTCAGTGAATCAAGGGAGCATAAATGCTATAGACACCTTGTCAGAATGCAGCCTTAGTGCTGCAGAAGGTGGCTATGTTATTTTTAGATGCCTGGAGGGGGTGACAGGTTCGCTTTAAGTTATTAAAAGGGCACACCACATTTACATTGCTATACAAGCTGTGCACTGATTACTTTGCAGTGGCATGTAAAGGTTTGGGTATTCCTGGTCAAATGTATGGTTATTCTGTTAAGCAAATTGAAATTGAAAATGAAATGATCTCTAAAAGGCATAAAGATGACATGTTTCTTTAGTACTTTAGGAGGGGGGGAATTACTTTACTTTTTTTAATATTAAAAAAAGGAAATGCAAAAAGATTGGGCACCGTTGGAGAGTTGTCTGGTCAGATAACTTTGATCAAGTTTTAGTCCTTAATTAGCCTGTTAGTCTTATGGCTTGTTCACTATCATATTATCAGCATTAGGAAAGGCCAGGTGATACAAATTTCACAGCTTTAAAAGACCTAGCCTCCTCTAACCATGTGCGGCCTTAAGATCTATTAAGCAGCTGCCTAGCACTCTGAAAATGAAAATGGTGAAGGCCCACAAAGCAGGGAATGACTAGAAGAAGATAGCAAAGTATTTTGAATTTGCCCTTTCCTCAATTTAAAATGTTACTAAGAAATGGCAGTTAAGAGGAACAGTGAAGGTCAAGATATCTGGAAGACCAAGAAAAATTTCAGTGAGAGCTGATCGTAGGATTGCTAGGGAGGCAAATCAGAACCCCTGATTGATTGCAAAAGACCTTCAGGAGGATTTAGCAGACACTGGAGTTGGGTACATTGTTCTACTGTTCAGAGACACCTGCATAAATATGTGAAAAGAAAAGAACAGATAGGCGCATATGAGGAGGACCGACCCGTGGGGGTAATTGATCTAAGAGTGATGAGGGGATGGCCTCTCACCTGTTTAGGTTATACTCGCCCAGCACAACCTCGGTACGTGGCACCTCTGTTGCAAGAAGCTGCGGAGTCTCTGGGGCTCCGGGAATTCCAGCCGTGATCCAGTCACGTGATCCCGGTCAGCTGATGCTGCTTCTATGTCACGCCAGGTCCTATCACGATGAAAGGCAGGTCCTGACCCAGGCTGCTCCACATGATCTCCTCCGGGAGAATAGAATCCCCACCTGATGAAGATGGCATTCCGCCATTGATACACGTTGTGGTTTTAATAAAGTTAAGTATAACTACTGTTCCCCTTGTTCTTTGTATCCAGACTGCTCCTTAACATGAAAAAACCTTATGATCGTTCTACCTGCAATAAATATGGCCTTTATGGATGAGTCATCAGAAGAAAACCTCTCCTGCATCCTTAGCATAAAATTCAGCATCAGAAGTATGCAAAAGAAATATAAGCTTGATGCATTTTGGAAACAAATCTTGGGGACTGATGAGATTAAAATAGAACTCTTTGGCTACAATGAAAACAGTATGTGTGAAGAAAAAAGGGCACAGAATTTCAGGAATAGAACATCTCGTCAACTATTAAGCATGGGAGTGTGATTCAACCAGAGCTAAGGGATAGGGTACTCGGTCACCAGGTCTACTGAATAGGGAGTCACGGATAGGCGGTATCCCGGTGCCATGCCGTGGTGATCAACTGGGGTATATGTTGATGATGGGGAATAAAAGGGGTTATTTACAGGGGATTGTGACACCACCTGTAGTATCCGGTAAGATGGTACCGGCGCTGCCGGCCGGCCGCTGAGGTGATGGTTGGGGCAGCAAAGAGTGGTACAGTTCCCCACAGGTGGAGCTTTACCTCAGGGCAGCAATTGTAGGGAGATGATGAGGGAGGGCAGTGATGGAGATGGTGGTGCTGCAGTTCTTACCTCTCTGCTGAGCTGCTGCTGATGCTGAGCCCTTCAGGCTGCAGCGGGAAGAATAACAGAAACCAGTTCAAGTTTAACTCCACTTTACTCGGTACCGGCTGATGGCATAAACAAGACACGGTACAGTTTGGTCTACAGGGTGGATGTTGCCAGCTCAGGGTTTCCCTTATGGAGTCTCTAGATGTCCTCTCTTTGTCTTTCAGGGTTAACTTCTCTCTTCCTTTCTCAATCTTTCCCACCCTTGCAGAGCTCACCTGCCTGTCCTGCAGTCTGTATCTAGAAGGCCTATCTGGACCTGTACCGGTGCAGATGAGAACAGCAGGAACGCACAAGTTTCCCCCTGACACCAGGATTCAGTCCTCCACCTCTAGTGTAGAACCGTCTTTTGAGCTTGAGGGGTGAGGTACCTTTGTGGGGCTGTCAGCAACCCGGTTCTGTTGGCCTGCAGCTCATCGGTTTTGCAGTCAAGGTTGAACTCCTGGCTGCCTCGGCTGTCTGTGTCGCCGGTGCTCCCTCAACGTGACCAGCTGGCACGTTGCCTTCTGTCCTGGGTCCCCACTTAAAGATGGGGTACCCTCCTCTCAGCTGGGTTGCCAGGCCTGACCACTCTGTCTGCCTTCACAGCACCATCTGAGGTAAACTGTCAACTGTCACTCTTCCTCTATCCCACCTTTCTGGGATCTACCAAGTACTGGTTCCCCTTACTCTAGGTGGTGTGGTCCTAAGTGAGTGTAGAAATAGACTCCATAAGATTTAAATCCCAAACTAGCAACTTGCAAATAATATTACATTTATGTAATAAGTGCAATACCACTCTGTGGCGCCTAGTCACAGGGGTGCCACAAGTGGATCAATCATGCTTTGATGTTGTGTTTCAGCCAATACAATAGGGTAGAAGGAAAATGTATTAATTGAATATTTAACAAATTCTTCATGCAAACATAACACCATCTATAAAAAAAGCTGAGGTTGAAAAGAGGGTGGCTTCTTCAAATGAATAATGTCCTAAATTCAAGTCAATTTCCACAATAGACTATCTCTAAAGATGCATGCTGAAGGTTTTACAATGGCTTTCACAGTTCCATGATCTAAAATCATTGTACTGGTGTAACTAAACCTCAAAACTGCAGTGCATGCAAGACGATCAAGGAATCTCACAGAACTGGAAGACTTTTCCAAGGAAGAATGTATGGAAAACTCTCAAACAAGAATTGAAAGATTCTTGGCTGGCTACAAAAAACATTTAGAAGCTGTGGTACTTGCCAAAGAAGGGGCTGTTAGATTTGGTGTTGTCCAAAATACAAAAAAATTTGTCATATTTAACATTACGTCTATTAAAGATCTTTTCATCTTTAACTTCGTTATCTTTTCATAATAACAGCAATTTTGACCAGGAATGCCCAAGCTTTGATACAATGTACAATGGCAGGTAAAAGTGTAATATCGTCAATGTTGTCCTATGCAAAGATATAATTAAATATGAGGGTTGTGTTCACTTTAGGGATATAGTGTACATTTTTACTACACAAATTTTTAGTTCCAGAGTTTACATTTTCACAATGGGTAAAAATGGTATCAAACTATAATACAAGTCTGTACAGTACTGCTTAAAGCGAACCTGTCAGGTCATTTATGGCACCTAACCAATCATTACCTGACCCTGCAGCTTGCTACTACCTCCCTAACCATCATAGTCAGACCTAACTAAGTTTATACATGATTACCAAACCATTTTAATAACTTACGTGTTCCACTGTCCTGGGGGCGTTCCCCAATGTGTGGGCGGTCCACTCTAGTTCTATGGGTATCTCTTCGCTCCTTCTG
The DNA here is from genome assembly GCA_033576535.1 of Allobates femoralis. NCBI lineage: Eukaryota > Metazoa > Chordata > Amphibia > Anura > Aromobatidae > Allobates > Allobates femoralis. The sequence continues at coordinate 299,499,891 of JARQOC010000003.1, read as the reverse complement.
TGTGATGCTCCAGTGGACATGATACTTGTTAATGTGGTTTGCGCCCTGGCTTTTTAAGATGCGACCATCCTTCCGGTTATGATGCTTTTGGCGTCATTTCTGATCCTGCGCATTGCACAGACTAGTTGGGTGCCCATTGCCAGCTTCATCATGTGAACTGCACTTGTTCTGAAGGCAGCAGTGGGGCCTCCGAATGTTGGGTGATGCTGGGGCTATCCCAATTCATGGATGAAAGTGAACTCAGATAACTTTTGACACAGCAGTCAGCACCCAGAGCCCAGCCATAAAGTGAGTGCTTATGTCACTTGCGGCTGTGCTCTGGTTTCATTTTGTGCCTGCTCATCTCTGTCAGCAGATGTATTTATCTGATGGCAAAGATGTTTCAAAGCTGAAGACAGCAGACCCGTGGATAACGTCATAGAGGATTTTTTTTTCTTCTAATAAAGATGGAGTCCCTAAATGTGTTTTGTGTTTTATTTCTAATCAAAAACATTTCTCTGTGCTGTGTTTTATTTTTTTACTGTTTACTAGAAATTCATGATGGCTGGGTCTAATTTGGCCTGACACCATAAGTTCTGGGCTTAGTACCAGCTGATAATACAAAGCTGGTATTAACCCCTTTTTACCCAGCGTGCCACCATCACCAGGACCACTTGAAAGCCAGGTAAAGCACCTGGAAATGGTGCTACAATGAACACACCATTTCTAGGGGCAGCTGCGGGCTGCGGTTTTCAGTGTGGGAAACTCAGAACGCTTGGACCTTATCACGTAGAGAATCCTAGCCCCTTACTGCCAGGTTTTACATTGGCTGGTGATCAAAATATGGCGGGAACCCACTTTTTTACTATTATTTATTTAAATAATTAAAAAATATTGAGCTTCCCTGTAATTTGATTACCATCCATGGTAAAGCCAGGCAGCTGGGGGTGGCAGCCTGTAGCTGTCCACTTTATCTGCGCTGAGAATCAAAAATACCACGAAGTGCTTCATCTTTTTTTAAATTATTTATTTTTTGTACACTTCTGTATTGACGGCCCAACAGCCAATCACAGACGCTGTCACAGAGAACGAGCATCTGTGATTGTCTGTTGGAGTAACCTGAAACCAGCTCATACATTCTACCATACTAGAATGTATCGGCTGATTTTAGATTACTTGAACAGCCAATCACAAACACCCATTCTATGTGACTACATCTGTGATTGGCTGTTGGGCTTGCCACACATATAAAAGTGTATAAATAAATAAATTTAAAAAATGATGTAGTGCTCCGCAGTATTTTTAATGTCAGCACAGATAAAGCGAACAGCTACGGGTTGCAACACCCAGCTGCCTTACGTCAGGCAAAATTAGACCCAGCCATCACAAATTTCTAGTAAACAGTAAAAAAAAAACACAATACAGAAAAAAAAAATTGTTTTTAGAAATAAAACACAAAACACATTTAGGGACTCAATCTTTATTATAAAGAAAAAATCCTCGCTCTGACGTAATGCACGGGTCTTCTGTCTTCAGCCCCGCTACATCTTTGCCATCAAATACATCTGCTGACAGGGATGAGCAGGCAAAGAATGATACCATAGCACATTCGTGAGAGAAACCCTCACTTTACTGCTAGGCTCTGGGTGCCGACTACCATGTGATAAGTTATCCAAGTTCATGTTCATCCATGAATTGGGATAATCCCAGCATCACTCAACACTTGGTGGCCCCATTTCCCCCTTCAGAGCATGCACAGTTTTCATGATGAAGCTGGCAATGGGCACCCAACTGGACTGTGCAATGCACAGGACCATAAATGATGCCACACTCGTCATTACCCGGAAGGGTGGAAGCATCTCAAAAAGCCAAGGGGCCCCAACTAGATTAACATTATCACGTCCATCGGGGCATCACACAGAAGGAGCGACGAGACAGGTCAGGAAACACCCCAGGACAGGGGAACATGTAGGTTAGTAAGATGGTTTATTCAAGATTCATGATGCACAGTTAGGACCGACAGGGATGGTTAGGGATGTAGTAGCAAGCTGCAGTGACAGATAGTGATAGGTTAGGTCAAGTTCAGGGCAGGACTTATGGGCCGCTTTACCTGGGTGTCCCCATGTCAATTACTTGGCCTGGCGTCACCATGGAAATCAGTACGATGCAATCATCTTGTACATATATTTGTACATTGTAATCTAATCGTCTCAAAGTTTTTATTTTTTCAAACTAACTAACCCCATCTGCCAGATCTTCCGCGTAACAGCTGACTTGAGGCACCGATCCGGCAAGCCCCATTCATACTCTATGGCTTGTGGTTGGGTGTGGCAAGTGCGGTATTGCCGAATCCAGCACTTGCGGTGATTGTGCACAGAAAAAAACCCTGCTATCAGCATTTTTTTTTGTGCGGCCGCAAGTGAAGAATCTGTTGGATTCAGCAATACCGCACTTGCACCCAACCGCAAGCCCTGTAGAGAATGAATGAGGCTTGCCGGATCGGTGCCGCAAGTTGGTTGTTACGCGGTAGATCCGGCAGGTGCGGCAATATCTGCCAGATCTACTGCGAAATTGCAATAACGCTGATGTGAAAGGAGCCTAACATAGTTATAAAAAATACAATAATTAAAGCAAAAATTATGACCCTGCTCATAAGAAATTAGAATCTACAATGAGGAGGGGATAACACGAAATAGAGTTGCTTATTTACAATGATGGTTCAGCCATATTGAAGAAATGGAGGATAGATAAAGGCTACATGAGCCAGTCACTAGCCATTCTTTGTAGTGCTTTGGGTGCAGTAGAGTTTGATGAAGAATTATGTTCAGAGAAATAGTGAATGGGCTATTATATATATATATATATATATATAATATATATATACTGTATATATAAAGGACTTTTAGAAGGGAATGTGAAAGGCCACCTCAAAAAGATGTGTTTTTAGGGAGCACCTAAAGCTGTGTAAGTTATGGTTACTCCTAATTTCTGGGGGTAGAGCATTCAAGTAATTGGTGCAGCTCTGGAGAAGTCTTGGAGCCACGAGTTGGAGGCTTGAGTTAGTGCAGTGTTTGTCAAAAGTCGCCTGTAGAGCGTAGAGAATAGGTAGGGTGATAGACAGATGTAGGGAGGTGATGCGCTGCAAAGAGCTTTGTGGGTGAGAACCAGCTATTTAAATTGAATCCTATAATGTATGGGCAGCCAGTGCAGGGACTGGCACAGATTAGAATTGTCCGAGTAACGATTAGCCAGATCTGTGACCCTGGCTGCTGATTAAGAGTAGAATGGAGAGAGGAAAGTTTAGTGAGGGGAGGACCAATTAATTGAGAATTATAATACTCGAGGGAGGAGTGTATGAGGGCTACAGTGATGGTTTTTATTGTTTCCATAGTGAGAAAGGAATGGATTCTAGAAATGTTCTTCAGGTGCAAGTGAAGAGAGCGGGCAAGAGATTGTATATAAGATGTGAAGGAAAGATTGGTGTCAAATATAACGTGCAGACATGATCATGTCAAGGCATGATCATGGTGCCACACACGAAGGGGGAGATGTCAGATTTAGGGAGATTAGTAGACAGCAGGAACAAAAATATGTAGTTTTTTTGGAAATGTTGAGTTTCAGGTAGAAAGCGGACATGATGTTGGAAGCTGCAGACAATCACTGGAGTTCTGTAGTACAGCGTGGATAAGGTGAGGAGATGAAGTGTATAGTTGGTTTCATTAGCATAAGATGATACTTGAAATCAAATTTACTTATTGTCTGTCCAATTAGGGCCGTGTAGTGAGATAAGCGACCAAATGGCCTCAATATGCTTCACATACTTGGTCTTATAGGTCTGTTCATGCTCCTAGAACACCATACTATGGATATTGCTTCTTGAAAGTCTGCAATCAGTTTAATTCATTTCATTCCATATGATTAAAATACAGATTTTTGGCATGTGCATAAGTGTGTTATATGTATCATTAACATTGCACTTGTTCTTGTATTGCTGCCCACTAGCCTTATTCAACAATCCATATGAATTGGTGAGCTGAATAAACCTATTTATTTTCATGATTTCTCCTCCAAATATGTCAGGCTTAAAGAATCACTCCACCCAACCACAAGCTCAGATGTTTTCTTTGGCATGGGGAATGGAATTTGTCAGTCAAGTTCTTTCTGCAGCCCATTCCATGGAGGGGGTTAATGAGGAGCTAGGCAACAATATTGAGCAAACAATAATATCTTGTAAGTGATTGTGTTTTGACACTGCAAGAGGCAGATCCCCAAGTAAAGCAAAGATGTGTCACAGCAGAGCCCAGCGCCATCTTGGCAGTGCAGTGGTAGTGCAGTCTCTACACACTATACACTTAAGTGTTTGCTACCGTGTCCCTGCAGTACACAGTTTAGCTATATTGATCAACTGCAAAATAAACCAGCTCGGAGGATGTCATCTTCCTCACCACCCCAGGGGTAGATGGTGATTCAGCACCAGAACAGGAGAAGTCAGCACAGGAAACATATGTGATCTGGAGTTCCACTGTGCTACTGTGCCACGAGATACAGATCCAAAATTGGGCTTGGATGTCAGAGGAGGACCCGAGGAGCTCAGAGTCAGAAGGTGCCAGCCGGCAGCACCACATGGCGTAATTTGGAGGATCATGTCTGGCTGTAATGCACCTGCAGCCGGTGCTGCAGCTTCAAGATCAGCAAATCCAGGAGTATGATGAGGAGGATAAGGAACAAGAGGACAAGGAAGATGATGAGGAAGATGAGGAAAGGGAGGAGGTAGTAGAGGCAAAAGGCCCTGTTTCCAAGCTGTCTGTAGCACCCCCGCCAGAGGCCTTTGACTGGGTGGATGCCATATGTGGGACCTCTGCCCCCTTCCAGTTACAATCCAATATGGCATGAACCACCCCATCCTGTCTCCTTTCTTGAGGAGGTTCGGCTCGTGTATGCCATCGCCCGAGAGTGGTTGCATGGGCCTAAAGCCAAACACTTTGTTGACCAATGTACCCAAGGCAAGGTGGTGGCATCCCTCCAGTATAGAAAATTTGGCTTCTGAGCCAAACAAGGTGCTGACCATCGGTGCTACGTCAGCGGTCCACCCTGCTGCATGACCCTTTTCCCAAAAGACTCCTCTCAATCCTTGTTGGGGAGGAGGTCATCTTCCTGAAGGCGATGTGCAACAAGGGGTGTTTTGTGGTTGGTGTAAGTCGGATTGTCACCGCCAACGACTTTGAAAAGTAGTAGCAGGAGACCAAACAGGAGAGAATGTGGTATCGGATAGAGGTCAGGCCTCTAGTTAGCCAGCCAGCTGAACCCAAACTGGTCATTCCATGTCAAGTGATCCAAAAATGAATATTTTTTTTCCCTGACGTCCTCAGATTTTTTAAATTTTTTTTCTATATGAAGAACAACCTTAGTTAATTACAAAAAAAAGTTTTGAATTTTTTTCTTTATCAGTTAATTTTTTACAGATTTTTAAAGTTTTAAAAAAGTGCGAATTTTGGCCTGGTATGGCTTTACATTTTCTATCATATCTCGGGCTAGAAATAAGATAGAGAAACAAAATAAACACCAATCTACTCAGAACTGTGCAGGCTTTCACCAGATATGTCATAAGAGGATCTTTGTTAATATTTTACCATGTGATCGCAAGCGCAAAACTTTAAAACGCATTTCCGAAAAATCGGCGCGCTTTAAATATTTCAAAAACTGCCCATGTGTCTGTTTTGCTCTTAGCCACATCTGTACCAAATTTCAAGATGGGATCGCGATGGAATCATATTTTAAAATATTTTAATATTAATAGCATCAATGGGTCATTCTATATCAAGTGATCTAAATATGAATATTTTTTTTTACCTGACGTCTTTAGATTTTTTTTATTCTTTTTCTTTATGAAGTACAACTTTAGTTAATTACAAATTAAAAGTTTAGAATTTTTTTCTTCATTAGTTAATTTTTTTACAGATTTTTAAAGTTTAAAAAAAGAGTGAATTTTGGCCTGGTATGACTTTGCATTTTTTTATCTCAGGCTAGAAATAAGATAAGGAAGTGGGAGAGGCATCATTTTACTCAGAACGGTAACAGCTTTCATTTGATATGTTACAAGACTATGTTTCTTTATATCAAATTCAAACTATTGACGGGCAATTGTGAAAAAATGACTGATTGTGCTCTTGGTTATATTTGTGCAGAGATTCAACTTGGGACCTGTCAAATTTATATATTTTTTATTTTATGGTTGTATGAGTTATCACAACTTATTGAATAAAACATTTATATGCAACAAAAAAGAAACACAAAAAACAAATCCCATAAGTGCCAGGATAAATACATCTTATTCATCAGAACACAACGCTCAGCATTTTCAACTTGAATGTATTAAACAAACCAAAAGAAGAAAGGTGATCATATCCTCAAGTTTGATTAAACCAGATTAAAAGAACCAAAAATGGTAACCCCTATTTATACATATAAATTTGTTTTCTATTCTATCACTAAACATGTGATTTATGAAGTGTTTAATAAGAATAGTACAGTAGTTAAATCATCGTTCTATAAATTATGAACTAATCAAACAATTAATAGTATGTTTTTAAAGTGACATTTTATCAATTTGTCCCTTCTAGTGGGTGAAATGTAATCTTGTCCATAAACGCTTACTAGCAATCGCCATTTCCTTGTGTGTCAAAGAGTATGTCCGGCCTGTCACGGTGTTAGGCTCCGCCTGAGTTAATATCTGATTTTTGTGCACTTTTAAAATGTCTGGCTTTCTTGGATACACAAAGGATGGCGCTGGACCAGAAGGATGCAATAAGTCAATTCTACTTCTTCATTTTCACAATCTTTGGAGAGTACAGTAGCCGCCACCAGCGCCAATCATATTCATATTTTTTCAAAAGGATTGCAACAGTGTCTATGATAAAATGCTGTTTCTTGAGAAGTAGCAGCCATTGCTGTGTGGGAAAAATACAGTTAATATTAAGTAAGGAAGATAGGTAATAAAAATAAAGATTTACAGTACACTTGAGATAGAACTGTATTACTATAAAGTGAGTTTTAGGACTAGCGAGCACAGTTTTTTCTGTCTGCAGATACACGCTGCAGTTTTGGCAGCTTGTTTTTCTACCAAGTTTTTACCATATATGCGTTAGTTTTTTTAATCGCTAGTGAAAAAAATTGCAGCTTTTTTTTATATAAATGATAAATGCTGCGTTTATTGCAGCGATTAAAAAGTAGTTCAAGCAGTGATTTACTCACTCTTGAGTGTTTCCAAAAACACTGCATGTGGTGAACCCCATAGAAATCAATGGGGCTGTTTTTCTGAATGATGATCCCTAAGAATAGCACTGTGTGTATTGGCCCTTAATAATAAAAGCATTAAACTATTAATATATTTACTCACCCATATTTTAGTACACAGCCTTGATGGCTTTGTACAGACTATTGTTTGTTCAGGAGTGAAGATGTCCAGACATGTCAGGACATGAAAGGTCTGAACGAGCTGTCTTACTTCCTGAATGCAGTGGGTAGACACTTAACATGATTGACAGAGCTGCTGGCCTATCATCTGCTCTGCATTCACTGTCTATCCTTGTGCTTTCTCAGGTTGAGCCCTAACAAAGCTTTTTCCTATATGTCTCTCCTGCTTCTAAGCTGTAACATATCAAAATAATACAGTAATGTCTAAAAATAATGGATTTGATAAATATAGACCCCACGCTTTTAGACCACAGGTTGAACAGATCTGAATTCAAGATTTTTGAATTGACACTATAATAGTTAAATATTTTAAAATATGATCCCATCACGATCCCAACTTGAAATTTGGTACAGATGTGGCTAAGAGCATAAAAGACACATGGGCAGTTTTGGAAAATTTTTATTAAAACGTTTTTTCGGAAATGCGTTTCAAAATGTTGCGTTTGCGTTCGCATGGGTAAAAAATTAAAATTAACAAATATACTCTTGTGACATATCTGGTGAAAGCCTGGACAGTTCTGAGTAGAATGGTGTTTATTTTGTTTCTCTATCTTATTTCTAGCCCAAGATAAAAAAATGTAAAGTCATACCAGGCCAAAATTCACACTTTTTTTAAACTTTAAAAATCTGTAAAAAATTAACTGATGAAGAAAAAAATTCTAAACATTTAATTTGTAATTAACTAAAGTAGTACTTCATAAAGGAAAAAAAATAAAAAAAATCTAAAGATATCAGGTAAAAAATTTTTTTCATATTTAGATCACTTGATATGGAATGACCCATTGACGCTATTAATAGTAAAATATTTTAAAATATGATCCCATCACGATCCCAACTTGAAATTTGTTACAGATGTGGCTAAGAGCAAAGCAGACACATGGGCAGTTTTTGAAATATTTAAAGCGCGCCGATTTTTTGGAAATGCGTTTTAAAGTTTTGCGCTTGTGAGCACATGGGTAAAATATTAACAAAGATCCTCTTGTGACATATCTGGTGAAAGCCTGCACAGTTCTGAGTAGAATGGTGGTTATTTTGTCTCTCTATCTTATTCCTAGCCTTAGTTATGAGGAGAAACGTAAAGGCAGGCAACAGCGAAATTCGCACTTTTTCCGAACTTTGAAAATCATTTAAAAAAAAAATAAATTTTTAAAAAAAAATTTCTCTTCACATTTTGCATTGTCTGAGATGCTATTATGAAATAACAAAATTTCAAAAGAATTAAAAATATAGAGGTAATAATCATTGGTTCACTTGACATGGAATGACGCAAACCCACAGGAGTCATCGATCCTTAAAGGCCTGTTGGTGTTTCCCAAGTTGGCCCTGTCTCTCCTAGAGGGCATGGTCATTTCCTAATTCCTCCATCGTCTTCTTCAGAGGTGGCCATGATGAGGTGTTCTGGGGGGCTGGTGGTGGTGGAGAATTCCCTTGAAATAGTAGCCCCTGCGACCCCCGCAGACTGTCCCTCAGTGAAGTACTATGTAGAATGGCGACCTTAATCCTGGGCAGCATTCAAAAAGCTGCTGAACTCTTTGTACGGTGAATATAGAGAGGACTGGGATTTAAAAATGTTTGTTGTTGGTTCGCTGACCGTCCCTTAGTTGGCATTTTTTCTGAAGAAAGACTTTTTTTCAGTTGTTTTTCAGTTCTCCAAACAGCAAGGCCTGTTTTTTGGTTAATTTTATTCTTCCCCTTCCCAAGTTTAGTGCTTATTGCGCTTCTCCTGGCTGGATTAGCAGGCATGCATGCAGCCTTTGGGCTACACCTCAAGCCCCTCAATGGACTCTGCCCTACATGGACTTTGCACCATTGTAATGGAGTCTGCTTATCCCTGTGGAACTTCTGTGTTTGGGACTTAATATAGTCTGTGCTATGATAAATTTATTTTTACTTCATTCCTTGTGTGCTGGACTGTTTCTGCAAACAGGTGCTTTGATACTGTACATGCAGAGACTGGCAAATAAGATGCAGACCTCTGGCTTGACGGTCTCAGGTATGGAAATGCAGGACACTACACACACTCCTGTAGAACAGGGCTGGCCAAGTGCAGTCTTCAAAGGCTGTAAACAGTGCATGTTTTCAGGATTTCCTTAGTATTACACAAGTTGCTGTAATGATACTGAAAGGAATTCTTGCACTGTTTTCAGACCTTGAGAACTGTAGTTGGCCACCCCTGTCCTAGAAGTCTCTGTGAAAGTATCCAGGGAGCAAGAGCAATAATCAAGCCCTTTCATCACAACTCTGACTTTCCCTTTCCGTTGTTTGGTGCTTTTTTTTACGCAGATTTAGATAATATGCATCAAAATCTACATGTCTCTCTTGAGAGCAGCAAAGTCCATGACAAGTCAAAAGTGCTGTTACCACATTTCTTTTTTATCTAGCACATGTAGGTCAGATTTCTTTTTTCTGCCCCAAAATGTGCACCAAATCTGCAAGGAAAAAAACACATTCATACCACACTTCTGAACTCTCATAGACTTTGTTGGCTTCAAGATAGACATGCAGATTTTGATGCAGATTCTCAAAATCTGCTTCAAAAGAAGCATCAAACAATGTTCCGGTGGCACGGGACCTTACAACAATATGTTGGTGTCACAATCACAGAAAGCATTTCCCATATGCTGTTAGAGCAGGTATGCAGGCACTGGTGACAGTGTGAGAAGCGTTGCCATCAAAACCATTACTGCAGTTCAGACTCCAGGGGTCACACAGGGGCTACCCCTCAAGTTTAAAATGCACTACAGTTCCTGATGTTACTATTACTCACAGGCGCTGCCTCACGATACTGGCAAGATATATCCCCTATGTCTCGCGCAATATCGTGGCTATCACTAGTTATGAGCACCGACACCACTGAGGTTATCTCACGTCACACAGCAGGTTTGCGGTATGATATTGCGGTGTAACCTGAGACAACCAAGCCATAAGGATGTTTAACCCCTTCATGACCCAGAAATTTTTCATTTTTCATTTTCCTTTTTTGCTCCCCTGCTTCCAAGAGCCATAACTTTTTATTTTTCCGTCAATATAGACATATGAAGGCTTGTTTTTTGCAGAACGAGTTGTACTTTCATATGCAATCATTTATTTTACCATATAGTGTACAGGGAAATTGTAAATAAATTCTAAGTGCAGTGAAATAGCAAAAAAAGTGCAATTAAACGTTTGTTTTAGGGTATTTTAGTGGCAATGTTCACTCTATGGTAAAACCGACATGACGGGGTGATGCCTCAGGTCGGTACGAGTTCGTAGACACCCAACATGTATAACTTTACCGGTATCTAGGTGGTGAAAAAAAATTCAGAAGTTTGAAAAAAAAAAAGACTTTTTGCGCCATGTTCTCCGACCCGTAGCGTCCTCATTTTTCGGGATGTGGGGCTGTGTGATGGCTTATTTTTTGCGTCTTGAGCTGACATGTCTAATGATACCATTTTTGGGTGGATCCGCTGTTTTGATTGCCCGGTATTGCATTTTATTGCAATGTTACGGCGACCAAAAAAACATAATTTTGGCGTTTGGATTTTTTTCCATTACAGAGTTTACGGCTGTCATTAACAGATTTAATATGTTGATAGATTGGGCGATTCTGAAAGCGGCGATACCAAACATGTGTAATTTTTTTTTTTTTTTTAATACTTTTATTGTGATTGGGGGAAAAGGGGGGTGATTTGAACTTTTATGGGGGTTTTTTTTACAGGTTTTTAAAAACTTTATTTTTTTATTAATTCTTAGTTTTACACTGCCCCATAGAGAGGCACAGGGATCCACAGTCCAATCGCTTCTGTGAGATACAGATGAGCTGCAGCTCATCTGTATCTCTGAGAATCGCAGACTAGTTGTGGTTGGCAGCACACGCCAACCATAAACTGGAAGTGCTCCGTGACAGCATACGGGGTCTAGCCAGGACCCAGGTCTGTCATTTGAGCACTGCAGATCCCGCGATACTATCGCGGGATATCCTGGGCAGGCGGGGAACAGCGCGCTCACCGCCGGGGCACCTTTGGATCCTGCAGTCAGAGATTGACGGCGGGATCCAAAGGGTTAACAGGGTGCTGTTAGCTTGACATCTTAGCAGATCACATGAGCTGAGATGTCGGCTGTCGGATGTGAGCTCCGCGCCGGAGCTCACATCAAGCACCAGGACACGGCTCATGACATTGTACTACGTCATGGGTCGTGAAGGGTTTAAGGTTCATGAGCAGACCCAGAAGCATGGTGACAGCAGCACTGAAGCTTGCTAAGTAAAAGTGTAGAAAGCTAATGTATGTGTCAAAAGAGTGGAGCTCCAATGTAAAATGGTTGAGCTGTGTTTGGCAGATTTTGTGCTCTGTTCCAGGTGTTTTCTAGGACTTTGATTTAGCCTCCCCTTGATTTGAATGGGGTTCCAAAGTTTGGTGAATTGTACGCTGATCTATTCGGTGAACATGTGCTTGTTCAGCAAACTGAACCCGAACTTCAAAAGGTTCTCTCATCTTTGCTGGAGACTTCTTCTATAACTGAGGCGGCCGTCACACGCACAGATATCTTGAACGATATCGCTTGAACGCACCAGATGAAACATCGCTTGAACGATGTCTCTGCGTGTGACGGCAGGATACGACGAGCGATACATGATCAAATCGCAAGATCGAGATCTGAGCCCCGGACCTCAGATCTTGCGATTAACGATTTGACGATCTGCCTCATCGTGGTGTATAACACCACGATGAGCGATCTCCCAGCGGCAGAGCCTATGCTGGGAGATGGTAACTATGGTACACGTCGGGTTACTAAGCGATGCGCGGCGCCTAGTAACCCGATGTGTACCATAGTAACCAGCAAGATCGCGGATCCACATCGCTGGTGAGTCTGTCTGTGTGACATCTCACCAGCGATGTGAGCGATATTGTAAGCGATCGCGCGTGCACGTGATCGCTTACAATATCGTTCAAGATATCTGTGCGTGTGACGGCCGCCTGAGTCAAATGTGGAGAGTGAGCTAGATGAGATGTGGGAAGTATGGGAATAATGGTGCTTGGTGGCCGGGAGATGATTTCCTGACAGATATTTTCTATTTTCTCTGTAAAGTAGGAGGCCAGGTTTTCAGCAAAAAGGTCTGTGATAGGGGCCTGCACTATAGGACTGAGGAGAGAGTGAAAGGTATCTAAAGGTACCGTTACACGAAGCAATATTGCTTGCAATTTCACTGGCAATTTGCTGGTTGCAGTGAAATCATGGACACATTGTTCTATTTTGTTGCCGTGTACAAAATGGAACAATGTGTCCATGATTTCACATGAGTCAGCAAATTGCCAGTGAAATTGCAAGCAATATTGCTTCCTGTAACGGTACCTTAAGGTACCGTCATATGCGGCAATATTGCTAGGCAATTTCACTGGCAATTTGCTGGTTGCAGTGAAGTCATGGACACATTGTTCTATTTTGTTGCTGTGTACAAATGGAACAATGTGTTCATGATTTCACTGCAACCAGCAAATTGCCAGTGAAATTGCCTAGCAATATTGCCGCGTGTGATGGCACACCTGCCGACAGCGCCACCAATGTCTTAGGCAACGAAGGGACGTGGCCTGTCCGCGCTGATATCGCCCCTGCTTCGCCTAATGTAAAGGGGCGATGTCGGCACCTATGAGTGCTCGACTGGTTTCACATCAGTAAATGGTCCCGGAAGTAGAGAAAAAAACTAAAATTATAGATAGTAATTATATTATAAAACTGCTTACTGGATAAGTAAAGGGAGGTCAAACGATCCAGGTCCAGGAAATGGCACAGTACAACACGGGTAGTCAGGGACGAAATCCATTTCATGAGCCGGGGTCAGGAAAACCAGAAAGACAAGACAGTTTACAGGGAGTGGGCAAAAGAGTAGTCAGGTCACAGGCAAAGGGTCAAAGTCCAAGTAAGGGAATAAAGTCAGGCCGGGTCAGGCACAGAGCACAAAGGGATCCGACTTACACAGGCAGCAGCAATTGTACGATTAACACTGAATAGAGTAGCTAGCATGCTTAAGTAGAAAACTAATCAAGGGAAGTGAACACAGATGATTGCAGCTCAAACCCAGCACAACCAAAACAGACTGACAGTTTCCACACAATAGAAACATAGCAGACAAGGACAGAGTGGAGATTGTGACAGAACAGTGATTAGTGTAGAGAGTGTGAGTGTATAAGGTTTATTGGCCTGTAGATTTCTGAATCTGTGATAGGTAGCAGTGTGCTGGGGTGGGCAAGGATTTGTGAGTGTGAAGAATACAATGTTGTGGACAGAGACAGTTGAAGTCTCCCAGAATAAGGTTTGGTAATTCTGAGGACATGAAGCCAGGCAACAAAATGGTCAAAGAATTGGGTAGGTGAGACCTGGGGGATGGTATACAATAGCTACTCTGAGGGAGAGGTCATGGAAGAGCATGATGGTTTAAACATCTGACATGCCCCTCCAGGGCCTTAGGATACTCAGAGACGGCCTTTGAGGCTTCTTCATGGGAGTCACAGGGGTCGAGACCAAGCTCCGTGACCCTGGCGGTGTCATTAAAAATTCGGTACGGATGGTTTCTTTTTTGGGGAAGGTCATGAGGCCAGGAGGGTTCTTTAGGGAAGGGATGACCGGACTTGGGGATACTTGATGTTTTTTTACGTGATGCCACCCGCAGGTTGCAGCTATAGATGGCTGCCGCTGCATGACAGTTTCCCTGGGGGCCAATGGTAGGGGGGCCGCAGTGTTGTTAAGCCCTCAACGGGTACGGCTGACCCCCAGGGTAGCAGAAGGTACTTGAGTGACTTGGTACTTGTGTTTCTGGTGTTCACAGCACATCAAGAAAGCTCACAGACACAGCGGGTTGCAGTCTTCATGTATTTTACTCACAGTTACTGTGCAACAGCCCACTGAGCACTGGATTCTTGGAGGCAGGGATCCAGCTACTCCTGGGTAGGAGGAGGACACGTAACCGGTACCCTTTCTCTTTCCTTCCTCTGCTGTCTCACACTGCACTTGCTTCACTCTCTTGCCTTGCGCCTCGCCACACAGAGCTCTGAGAAAGTAGCTGTGGGCTTTTCTTAGGGGTTGACATGCAGTATCCACCCTTAGTCCTATGGTTGCCATCTTTTTAGCAGATGTGTACGGTTGTCGACCGTGGCACAGCCTCCGGGTTGCTAGCTGAGCCTTGTCTGTCTTCTCCACTAGTCTTGGGGTCCCGGTGCCCCTGTCTGCGACCTGGTCCCTCCACTGCTTTGTGCTTGACAATGGATACGAGCCCCACAAGTGGATTGTATACTGCCCGTGCCTCTTGGACCCTCTCTTCCTCCTGGAGCCACCTCATTCTCTTTCTTTGCTCCTCTGTCTGGCCTCAGGACGAGCTCCCACTTGCTCCAGTCTTCTGAACACTTTTCTCAAGTTGTTTTCCTTCTTTGACAGGCTTTCTTTCTCTAGCTTCCCTGCAACTCTACTCTGGCTGTTCAACAGTCTCTCTCCTTCTACTATTCAACTGTATCTCCCCTTCTGCTGTTCAACTGTCTCTCCTGCTTTCTAGATCTTTCCCACTCTATTTATACCCTTTGTCACATGTTCCATGTCATCTATGTGTGTGCTCCTCCCAGGTACTCCCTATAACTACTTCTTCTCCACCCATCCCCACTACCCTGGTTCCTCTTCCAGACAAGATCAGGGACGGTGCTCTCTCGTGGGAGCAATCTCGCCCTAACCCTGACCTGGACCTAGTGTAGTGTACGTGGCCTGTGTGTCCCGGCACCGATCTGTGCCCCTCTTACCAGAGAGTGGGATACTACACACTGACAGGGGTGCAGTACCTCTGTGGCGACTGGATCCGCAGGGGCACCAGACAACAAAAGAATGGAATGAGAGTGATGGAGCTGTGGAGATGACCTGGAAAGTGTATTGTGGGGACGAAGTAAGCCGACCCCACCAACATGTTAGGCTGGTGTTCCACATAGAAGTCCGTTTTTGGAAGTGATTTTCATCACCAATCCGTTTTTTATAGGGTGCTTTTTGAGCCTCCTGCACTCCTGAACGTTTTTGGACTTAGTCATTTTTTCATTAAAAAGCAATGCGCGTTAACGCATGCGCAAACGCAAGTGCCAAATATGCCATGCGTTTGCGCATGCGTTTCCCATAGGGTCCCATGTTAAAAAAACGCATGCGTTTTTTAACTGATGCCAAAAACGTTGCAGCTGTGAGGTACGACACAGTGGCTAGATGGTGGCGCCAGCAGGTGAGGTGAGAAACAGCTACTGGCACCCCCCGACAGGTATGTGGGAGTGGGTCAGATAGAGCAAACAGGCTGCTTATGCTGACCCCACTTGGCACTACCGCATGGCTAATTTGCATGTGCATGCAAATTAGCCATGTGGACTGGTAGTTAACGCTCAAATGCTGCTGGACTGCCTGTCCCTGAGTCCGGCCCTGTGCATGCACACTTATTCATTTGATAGACACCCAGACAGAAGTGGATGACAAAAGGAACTGATTATTTAAGTAGAATTCCTCTGCCAAAGTGCAAGACCTTATATTTATCTACATTAAATTGTTTTTTTTTTGCACTTGTTTGGATTGATTTTTTTTAGCTGTTTGATTTGACCCATTAAATGTAAATATGTTTGTATACAGTACATAGCTTAACATTACAGTTAGTGTGATCCTTAGTTATGCTCTCGTGTCTTTTTTCTCTTATGTTTGTTGGTTAAAGAAAAAAAGGTCAGGCATATTGAATTTCAACATGCCTAATCTTTTTGTTCCAAGGGAGATATTGTGTTCTGACAATTCTCTTCTTGACCCTCTACAATCCGGCTTCTGCTCTTTACATTCTACTGAAACTGCCCTCACTAAAGTCTCTACTGATTTACTAAAGGCTAAATCTAATGGTCACTACTCTCTGTTGATCCTCCTGGATCTCTCCGCTACATTTGATACTGTGGATCACTAGCTCCTTCTTCCTATGCTCCACTCTATTGGGCTCAAGGACACGGCTCTCTCCTGGTTCTCCTTCTACCTCTCTGACCGCTCCTTCACTGTATCTTTCGCTGGCTCCTCTTCCTCTCTCTTCCCCTCATGGTTGGGGTTCCTCAGGATTCAATCCTAGGTCTCCTTCTCTTTTCTTATACCCTGCCCCTATTGGACAAACCATCAGTAGATTTGGTTTTCAGTACCATCTCTATGCTGACGACACCCAATTATACACATCTTCTCCTGACATCACCTCCACATTACTACAAAATACAGTGATTGTCTGTCTGCTGTCTCTAACATCATGTCTTCTCTGTACCTTAAATTGAATCTGTCAAAAACTGAACTTCTCGTGTTTCCTCCCTCTCCTAATCTTCCGAAACCTAATATTGCCATTTCTGTATGTGGTTCTACCATTACTCCTCAGCAGTACGCTCACTGCCTTGGGGCTATATTTGACTCGGATCTCTCCTCCTCTCCCCACATCCGGTCACTCACTCACTCATGTCGCCTACATCTCAAAAACATCTCTAGAATTCGACTGTTTCTTACTGTTGATTCTGCAAAAACTCTAACTTTTGCCCTTATTCATTTTTGCCTGGATTACTGCAATTCTCTACTAATCGGTCTCCCTCTCACTAAACTCTATCCAATCCATCTTGATTGCAGCAACCGGGATCATATTCCTCTCCAACCGCTTCACCGAGGCCTCTAACCTTTGCCAGACATTGCACTATTTGCCAATCCGCTATAGAGTACAATATAAAAGTATCACTCTCACCCACAAAGCCCTCGACAGTTTTGCACTGCCCTACATCTCCTCCCTCAGCTCTATCACCCTACACTTGCCCTCTGTTCCGCAAGTGACCGAAGACTGACATCAGCTACAATCCGAACTTCCCACTCCCGTCTCCAAGACTTCTCACGAGCTGCACCAATTCTCTGGAACGGGTTACCAAAAACAATTCAATTAATTCCCAATACCAATAGTTTTAAGCGAGCCTTAAAAACACATCTCTTTAGACTGGTCTATCACCTCACCTCACTTGTCTAACTATCTTCCCTTTTCCAAATCTGGCCTCTTGTGTCATCTGTCTGCCCTGCAGACTTACTGTCTGTCTGTACTCTATGGATAGTATAGCACTTTATCTGTACTTGTACAGATCCCGACCGGTGACTGGTTCATACAGTGTTACGTAAATCTACTATTTATTATATTGAGGCTGGACCATATATGACGGCACTTTTTACCATTTACTTTTTGTGCCTCCCCTATTTCTTCATAGATTGTAAGCTTGTGAGCAGGGACCTCACTCCTCATGGTTTTTGAATTTTTGTTACTCTGTATTGTCTCATATTGTTTGTATATGTCTCCTCTGAATTGTAAAGTGCTGCAGAATATGTTGACGCTATATAAATAAAATTATTATTATCATTATTATTAAGTAAAGAATGTCACCACTATTGAAAAAAAAGATGAACATGCATTGCCATGCCCCTTCTAGTGCCTCCTCAGGTCAGTCCATTTCGGCAGAGCTGCTTGAAACTAGCTTAAAGGGAACCTGTCACCTGGAATTAAGGCCCTGATCTATCACTAGCTGTGCCTACACCTTCCTAGGTGCTCCCTAACCATCCCCTCTCTGTTCTAAATGTGACTTGTAAAGAGTTAGAAAAAAGACTTTAAACTTACAACACGTCGCTCTCTCAGGCGACGGGAAAGGCTGCCCCAGGCTCCATTGTCCCCTCCACGCAGCTTTCCAGCACGCCCGCTGGGCGGCATAATTCTTTCCTCATCTCCTCCTGTGGTTTGAATCTCTCGCCCTCTTTGCATGGTTTGATGCACCGGCCGGGATGTCACATCCAGCCCTGTGCATTATGGGCCTGATCAATGATCGGCCACGGTGCATTATGGCCTTGATCACGTGATCGGCCCGGCGTCAATATGCACATTGCGCATGCATGGAGCCAGGCCGATCACGGATCAAGGCCATAATGCACCACGGCCGATCATGTGATCAGGCCCATAATGCACTGGGCTGGATGTGACGTCCCGGCGTGCATCACCATGAAATGAGGGCAGGAGATTCAAACCACAGGAGAAGATGAAAAAGAATTATGCCGCCCAGTGGGGCGTGCTGGAATGCTGCGTGGAGGGGACAATGGAACCTGGGGCCTCCTTTCCCGTCGCCTGAGAGAGCGACGTGCTGTAAGTATAAAGTTTTTTTTCTAACTCTTTACAAGTCGCATTTAGAACAGAGAGGGATGGTTAGGGAGCACCTAGGAAGGTGTAGGGACAGCTACTGATAGGTCAGGGCCCTAATTCCAGTTGACAGGTTCCCTTTAAAACTCCAAAATTCTCAAAAGTGTTTGCGCAACTCCATTGTGCAAAAATTTACTGACTTTTTAAAGTTTTTTATGCCAGTTTTCTGGCTTAAACACTTTGATTAATCAAAGTTTTTGTATCTAGGCAAACTACCAGCCTCTAGTTACCATAGGAGGAGAAACATGTAGATTTTATTATCAGAGTAAACATACACTTTAATGAAAATGACATGCAGTGATTGAGTTTATTCTTTCTGATATGTTTCGTTTTACCCACTATTCAAATGGTGGGTCTCTGCACTGCCAAGTCTACTTGTAAAAATCTAAACATAGGATCAAATGTTTGCATAAGTAACACTGTATTGTTATTAGACATTACTTAAAGTCTTCATGTATTATCTTTATTGGATATCTCCATTGAATTCATAAAAGATATATGGTAAGCCATATGAAAAACCTACAGTTGATTTAACAGCAGTATCGCTTTAAGCACCAGTGACACACAAGTAAATTTATAACTTTTTTGCCCCTCAATCACTCACACAGTAAGGTAGGTGAGTGTCACATTGGGTGAATCTGGCAGCTTTTTCAACCTTGGAGTTGTGGGCAATTTGCCAGTAATGAAGATGTATGAATGCTTAATGCAGCTTAATGTAATAGGTGTCATAGCTTTAATTTATAGAAGCTCTTTCTAAAGCATTAAATTCATTTATACTTCTTAAAAGCTACTCAATCCTAAGGACTAAGTTAGTTCGGTGGGGTTCCTCTCCTGGATTAAATGATATATAAATTGTTAACATATCCCAACTCATCCATTAGTGCATGTGAAAGCAATAAATGTGCCAAACCACCAATAACATGATCAGGGAAAGTCATCCTGGTCATTAGGGCTGAAAGCTTTTCATTTATGACCCATGGTGAAAAAGAGAATGAAAGCTGTAAAACAAACTCCTCTGAGCGAAGGCAACTAAACGCCTTGCTATATTATTCTGAAATGAAAAGAGAATTAAAATATATTTTACATTTTAAAAATGAGACAATGTTAGATGATTTATAGTACAGTGTAACCTGGTACTACTTTAACTTGTTTCCTCAGGGGCTGGTTATCTTTCCATGTTGAACCAATCAAAATGACTTGTTGAATGTTTCATGTAATTCTAGTTCTAGGAAGACTTAAAGGCTCCAAGACCAAATAAAATAATATAAAAATTTACCTTAACCCCTTCACTCGATGCCGGTTTTCTCCTTTCTCACCAGACCAAATTTTGCAATTCTGAGTCAATTTATAAGGTACTAACTCTGAAATGCTACAACATTTCCCAGTGATTCTGAGAATTTTTTTCATGACATATTGTACTCATGTTAGTAGTAAATTTTGGTCCATATAATTTTTGTTTATTTTTGAAAATATCAAAAATTTTACTAAACATGAAAATTTCACAAAATTCAAACTTTTGTGCCCATAACCCATAGCGACAGCCCACTGACTCTAGCCGTCAGGAAATGAGAGTACTTTTTCTTTTCTGACGTTTTGAGACGTAAGAGAGGAAAAAGTCCTGTAGAGCCCTCCAGTGTAAGAAAATTTCCCTCTGTGACCGAGGATCGTTGGACCTGTAGTAAGAACTTGGCTCACCCAATTTTGTGGTGCTCAGAAAAAATAGTAATAGTAATAATAGAAAAACTGGCACAAACAGAGGAGATATTGAGCTGATTTTGAGTCAAGCAAAAAAATTTTATTTTATTTTTGCCAAAGATGAGGTAAACAGTTCCCGACGTTTCGACTCACAATCGAGTCTTTATCGACGTAGAGCAGGCCATTTTACCTCTATATAAACAGAACCTCGTTTCCAGGGTAAAACTTTAACCCCTCTTTTTTTTTTTCTTTTTTTTCATCTTCTACGGTTTAAAGTTTCTCTAGCACATACAATGTCTGCACAACACAGAACTTTCTAATAGATTCACTATCCCACGAAGCACTGGTCACTATATCATTAGGACTCGGTTCTAGGGTTCTTCTTTTTTGATATCCCTGCTCCCATGCGACTAGGTTTACATTGTCGCAGTTATCGTATTACGTTAATTCATGAGTGATGTATTTCCTCCATATGTTATGTTCTAAATTAAATAACTTGACACTTATATTTTCTTTTCTGTATATAGAAATGTATTCCCTTGATGAAGACTTGATTGTGAGTCGAAATATCAGTATCTGTTTACCTCATGCATTTGGCAAAAATAAAAGAAAGATTATTTGCTTGACTCAATATCAACTCACTGGGGTCATGACATGTCATTCTCCTGGCAGGGTGCCTGCTCTTACAGCATATGGGGGATGCCCCCATATGCTGTAAGACTTAGATTCGTCGAGGGACCTCCCACTGGACTTTTTTTTACTAAATTGGAGAAAAGGGTGTGTGTTGGGGAGTGTTTTTTCAAAATTTTTTTGTGTCTGTTATTGTGCTTTCCTAATTTGGTTAATAATGTTGGTTATCAGATTGACACATTGAAATTACTAACCTCTGGACTTGATGCCAGCGGACATTACCCAACTGACATCAACCCAAAATACCATTACCTCGTTTGCCCAATCAACTTATGGATGTGCCAGTTCAGGGGTGACTGCGGCCTGTTATTTTTTTGCTGGGGAAGGCCAATAACCATGGCCCTTCCCATCCTGAGAATACCGGCCAAAGCTGTTGACTTTACCTTGGCTGGTTTTCCAAAATGGGAGGGACCCCATGCTGTTTTTTTCAAATTATATATTTATTTAGAAATAAATAACTTGAAAAAAAACAGTGTGGACTGACCTCTGTTTTGTATTATCAGACAAGGTAAAGCTGTCAGCTGTGGTCTGCAGGCTCTAGCTGTTGGCTTTACCCTAGTTGGTGATCAAAAATAGGGGGCACCTCACGTCATTTTTTATTTGGCTGAATATCAGACTAAACACCCTTTAGTGCCACATAAAAGCCACTAAAGGGTGCAAGCTTACAATATGGTGAGGGTTGGACATTATATAGCTGTCATAGCTTTTTAGAGTATCTAAAAGATTATGTAAAAACCCATTGTGTGTGCTGTCCATGTGTGGTCCGTGTGTGGTCTGTGTGTGGTCTGTGTGCGGTCTGTATGAGGTCCATGTGCCGCACATTTTTCTTGCTCCCATTAACTTTTTTGCCGAGGCACGCAACCATCGCAGCATGCTGCGATTTGCCCTGCACGCCGAATTTTGAACATGAAAAAGTAGCAGATATGCTCTGACCTATTGGTGCGAGTGCATTGCATTGCACTTGAAGATTTTATATGCAGATGTGAGTGAACCTTATGGGTAAGTCCACATAATCAGTATTTGCAGCCTTTTGGACGCAGCATGTTTTCACTATCTCCAAACTGCTGCATTGTACAGTACAAGCAGAGTGGGCGAGATTCACAGAAATCCTGTGCCTACTGTGCTTTTTTTCTCTGCAGCTTAAACTGACATACTGGGTGCATTTCCATGCCGCCACTTGTCCGCAGCATGTCAATTTAGCACTGTGGAATTGGAGACGATCTCGGTGGGTGAATGCAGGGAAAATCCGCCATGCCCCGAACACAGATCATGGGCACGAGCAGCTGCGTTCTGAGACAATAACTTTTGGGTTTTCATTGGCTGTATGCCATAATCATCAACATTTACAGAAATAAACATTTGAAATAGATCTCTCTGTAATGACTCTATATAATATATGCATTCCACTTTTTGTATTGAATTACTGAAAATAATTAACTTTTAGATGATATTCTAATTCATTGAGATGCACCTGTATGTGGTTGAAAAATATTGTTTGGGCTTTCAGCATGGCCATGTTCACACACATGCGTTTTTTTTACCATCTCTGCGTTTTTGGGCTGTTAAAAAAAACGCAGGTGCGTTAACGCAGGGTACATTTGAGTGTAGCTGCGTTTTTCAGCTCCATTTGCGTTTTTTACCCCTAGTCCAAAAAACGCTGCATGCAGCGTTTTTGGGTGCTGTAAAAAAACGCATGTGCGTTTTTCCAAAAACGCATGCGTTTTTTTAACATGGGGCCCTATGGGAATCGCATGCAAAAACGCATGGTACATTAGTACCTTTTAGTGCCATTCAAAAACGCATGCGTTTCCCATAGGGACCCATGTTAAAAAAACGCATGCGTTTTTGAAAAAACGCACATGCGTTTTTTTAACATGGGGGCCCTATGGGAAACACATGCGTTTTTAAAAGGCACATTTATGCACCCTGCGTTAATGCTTGCGTTTTTGCCTGCGTTTTTGGTGAAAAAATGACTAAGTCCAAAAACGTGGCAAATCCTTTCAGACACACAAGGGACATTTTTTAGCACTCTTAAAAAAACGCAAGTGCTTTTAAGAGTGCTAAAAAAAAACGCAAATTGTGTGTGAACATAGCCCATGACTGGGAAGGAGCACTATTTGAATTTTGGAGCACAAAATAGTTTGAAATAGATAGCAGACAGCATGTTATCTTTGCAGCGTCACTGATGTGCCTAAGTAGTGGAAACCCCCTCAGAGGTACTTTCCAGATCTTTATAACGTTGAGTCGTGAAAATTTAAAAATGCATTTTTACTATAAAAATGTTGCTTTAACCCCAAATTTTCAAATTTCACAAGGGTAAGGCTGCTTTCACACTGCAGTTTTTTCACTGATCAGTGTCAATCAGATTTGTGTGCCAAAACCAGGAGTGTCTCCAAAACTCAGAACAGGTGTCAATCTTTCAATTATAGTTTTTCTCTGCAAGTTCCTCTCCTGGTTCCTCTCTGGGTTTTGGCACACAAATCTGATAGACACTGATCAGTGAAAAAACTGCAGTGTGAAAGCAGCCTAACAGGTGAAAATGGCATGCCTTCTAGCCGGGATTAGAAATGTTTCAATCCATTAAAAGGTTTGGGACTAATGGTGGGTTTACACACACCAATTTATCTGTTCAGTCTCTGAACCAATCTCTGGTTGCAGTGAAATCATGGATACATTGCACCATTTTGTGGCTGTGTACAACGGAGCAATGTATCCATGATTTCACTGCAACCAGAGATTGGTTCAGAGATTGAACAGATAAATTGGTGTGTGTAAACCCACCATAAAGGCCGGTGTACACACTGAGATGTCCCAGCAATCCGACCAACGATCGGGGTCGCTGGGACATCGCTATCAGAATGCTGGTGAGCTGTCACACAGACAGACGCACCAGCGATCAGCCACCTGTGTAGCGAACTCGACATCGTGGAAAATAATATAAAATATTCTTTTCCACAATGTCAAGGTCCCGCTATGCTGGGTAAGCGTGGGAACGCTGGTAACCAGGATAAACATCGGGTTACTAAGTGCAGCGCTCTGCTTAGTAACCCGATATTTTCCCTGGTTACCAAGCACAGCGCGCTGGTAACCAGGGTACACATTGGGTTACTAAGCTGAGCGCTGCACTTAGTAACTCCGATGTTTACCCTGTTTACCAGCATTCTCCCGCTTAGTAACCCGATGTGTACCCTGGTTACCAGGGTGCACATCAGGTTAGCTGGTTTCTGCCCCTGTCACACACAGCGAAGCAGCCTGCTCAACGGGAGATCGCCAATCGAAAAATGGTCCAGAACAGTTTGTCACAATCAGCGATCTCCCAGCGGGGGGCTGATCGCTGCTGTATGTTACACACAGCGACATCGCTGGCGAGGTCATTGCAACGTCGCAAAACCTGTGATGTTCCAATGATATCGTTAATGATATCGCTGTGTGTGAAGAACCCCTATGAGGGAAGCCACTTGTTTGCTGGAATTAATAATAAGCGAATAATTAGTTTCTAGCAATTAGTTCAAGATATTATTCTAAACTGCACTGACTCTCTGGTGATCCTTATTTATGGAAAAGGTTTGTTTTAAGATGATAAAGGCTATGAATTCTCAAATGAGAAGGATTGGAAGTGGAGAGAGATCGGACACATTGAAAATGATCAATCTCACAACCCTCACACTCAGCACATTAGAAAAAAATGTTCTAAGTAAAGGACTATCATATGTACCCACTAACAGCTATGATCCCTTTGAGTGGGTGAACGTTTTCAACTTGTTTGCACAAAAACTGAAGTGAAAAATCGTTTTAAAAAAACATGATAAAAAAGAGTGTATGCAACTAGGGTAGAGGAAGAGGACATGCCAATCATCCGTGACCTCACAGGGTTGGTAAGACAGAATGAACACCAAGATGGACTTGGTCCCTTCATGGACGTCAGACTAGAGATGAGCCACCATCCCGGAGTTCGAATTCGATTCGTCGAATTTGCTGTGTGTTCGTTGAATGCTAATCGAATGTTCATCGAACACCGTCGAACATGTCGAGCACCATTGAAAATCAATGTAAAATGTGTTATAACGTTAGTACCGGGCGGGGGGAGTAACTACAGGGAGGGGGGAGTGCAGCACCGGGAGTGAGGAGCGAAAGACACAGGCGGGGAAGCCGGCGGTGAGAAGAGGACTTCACCGCCGCCTTTCCTGCTCTGTGCTGCACTCCCCGCTCCCTGATGTCCCTTCCCCACTCCCTGGATCTGCTCCCCCTGCCCGATCCTAACTTACGATCAGGCAGGGAGACGGCAGGGGGGGAGCGATGAGGCGGCATCAGGGAGCGGGGAGTGAAGAACATAGCCGGAAAGCTGGCTGTGAAGTCTCACCGCTTGCTTTCCCACCGGTTATTTCAAATGATCAGCTGATGTAGATCAGCTGTTTATTTGAAGAAGTCGCGGTGATGTTAGGGAAAGGTTCATGTGAGTTCATGCAGCATGAACTCACTTGAACTTTCCCATGCAGGGTGCTACCAGAGATGTAGCTGAGCTAAAGAAAAAAACCTGATTGGACTATGTCGGACGGAAGAGAAATTTTTTAATAAAGATGGAGCCTCTAAGTGTATTTTTTGCTTTATTTCCAATAAAATATTTTTTTCTCTGTCTTGTGTTTTTTTTTTTTTTTAAATCACTAGAAATTCATGGCGGTCATGTCTAATATTGGAGTGACCCCATGAATTTCAGGCTTAGGGACAGCTGATAACACAAAGCTGGCCCTAACCCCTTTATTACCCAGTGAGCCACTGCACCAGGGCCCTGGATGAGATGGATGCAGCGCCAGAAGATGGCGTTTCTACAGTTCTGGCCAAAAGTATTGACACCCCTGCAATTCTGTCAGATAATACTTAGTTTCTTCCAGAAAATGATTGCAATCGCAAATTCTTTGGTATTATTATCTTCATTTAATTTGTCTTCAATGAAAAAACACAAAAATAGAATGAAGCAAAAAGAAAAACATTGATCATTTCACACAAAACTCCAAACATGGGCCAGACAAAAGTATTGGCACCCTCAGACTAATACTTGGTTGCACAACCTTTAGCCAAAATAACTGCGATCAACCGCTTCCGGTAACCATCAATGAGTTTCTTACAATGCTCTGCTGGAATTTTAGACTATTCTTCTTTGGCAAACTGCTCCAGGTCCCTGATATTTGAAGGGTGCCTTCTCCAAACTGCCATTTTTATATCTCTCCACAGGTGTTCTATGGGATTCAGGTCGGGACTCATTGCTGGCCACCTTAGAAGTCTCCAGTGCTTTCTCTCAAACCATTTTCTAGTGCTTTTTAAAGTGTGTTTTGGGTCATTGTCCTGCTGGAAGACCCATGACCTCTGAGGGAGACCCAGCTTTCTCATACTGGGCTCTACATTATGCTGCAAAATTTGTTGGTAGTCTTCAGACTTCATAATGCCATGCACACGGTCAAGCAGTCCAGTGCCAGAGGCAGAAAAGCAACCCCAAAACATCAGGGAACCCCCGCCAGGTTTGACTGTAGGGACCGTGTTCTTTTCTTTGAATGCCTCTTTTTTTCTCCTGTAAACTCTATGTTGATGCCTTTGCCCAAAAAGCTCTACTTTTGTCTCATCTGACCAGAGAACATTCTCCCAAAACATTTTAGGCTTTCTCAGATAAGTTTTGGCAAACTCCAGCCTAGCTTTTTATGTCTCGGGGTAAGAAATGGGGTCTTCCTGGGTATCCTACCACACAGTCCCTTTTCATTCAGGTGCCGACGGATAGTATGGGTTGACACTGTTGTACCCTCGGACTGCAGGGCAGCTTGAACTTGTTTGGATGTTAGTCGAGGTTCTTTATCCATCATCCACACAATCTTGCGTTGAAATCTCTCATCAATTTTTCTTTTCCGTCCACATCTAGGGAGGTTAGCCACAGTGCCATGGGCTTTAAACTTCTTGATGGAGATGGACTTGTAGCCTTGAGATTGCTCATGCTTCCTCACAATTTGGTTTCTCAAGTCCTCAGACAGTTCTTTGGTCTTCTTTCTTTTCTCCATGCTCAATGTGGTACACACAAGGATACAGGACAGAGGTTGAGTCAACTTTAATCCATGTCAACTGGCTGCAAGTGTGATTTAGGTATTGCCAACACCTGTTAGGTGCCACGGGTAAGTTACAGGTGCTGTTAATTATACATATTAGAGAAGCATCACATGATTTTTCTAACAGTGCCAATACTTTTGTCCACCCCCTTTTTTATGTTTGGTGTGGAATTAGATCCAATTTGGCTTTAGGACAATTCTTTTTGTGTTTTTCATTGAAGACAAATTAAATGAAGATAATAATACCACAGAATTTGTGATTGCAATCATTTTCAGGAAGAAACTGAGTATTATCTGACAGAATTGCAAGGGTGTCAATATTTTTGGCCACAACTGTATGAATGTGTGGCTGCGGGCTGCAATTCGCAGCGGGGGGATGCTCAGAAAGCTTGGGCCATCCTGCCCTGCGGATTCCAGCTCCCAGCTGCCTATTTGTACCTGGCTGGACATAGAAATAGCGCGAAGCCCCACACATTTTTTTTTTTTATAATTTCATGAAATTCATGAAACAATATAAAAAAAGGGCTTCCCCATATTTCTGTTTCCAGACAGGTACAAACAGGCAGCTGGGGGCAGCCCGTTCCTGCCTGTTGTACCTGGCTGGCATACAAAAATACGGTTAAGCCGACGTCAAAAGTTTTTACGAAAAATCCATTAAACAAATCCTAAAAAAAGACTGCATCTTTATTAACCCTTCGACCATCTGCTCTGTCACAGAGATGATGGTCAAGGGGTTGATAAAGATGAAGTGCCTTTTTTTTTATTGTTTTAAGAATTTTTCAGAAAAATTTCAACATGGGCTTCGCCGTCTTTTTGTATGCCAGCCAGGTACAGCAGGCAGCAACGGGCTGACACCAACCATCTGGTGTCTATTTGTACCTGCCTGGAAACAGAAATATAGGGAAGCACCTTTTTTTATTATTTCATCTTCTGGCGCTGTATCAAGCTCATCCAGGGCCCTTGGGCAGTGGCTCACTGGGTAGTAAAGGGGTTAGGGTCAGCTTTATGTCATCAGATGGCCCTAAGCCCAAAATTCATGGGGTCACGCCAATAGTAGACATGACTGCCAGGAATTTCTAGTAAAGTTTTTTAAGAAAAAACACAACTCAGAGAAAAAATGATTTATTAGAAAAAAAACAAAACTTAAGACTCCATCTTTATTTTAAAAAAAATTCTTCCGTCCAACGAAATTTAAATGGCAAGGAATGTCAGCTCTGCATCCCTCTGCATAGACACATGTCTATGCAGAGGGACAGCAGGCTAACAACTGACTGTGAGTCAGAGTTCACTCCAAGTCATAGCTGGGGCTATATATAATAGGGTATAACCCGGTTCAACCTCATGCGAGGTGCTCAGAGGAAAATACTACCAAGATAATATAAGATTAGCCTCAGCACACTCATAAAAGAAAAAGAGAAGGAGAAATTTTTCTTCGTTTTGATAATTTTATTATTGTGCAAAGATAAATCTTCCCACGTTTCGGCTCCAGCATGAGCCTTCCTCAGGAAATTGAGCTTAATAACTCAGAGAGTTGGAGTAGGTGGATACAAGAGATCCTAGTAGTAGGGCAAATTCTACTTATTAGGTATATTAAAGGGTGAATAGGATTGCTAGGATATAGAAATCTCAAAAAGTCGCTTAGTGATTCAGCCTTTAAAGAGGAAAGTACCAAGTGAATGGCTACTGTGAAGATCGCCTTAAATTGTAAGGAGGTACATGACTCCTGTCCTTGTGTCCATGGTGTTTGCAAAGGAGGCCAGGAGTGCAAACTGGAAACAGAAATATAAGGAAGTCCTTTTTTTATATTATTTTATGAATTTCATGAAATAATAAAAAAAAAAAAATGCGTGGGGCTTCGCACTATTTCTACATCCAGCCAGGTGCAACTAGGCAGCTGGGGGCTGGAATCTGCAGCACAAGGAGGCCCAAGGTTTCTGGGCCCCCGCTGAGAATTGCAGCCCGCAGCCACCCCAGAAAATGGCGCATTCATTGAAGCGCCATCTTCTGGCGCTGTATCCAGCTCATCCAGGGCCCTGGTACAGTGGCTCACTGGGTAATAAAGGGGTTAGGGCTAGCTTTGTATTGTCAGCTGGCCCTAAGCCCGAAATTCATGGGGTCACGCCAATATTAGACATGACCGACATGAATTTCTAGTAAAGTTTTTAAAAGAAAAACACAACACAAGAGAAAAAATTCTTTATTAGAAAAAAAAAAAAACAACACTCCATCTTTATTAAAAAAAATTATCTTCCGTCCGACGTAGTTCAATCCAGTTTTCTTCTTTAGCTCAGCTACATCTCTGGTAGAGAATCTCTACCAGAGATGTAGCTGAGCTGTGTGCAGGGTGGCCGTGTGAAAGTTCATGTGAGTTCATGCTGCATGAACTCACATAAACCCTGACAGCACCACGGCTACTTCAAATGAACAGCTGATCTGCATCAGCTGATCATTTGAAATAATGAGAAGACTTCACCGCTGACTTTCCTGCTTTGTGCTGCGCTCCCTGCTCCCTGATGCCCCCTCATCCAAGGAGCGGGGAGGGGGCATCAGGGAGCGTGGATTGCAGCACAGAGCAGGAAAGCCGGCGGTGATGTCCTCTCACTGCAGCCGGCTTCCCCACCCTGGTCCTTCGCTCCCCGCTTCCCTCGCTGCCTCTGCACCCGATCCTAAGTTAGCACTGGGCGGGGGGAGCAGCTCCAGGGAGCGGGAAGGAGGCATCAGAGAGCGGGGAGCACAGCACAGAGCAGGAAAGCCGGCGGTGAAGTCTTCTCACCGCCGGGTTCCCCGCCTGGGTCTTTTGCTCCCCACTCCCTGATGCTGTGCTCCCCGCTCCCTAGAGCTGCTCCCCCCGCCGGTCCTAAGTTAGGAGAAGATGTTTTATATGTGTTCGACGGTGTTCGATGAACAGTCGACGAACATTCGACGAACTTTCAACGAACACACACCCGATTTGACGAATCCAATCGAATTCGAACACCAGGGTGGTGGCTCATCTCTAGAGAACACCCACTGACCCCTGTTTCCCCACACAGTTTACTATATGAAGGAGTATGTAGGGTCCATCATACTATATAAAGGACTATGGGGACGTTTTATGCTATACAGAAGACAATGTGAGGCCCATTATACTATATGGAGGACTATGGGGGATGCATTATACTATATAGAGGACTAGGGGATTCGCATTATACTAAATGGTAGACTTTGTGAGGCCCTTTACTATATGGATTACTATAGGATGCAATATACTATTTGGGGGGCTGTGCAGGGCCGATTATACTATGCGGAAGACTATTATAGTATTTGAATGGCTGAGGATATTATAATATTTGGAGGGCTTTGAGGAAGCCTTTATACTTTATGGAGGGCTATCTGAGGGCCATTATATTGTATGAAAACAATTATACAGTGTCATGGTTTGTGTGCGATCCTTCATACTGTGTAGAGGTCTGTGTGGGGTCCAATATATGATTTGGAGGTAGTAGTGCTCTACCCAAAGTTAAAGAGTTCAGGCATTCAGCTGGGATGAGCCCTGGTCAATGCAGTCTTTCTAAAGGCAGCTGGGCCAGCAGATGAGAGCAACCACTGATCCACGTGTCTCCACAATTGGTGGTAGCGGTGGGATACTACTCAGCCTGGTTCATCCAGGGGAGCTGCATGGACACTCGTGGACACTGCTCAAGGGCTCAGCAACTAGGGAGGCATATAAACATACTCATCCGGCTATACATGAGGCATACAGGTTTCGGACATGGCCATGTGACCGGAGTGGATATACAGATAGAAAAGGCAATAGGAACTACAGAATCTGTGCCAGCTTCAACAAATTGAATACAGGGACACTGACACCAGGTCAGATTTGATCAAGGAATTGGTCCGTGGCAGGGGCGGACTGGCCCAGGTGGCAGGGGGGCAAGTGCCCCCTGGGCTGATGGTATAGCCCCCACCTAGGGCCGCCCACCCACAGAAACGGGCTGCGGACCTCACTCACCCACCCTGCAGCAGGCAGTGAACAGACTCACCGTGAGAAAAGAGGAGGGTCCCGCCGCGGAGGAGACAGTGTCAGAGAGAGAGGCGGCACTGCAGCAATTCCTCTCCCTCAAGGGAGAAGCGGAGGCATGGAGGGGCTTGCAGTAGAGATGAGGAGGCGGGGCCCAGAGAGATTGACTGGAGATAGGAGGACCTGTGTGACGTGAGCCCTTCAAGTCACCTGGGTCCTCCTATCATCAGTCACTCTGGGCCCCGCCTCCTCATTATTACTGCAGGCCCCGGAAGTTGTTCCAACTTCCACAGCGCGGGAGCCAGCAAAATGTGTAAAGAATAGATCATGATGAGCTGCAGCAGCTGGTGGTGGTGGGTAGTGTGTGTGTGTCGCTCTCTCTTTGTGTGTGTGTGTCTTTCTGACTATGTGTCTGTATATGGCTGGGGCTGTGTCTGTGTGGCTGACTATTTGGCTTTGTGTGGATGGGGCTTTGTGTGGCTGGGGCTTTGTGTAGCTGGGGCTTTGTGTAGCTGGGGCTTTGTGTGACTGGGGCTTTGTGGCTGGTTGTGGGTGGCTGGGGCTTTGTGGCTGGTTGCGTGTGGCTGGGGCTTTGTGGCTGGCTGTATGTGGCTGGCTGCATGTGGCTGGGGCTTTGTGGCTGGTTGTGTGTGGCTGGGGCTTTGTGGCTGGCTGTATGTGGCTGGCTGCATGTGGTTGGGGCTTTGTGGCTGGTTGTGTGTGGCTGGGGCTGCGTGGCTGTGGCTGACTATGTGTCTATGTTGCTAGGGCTGTCTGTGGCTGACTGTGTCTGTGTGGCTCAGGCTGTGTGGCTGGCTGTGTGGCAAAATGTGTCTGTGTGGCGGACTGTGTCTATGTGTGGCTAGGGCTGCGTGGCTGCATGTGGCTGTCTGTGTGTCTGACTGTGTCTTTATGTGGCTGCTTAAAAGTTCTGGGATCAAACAGGTGTGCTACAGTCCGCGCTGCCCGGTCATCCAAGGAATCACAAGGGAAACGATGTTCCAAGCAAAGATTTCTTTATTCTTCAAACCAGAAGAATAAAGAAATCTTTGCTTGGAACATCGTTTCCCTTGTGATTCCTTGGATGACCGGGCAGCGCGGACTGTAGCACACCTGTTTGATCCCAGAACTTTTAAGTACCCACTATCGTGTGAAGGTGGAAGTCCAGCAGCAGCCTACAATACTAAAACCTACGCCTTTATTCCAGTTGTGGGAATCACAACTGGACCAGGTTAGTGCAAACCTGATTACACCTATAAGTCTTTACTCAGTGATAGGGCACTATTGCGCCTCTGTTGTCTCCCCTTATATTTTTATATATCTTTATGTGGCTGGGGCTATGTGGCTGTGGCTGGCTGTGTGTGTGTAACTATGTCTGTGTGTGGCTAGGGCTGCGTGGTTGTGGCTGGCTGGGGTTGACTGTGGCTGCATGGCTGTGACTGAGGCTGCGTGGCTGGCTGTGTGTGGCTGGGGCTGTTTGCCTGTGTGTGGCTGACTGTGTGTGTGTGTGGCTGGGGCTGCTTGGCTGTGTGTGGCTGGCTGTGTGGTTGGCTGTATGTCTGTGTGTGGCTGGCTATGGCTATGGCTGTCTATATTGCTCGCTGTGTGTGTGGCTGGCTGTGTCTGTGTGTGTGGGTAGCTGCGCCTGTGTGTGGCTGGCTTTGGCTGTGTGTGTGGCTGTCTATGTGGCTGGCTGGCTTTGGCTGTGTGTGGCTGTCTGTGTTTGTGTGGCTAGCTATGTGTGTGGCTGTATGTTGTGTGGTTGATTGTGTGTGTGGCTGATATTGTGTGTGTAGCTGGCTGTGTCTGTGTTTGGCTGACTGTGTCTGTGTGTGCCTGTGTGTGGCTGGCTATGGCTGTCTATGTTGCTGGCTGTGGCTCTGTGTGTGGCTGGCTATGTCTATGTGTGTGGCTTTCTATGTAGCTGTGCCTCTCTGTGTGGCTCTCTGCGTCTGTGTAGCTGTCTATGTGGCTGGCTGTCTATGTGGCTGACTGTTTTTGTGTGGTTGTGGCTCTGTGTGTGGCTGTTGCGGGCTGTCTGTGTGGCTGGCCACTGGGACATCCAAATGCTGTGCGAGTGTCCGACAGTTTTCTTAGATCACATCCATGTGCAATCTGTTTTGTTTCTCAGCAGCTATTACTGTAGAATCATTTACAGGAGCATTTTACAGTTGTCTCAGCTGAAGAATGATAATGTATCAGTGAAAAAAACAGATGCCTCTTGGATGGTTCGTGTGCTGTCAGTGTGTGGTCCATGATTTTGTCGGACTCATAGACTTAAATTGGCGAGTCTCGCACATGAATCGCATACTGTCGCAGCATGTTGTGACTTTTTTCCCATCCAGAATCTGGATGAGAAAAAAGCGTCCGACACTCGCCAATGTGTTTCAGACGTTGATTTACTGACTGCACTGCAATAAAATCACACATTGCACTCATCCGAGTTTCACGCCAGTGTGTCCGTGCCCTAATAATAAAATCCATATAGTAATCCTACTGGTATGGGGAGGGTTTATGGCTCAGTTAGTACACACTCCATACTTCTTTTTATTAACCATTTAATGCTCTCTTGTCCACCGCACTGCAGTGTCAATAGAGGAAGACAGCAAGACAGGCAGCGACATGGCATCAGAGAGCCCCTGACCTCGAAATAGAAGATCCTCAGATCCTGGTATTGTGACGACATATGAAGAAATATTTTTTTACATTTATATTACACTATGAACTCCACAGCACTTTACATACATCATCAACACTGTCCCCATTGGGGCTCACAATGAAAACATCCCACCAGTATGTCTCATATTGTATATCGCCTTTCTTTGATATCACCTTCACAAATATTGCATTTATTGCACTTGTCAGGTTTTGGATGTTTTAAGATTGCATTTTTTTGCAGGATGTCATAATTGACTCCCAGAGCTGCTGGTTTGACAGTTAATGTCTTACAGCATCTTAGATTTTTTTTGCTTAATGGTACTTTCAAGTTTCTCAATAGGGCTGAGATCAGGGGAGACTGGTAGCCACACCATGGTTTTCTCTACTTTTATGTCCATAGCAGCCAATTACTCAGGGCTATGCTCTGTACCAAGAGATGGTGCATTGTCATGCATGGGGATGATTTTATACGAAGAAAAAAAGTGGTCAGTCTAAAAGTATATATACTTTGAAGGTGGTCCTTTTCACGGCTTCATGGACCCTATAGGGGCAAACTAGCTCTCTCCACATGATTACGACCCAAAACATGACAGCCACCTCCTTGCTGATGTGACATGGTGGAGGTCATCTAGCAACCATCCACTACTCCAACCATATTGGGAACCTCTAGGCTCCTTTTAGCTACTCCTCTGTCTGCAGGTGGGTGTGGTGCGATGGGGGGGCACACCGCTCACAGTGCCTAGTAGGGTGGCAGGAACGCCAAATACGGGCCTGACGGAGGGACTGAGATGGGCCGCCTAGAATTCCTGACAGCACTATGACTCCCCCCGGTCCTCACCTACTAAGGGCTGGAGGGACTGAGACGGGCCGCTGAAGATTTCCGACAGCACAAAGAGGGCTGCCGGAAAAATTTTGCCATCCAGGGTTTGCGTTGCTAGTCAGCCCCTGGTCCGTGGGATGCACAGAATGATACTGAAGATGATGAGGACCCTGCAGAGTTTAACCCAGAGGATTTAAACTGTGTGCCACATCATGGATCCAGTGACAGTTTGGAATCAACCTTGTCACAATCAGCCCAACTCAAGGAATTATTGCTTGCTTTGGACCCAAAGCCTCAAAAGAGGAGAGGGTGTGTGATCTGCAATTAGTTTTGGGAGTTCCAGTTAACCTATGACCAGCACCAGCCACTTGAGTAGGATTATCTCGCTCCCCAGCAAAAGCCCCACCACAACAATAGTCTACACACAAGGCCTGTGACTTGTGCAATCCATGGCTCTGTTATACATGTGGGTACCTTGGACATATGCATAAAGCTTGTCTCCAAAGCCTAGGGCCCATGCCTGGAGCCCGTCCGCCAGCCCATCTAGCCAAGGTCAGAGACATAATGGGCCAGAGACTTCGAGACACTAGTTATTCCATCACCCTGGTAAGCCCATATATTGTTCCCCCAGAAAACCATTTACCAGGTCACCACTTGACCTTCTCCCTGGCTGAGGGTCAGTGCTCGGATGATGAAATACTTATCGAAAGCATCCCCACAGCTGTTATTTTGGGGATTATCTAGAAAGAGGTCGATGTGGGGCTAATGGACAGGGTCCCCACACCTGTTATTTTTGAGATAAGCAAGAAGAGATTGAAGTAGTACTTGTGGACAGTGTTCCCATACCTGTTATTTTGGGAACTAACAAGGGAGTGGTTGAAATGGGACTCATGGATGGCCTTTCCACATCTGTTATTTTGAGGACTGACCAGGAAGAGGTCTACGTGGGATTTGTGGATTGCCTTCCCACACTGTTT
Source organism: Allobates femoralis (assembly GCA_033576535.1). Taxonomy (NCBI): domain Eukaryota; kingdom Metazoa; phylum Chordata; class Amphibia; order Anura; family Aromobatidae; genus Allobates; species Allobates femoralis. The sequence goes on along the minus strand of JARQOC010000003.1, from coordinate 299,464,301 downwards.
ATTTTGGGGAATGACCTAAAACAAGGACTATCCAGCCAGTTTGTCACAGCCATCACCTACTGAATAGCCAAGCAGGACCCAGATGCAGATCCTTCTACCATCCTATACAATGATAACCCATGTTTCCAGCCACCATCATCCTCCCCTGAGCCGACAACAGTGAGTAAATCTAACCAGATTGTGGCAATTGACTGGGGGGAGATATATTGTAAGGAGGTTAGGAAAGCCCAACTCATGGACCCCACCTTAGTGCTTCTCTGCAATATGTCTGTGTATAGATGTGAGCCTCTGTTTCTGACCTCACCACAAAAAGGACAATGCTGCCAAGAGGTGATTTTTGGGACAAATTAACGAGGAGGAGGAATGTGACGAAACAGCCTTTGTCAAAGTGTGTTGTGAGTTAATTTTCTTAATTTGGCGTATTGTTCATTTGTTTGTTAACCCATGTTTGTAAAGTCATTGTTTCTTGCCAGACTACTCGAAACCCCATTGTATTGGTTTGTGGATTGTTAACGAAATGTAATTTACGTTAACCCACTTCTGTCTACATTATTCAGAGGAGAATTATGCAGTTGGATTGAAATGTCAACCAATAAGAAAACAGTCTTATCGGACCAATCCTGGAAGGACACAACACATCCTAAGGTTTAGGCTTGCGATATAAAAAGGTCTTGCTTCTGTCACCAGGGGTTCAAATGCTATGTGGCGTCAGTCTAGGAACTTTGAGGAGTACCAAAACTGAATTATATTCTGCAGGAGTTCAGCCTAGGATTCTAGGATTCGGCTGCAAGAAACCCAGGTTGGGATAGACTTGCTGTGCTTGTTCAGCTTCCAAACTTGCCGCAATCCCTTTGCAGTGGGTGCCCGCCAAAACTGGGGTGCTGCTTTGACTGGGGGAGTTGGCCCTGGAAGCCCCAAAGGTATGAATATTCTAATCCCTGGTGAGCCAGCGGAAGGTTGAGACTCTGTTGTCTGTTACATTGTGTGTTCTTGCTGAGTATGTGTTATATGCCTTTGACTGTTGGGGATCCAATAAAGTCTAACTAATGTGTGGTTTCCTCATGTTGTCTGAGCAGTGTTCTGCTCATGGTTAAGAAGTTTGGGTATTCATTTGGGATGAGCCCAGGTCCATGCAGTCTTTTATAAAGGTGGCTGGGCCAGCGGACAAGAGCACCCACTGACCCTTGTTCCCTTGTTTCCCCACACAGTTTACTATATGAGGAGTATGTAGGGTCCTTCTATATGTATATAAAGCTGACTGTATGTATGTGTGTGTTTATGTATCGAGCCCTGCCCACTCCACATAGCCCCGCCCACCCCAGTTGATGATGGCCACTTCATAGCCCACCCCCTCACAGAACCAGATAACATTCTATGGAGGGGGAGGAGCTATACACAGAATCAGACAACATTCTATGGTGGGGGAGGATCTAGAGGCAGAAGCAGACAACATTGTATGGAAGGGAGAAGCTAGAAACAGAACAAAAAAACAACATTCTATCGAGGTGGAGGATCTACAGGCAAAACAACATTCTATGGAGTAGAAGGACCTAGAGGCAGGACCACCTGACAACATTCTATAGAGAGGGAGGAGCTAGAAGCAGAACCAGACAGCATTCCATGGCAGGGGAGGAGCTAGAAACAGAACCAGACAGTATTACATGGTGGCAGAGGAGCTATAGGCAGAACCACCAGACAACATTCTATGGAGAAGGAGCAGGTATAGGCAGAACCAGACAACATTTTATGGCAGGAGAGGAGCTAGGAGCTAGAGGCAGAACCAGAAACATTCTATGGAAGGAGAGCAGCTAGCGGCAGAACCAGAAACATTCTATAAAGCGAGAGATTCTAGAGATAGAACCAGACAACATTCTATGGAGGGGGAGGGCTAGAGGCAGAACCAGATATTCTATGAAGGGGGAGGAGCTAGAAGCGGAACAAGACAACATTCTATGGAGGGAGAAGAGCAAGAGGTAGAACCAAACAACATTCTATGGAGGGAGAGGAGCTATACACAGAATCAGACAACATTCTATGGAGGGGGAGGATCTAGAGGCAGAACCAGACAACATTCTATGAAGGGTGAAGAGCCAGAGGCAGAACCAGACAACATTCTATGGAGGGGGAAGAGCTATATGCAGAATCAGACAACATTCTATGGAGGGGAGGCGCTAGAGGCAGAACCAGACAATATTCTATGGAGGGGGAGGATCTAGGAGTCAGAACCAGCCAACATATTATGGAGGGGGAGGAGCCTAACAGCTAATCAGAAAAAAAGAAGGTTACAATGGACTAAGGAAAAGCAATCGTGGACTATATATGACTGGATGAAAGTCATATTCAGTGATTAATTGCAAATCTGCATTGGGCAAGGTGATGATGCTGGAACTTTTGTTTGGTGTCGTTCCAATGAGGTTTATAAAGATGCCTGCCTGAAGAGAACATTCATATTTCCACAGTCATTGGGGCTGCATGTCAGGTAAAGGCACTGGGCAGATGGCTGTCATTATATCTTCAATAAATGCCTAAGTTTACATTGATATTTTGGACATTTTTCTTATCCCATCAATTGACAGGATGTTTGGGGATGATGAAATCATTTATCAAGATGATAATGCGTCTTGCCATAGAGCAAACACTGTGAAAATATTCCTTGAAAGAAGACACATAAGGCCAATGTCATGGCCTGCCAATAGTCCGGATCTCAATCCAATTGAAAATCTTTGGTAGAAGTTGAAGAAAATGGTCCATGACAAGGTTCCAACCTGCAAAGCTGATCTGGCTACAGCAATCAGAGAAAGTTAGAGCCAAATTGATGAAGAGTATTATTTGTCACTCATTAAGTCCATGCCTCAGAGACGGCAAGCTGTTAGGGCCACTTTATACACACCAACTTCTGTGACCAATTTCTGAACAGATCTCTGGTTGCAGTGAAATCATGGACACATTGCTCCATTTTGTGGCTGTGTACTAATGGAACAATGTGTCCATGATTTCACTGAAACCAGAGATCTGTTCAGAAATTGGTCACAGAAGTTGGTGTGTGTAAAGCGGCCCTTATTAAAGCTAGAGTTGGTGCAACAAAATACTAGTAAAGTATTTGAGTGTTGTTTTGTTTGTTTGTTTGACATGATTCCATAATTCTTCCCTCTGCTTGGTCTACAAAACTAACCGTAACTGGCTAGCATATATTTTTTTAAAGATTTCTTTTAGTGTTTCTCCAAGACAGAGTTGCCATTTGAAATTACCTTAGTTTTGTGCCATGTCTGTGATCTGCTTTTTTTCTACAACATTAAACAACTGAATGGACATCCTCCGAGCCAGGTGATTCCAAAATTTTTGCCAGAGGTTGTATATATTTAATAATTTTGGCAAATTTACTTCAGTAGTACATAGTAAAATTTACAGTATGCATCAACGTAATGCTTGATTGAGCCTGCATAAGCATATAGTTAATGTATCTAAAATATTATTATTAAAGTAGAAGATCAGAGAGTCAGTGTATAACAGCCTGTAATTAAGTCATGTCATGTAGCCAGATTAGAGTAAGAAATGCCTACAGTAATTGCATTTAGTTAATCTTGCAGCATGCTCCCAATCATCACTGCTAATTCAATTGTACATTCATTTCACCCTGCTCATTGCCATTAAGCGCGCATTTAATTTCTTCAATAAAGAATTAATATGCAACATACAAAGGGAAAGGACAGCTCACCGTGCCAAAGCACACAGCTGCCCGACCATTTAGCGGAGAGATAAAAGACACAATATCATTGGCCAGCATAATTCTCCTGTTGAAAATGTATCATTATTAGATGAACATTTGGAGCCTTTATTTCTGCGCTTGTTATTCCCCATTGAGTGTTCACATATTTCCTTGGTTCCAGAAAGAGATGTTATGCACGACTGACATATCTGCCATTGTTGTCTTCATTACACCCAGGCTCATCTTATTGCTTGTGTGCTCTACTTGTAAGAATTCCCTTATCTGGTCTTCATGCAAGGGTTTACAGCAGCTACACATTACAACATCCCAAGATAAGGTGGCTGGATTGTCATTATTCCTGCCTGAACTGCAGAGAACTGACAAGCAAGGCATGTATAAAAGGCAAATGACAAAGCAGCAGACACTTTCCTCCCACCAATATAACAGACAGCCCATCAATTCTCCAAGATATACACAACCATTATTGTTGGGGAAACAAAGGCCTGTGTCAATTGTGCAGTGTTATAAAGCAGTCGCTCAAATTAAAACCATGTACCTAACTGCATCTGATGGCAGAAGCTATTTAGCAGTGATATTTTACAGAAAGGCAATGAAAAGCAATAACTGCCTTATTTAATGTATCTGTTCCTTCCAGCTGCCGGGGATGGATGTTAATAGAAGCTGTCGATCAATGTCAGCCCTTTTTTTTATAATAACTGCAGCAGACTGCAATAAACATGAAGGAAAGATAACTGAAGCTACTGATCTGGCCCTTGTTACTTTCCTGTGTTCAAAGATTTGTCATCTGTTTGTGATGCTCATAATAGCTGAACTGATCAGTATCAGGGAGCTTCTCACTAGAGAGGAGGGAGAATTCAACATTTTTTTCTGCTCCTGACATACAGATTTTTTCAAGAAATTGCATATGTATATAAAATACCATAGTTGCAAACAGATTAGGAATTTTACTAATTTAAAGGGGAACCTTGGGGAGATATGTTTTTTCGTACTGTCCCTGCCCTCCTACATGGTGAAGATCAGCTGTCTACTACAGTTTTAGGATCTATAAATTGAATATAAATCAATAAAATCATATCTGCTCCTCAGCACTCACCCCTCCCTTCAGGGACAGAGAAATTCAGACAAGCTTAGTGCTAAAGTTTGACAGGACAGGAAGCTGCCAAGTTAATATGGGTAGGGGAGACCATTGTAGTGCTGAATTATTTAATGCAAATGATACACCCACGCCAGGGCCTGGGAAGACTCGGGAACTAGTCAGCAGTTGTTCTTCACTTCTCGGTTCTTTTCATGGGACAGACGGGGGCTGAGAACCGGTCCCGTGACCCTGGCGGTGTCATTTTAATAAACGAGGGTAGATGATGGGGGATGACTAGGGAAAGGGGTATTCGTGACGCCACCTGCGGTATGCGGCCAGGGCAGCCACTTCTGCGTCAGAACCTCTGGGGATGGTGACAGGCAGCTTGGATGGTTCCGATGGTGAATGGTGACAGGAGGGAGAGGGCAGAGGTAACCGGCGAGGGGGAAGACTGGGCGCAGGTATCCAGGCTGCAAGTTAATGACAGCAACAGGAGGAGAACGTCGGAGGTAACCTGCGGGGGAGGGAAGGGGGTCTGGGAGCAAGCACTCATGTCATAAAATGAAAAGATACAGAGGGAAGCGGAGAGGGGGGTGAGGGGCGATCTGGGAGAAGGCGCACACTGGCAGGCTGCTGACTGACTCAAGTACAAGCCAAGGGAGACTTTTTCAGCAAAGAAAAAGGGCTGAAAAAGTCAGCTTATACTCGAGTATGTATGGTATATTTGAAACCTTATTGTCTCCTGCAAGAAGCAAGCAACCACACAGTCAGCAAAAAAAATATAAGAGCATCAACTTTTTCTATAAAATTAGTTTTAGTATGCAAAAGCGGCAAAACATTTAAAAAAACATTAATGTGGTATCGCTGTAATCGTACTGATGCAAGAATAAACCTGTCTTATTAATTTTAACACTCGATGAACAACAAAAAAAAAATCCTGAATTGCATTTTTATGTTCTTCCTGCCTCCCAAAAACTGGAATAGAAGGCTATCAAAAAATGTTAAATTCCCAAAAATGATACCTATAAAAACGTCAACTCATCCCGCAATAAGACAAGCCCTTACATGGCTCTCTCACATTTATCCTGCATGCACTGTTGAGCACTTACCTTGCGTTTCTGTGGAAATCTCTGAATTACATGATTCAGACAGAACCCTCAATAGAAGATTCCCTACAATGAGAGAAAGGGGGTCACCTTTCACTTGCACTCAGTATGTCCTATGATCCATTGGTATGAATCTTGCAAAGACAAAAGTAAACCAAAAAAAGGTACTTTTGATATTTACACTTCTGGATCACCTAAGCTACCTATCTGCACAAACTTTTTCATTATAACGACTCACTGAAAATGAAGGAAAAAGTAATAACAAAAAATTGTATAGTACAAAGTACATGTCATCTCGCCCACAAGTAATGCGGCCCATCAACTTCAAATGTGTTCTCTGTGCGGCCAATTTACCTGGCCAAGTTTGAAAGCCCTGGCTAACAGGATAGAATGTAACTCTTTTTTTGGTTTATTACTGAGCTTCACCTAGCTGATTTATGGTTATAAACTACATTGAAATTGAATGAGCAGGAAAGTATGTAAAACCAAATGGTGGAAAATTTGTAAAGATAGATATTTATCCCAAAAGAAAAATATTAGAATCTGAGAGTCCTCAGTGTTGATACCTTTTAATGGCTAACTGAAAAGATGGTAAACATAGCAAGCTTACTATGTTTACCATCTTTTCAGTTAGCCATTTAAAGGTATCAACCACTGAGGACTCTCTCAGATTCTAATATTTTTCTATCTATTGGCTAACACGGTACAAACATTTTTTACCTTATCCCAAAAGAGAAGTTTAAAAAAATACTGTTCTCAAAAAGAGGATTTCACTTAATCTCTCATGTGTTTCCACATGGACTATAACAAATGGATGATTTCAACAAACCTGTGCATGCTGAACATTGGTACCAGGGAAACAACAAACCATTCTCAGGGTCTAGACAACGAATTATGCTATTCATCTTCCTCATTATGGAATCCCCTACAAACACCACCAATGTTACCCTTCTTACATTACCACCTCTAACAAGTTTACTATTGATATTTGTATATACATTTTAGAATATCTGAGTTCCAGTGGACCATAGTATCATTTTTAACATGCCGGTGAAAAAAATATGCCCCAAAGTTTTTAGGATCCTGCAGCTGATATTTCACCTTGAAAGCCTAATAGCACTTAACTAGTAAAGAACCTAAATACATTACATTTTGTCACCAGTATTTCCTACAAACCATCAGATTCACTACAAGGATGAAACCTGTACCAAAGATTTAAAGCTTTTTTTACATTAGGGATGTCTGGAGAAAATGGCTCTATCCTGTGAATAATTTATCTCTTAAAATTGCATAATTCTCTTATCGCTTTTTTCATTGGGCCTTTTAGCACAGATATCAAGGTAAATGACTTCTCGTCTTGATAAAATCCCACAGACTATCCTTCCAATCAATCAATTAAAAAACACTTACCTTATACTCATCTAGATTTATTTCTTGTTAATACAATAGTCTCACTATATCCTTCTATTATTTGCCCTTAATTCCATTAGCCATTCCCTTAATGTTCTTTCTTAAAAACGAACCCCTGGGATGTGAAGTCATGAGAAGAATTTGGTTGGTCTGATAGCATGGGTGACAATTAAATTTGTTGAGCACTTTTACAAATCTTGTAGGTCATACACGGACAGGTCTCAAAATGCATTAAAAATAATATTATTTGTACATTATAAATAATTTGATTCTGTTTCATTACCTGTTGTATAGCATGTTGTAGATCATTTCAAGAAATGACACATTGAATGCCCACCCTATTGGAAAGGTGTGGAGCAATGGGTATCTTTTAATCAATAGCAGGATATGATGTCTTACTAGACCTACGTAAACAGTGAGTGGATGAGCTATGCTTTTTCCATTAATACCATAAAAAAGAAATTAAAATGGAAAAGTTTTATTGTCTTTGTATTATACTATTACAGGATCTGGTCCTCCATAAAATCAAATGTCTGATGTGGATATTCTAGGAATGTAAAAGTGTAAAAAAACATGCACATGGGTTATTGATGAAATGTATTAATCCTACTCATATTTGTTTTTGCAGCAGAGTCATGTCTAATAGAGATGAGCGGAACCAGTTCAGGTGGTTAAGCTGGACTCTTTATAAAAGGATTGTTTGGGACCAAAACGTGACCTGAAGCTCATTTGAAGATACTGATTGGGAAGTTCGGCTCTCCGCCCACATACAGCCAGAAATGAGCAACCACTTCCGGGGGAGGCCAGGGTTTTATCTTTTTTTAATTTTAGAAATACAATACAGCCGATAACTCTGCTTTTACTGCCAGTGAGAGCCAATCAAAACTAAAAGCAGCTTGGACTAAGCCAAGCACCGAGTGTATCTGAGCGCTTTGGGTAAGTAAAGCACCCAAGCTCCCACCTCAAATGGAGCCGCTCAGCTAGAATGCCTAACTTTTGTATTTTCTTCCTGGGTGTACTAATTTTGCATTCAGATCTTATTTTTGTTATCAGCATTTAAAACACTATGAATGGTCAAATACTTATTTTCTCTTTTTATCAAAAAAAAAGGGCATATTATAGGCAATTTTTTTTTTACCAAATTAAAGGGATAGTCGGACATGTACAAATGTGTTACCAAAATCAGGGATGAATGTGAAACATTAAAATGAGGCGTTCCTACTGGAAATGAGCTCTCTGGATTCAGCACTGGCTTCTCTTGAGGTTTTGTGCCTGGGTAGATGAAATGAGTGGTTGGCACAGGTAGTGTTGGATTCCAAGCAGGGGCATATCTAGGGGGGTGCAGCCGGACCTTCAGCCCCGGGCGCCAGTCAGTGGGGGGCGCAGCGCCGCCGCCAGAACTAATCACCTCGCAGGCTCACTGGCTGCAGCATATTGTGCACGCACGGCCACGGGCGGCCGCGGAGCTGCGTGCACACAACCATTCCATCCCCTGCTGCTTGGTCCGCCCCGCCCACTGGCAGCAGTTGACACCTCAACACCACCCCCCCCCCCCGCCCCCGGGCACGTCGCGCGCACGTCGCGCTGTGGCTGACGTGACGTCACCAGGCCGCCGCATAGACGGAGTCACGGAGAGAAGAAGAGGAGCCGAGGTTAGGAGCTGCTCACCGCTGTGGCCTGCCTCCGACTCCTGAGTCCCGACTCCTGACTCAGATTGAGCATTGAGTCGTCCGGGTCCCGGTCCGTCCTCCTAGCTAGGCTAGCTGCGCGGCAGCGCCTACAACTGTACAAGTACTCGTCTCTCCTAATAAAGTAAAAACTAAAAAGTAACCCTAAACAGGCGGGAGGGGGGGGTTTATGGGGGAGGGTGGACTGGTGGTTGCCTGTGGGAGTTATGAGGTGTCTATATATGTTATCTACATCAGGGCAGGTGCAGGCACACACTAAGAGGTATGATATTAATTATACCTCATAGTGTGTGCCTGCCCGCCTGGTGATGTATACATATATACACCTCATAGTGTGCCTGCCTCATGTATACATGCTGCACACATGCCGGCGGCACCCCCCCCACCCCCGCGGCTGCAATATGAGAGGCGTGGCTGAAACCTGACAGCACCCCCCCCTTCCCCGGTCCTCACCTACTTTGGGGGGGGGGGGCGCCAAAAAAGATCCCTGCCCCGGGCGCCGGCAAACCTAGTTACACCCCTGATTCCAAGTATTAGAGCGGGTGAGTGTGAACTGAAGCGCTACCAGAGGGATCACAGGGAAGGCAAATTATTCCAAAATAATTTCTTGATTTATTCTCCAAGGACAGATTACGCGTTTCGGCTTAGCATATAACAAGCCTTCATCAGATAAAATCGGATTTAAAGGATTTTATCTGATGAAGGCTTGTTATATGCTAAACCAAAACGCGTAATCTGTCCTTGGAGAATAAAACAAGAAATTATTTTGTAATAATTTGCCTTCCCTGTGATCCCTCTGGTAGCACTTCAATTCAGACCAGAAAATTTTTTTTCCCTGCACTTCAACACAAGCCTCCCAGTGGGCGGCTCGCTTCTCTGGGAACAAGCCGCAGGCCAGGAGATTCAGGAAATATCCCTCTGTAGGATTATATGCGAACTGCACAAGACACCAGAAAGGTGAGAACAATACCTAAGACCAATTGCTGCTACTTACTAATACTAATACTGCACTTAGATCTGTGCCTCCTCTTTTCTCCTCTATCTCCAGTCTCGAAGACCCCACAGTCTTTGAAGACACTATTTGACTAGAGCTGGTGAGTGTGAAATTTTATGGATTTAAAACTATCATTGATATTGGTAAGATTGTCAAAGAGTTCAGACATCCCATTTAAGAACTAAGCAGTAGCTGCCACATATGGATTAAATATGAATACATGTCCTTCACCTATTCTGATCTTCATTTTACTGCCTGGTTTCTAAATAACATTATAAGCAGGAATTTAGTGTCTTTTTCTAATGTTATATTAATGTAGTCTTTCTTCTTGGCTATTAAGATTAATACTTAGCCTTGTGTTTTGCATCGTTGCCATGTTGGCACATCCGACTACGTCCCATGTGCAGCTTCCGGGATGATGAGTGCAAATTTGTCTCCAGTATTTGCTGATAACTTGCTGCATTCATCTTTCCTTCAACTTTGACCAAGTTTTCTGTGCCTTTGTAGCTCACACATCCCCACATCATCAGCGATCCACCACCATGCTTTACAGTAGGAATGGTGTTCCTTTCATCATTGGCTTTGTTGACATCTCTAAAAATGTAACATGTATGGTTGTGGCCAAAAAGTTCGATTTTGGTCTCATCACTCCAAATTCCCTTGTTCCAGAAGTTTGGAGCCTTGTCTCTGTGCTGCTTGGTGTATTGTAGGTGAGATACTTTGTGGCATTTGTGCAGTAATGGTTTTCTTCTGGCAACTCGACCACGCAGCCCATTTTTCTTCAAGTGCCTCCTTTTTGTGCATCTTTAAACAGCCACATCACACGCTAGTTTTCAGTGAGTCCGGTATTTCAACTGGTGTTATTTTTGGGTTTTTCTTTGCATCCCAAACAATTTTCTTGGCAGTTGTGGACGAACGCTTTGTTGGTCTACCTAATAGTGGTTTGTTTTTTACAGAGCCCCTGATTTTCCATTTGTTAATCACAGTTTGAACACCGCTGAGTGGCATAATCAATTCCTTGGATATCTTTGTGTATACCTTCCCTCTTTTACAGTTCAACTAACTTTTCCTGTAGATCCATTGACAATTACAGATCAATTTATACAACAAAATTAAGGACCTTTCTGATAAGCATTTATTGATTTGTTACAATTTTATATTGATTGAATACCAATATATTTATTTTGTGCATTGGCCCAGAAAAACATTTTAGAAGGACTTTTAAGATTACAGCTATATATTAATTTTACTACTTCAATCCCAGGTAATTTTCCATTTTCCTTTTTATTTTTCTCCTCCTTTTCTTCCAAGAGCCATACCTTTTTTATTCTCTGTCAATATAGCCATATGAGAAGTTTGTTCTTTGCGGGACAAGTTTTAATATTGAATGAGGTCATTGACTTTATAAAAACAGGAAAAAAATTCCAAGTGCGATGAAATTGGAAATTGCAAACAAAGTGCAATTCCATAATTTTTTTTTTTAATTACCATGTTCACTATATATAAACTGACCTGGTAGTATGATTACCCAGGTCCAGACAAGTATGGAAATACTAAACAAGTATTTATTTTTATATTTTAAGTGGTGAAACAAATTCAGAAATTAGTTTAAAAAATGGTGCTTTTGGCACCATTTCCCAAAACCCGTTGCATTCAAATTTTTGGGGACCTTGGGCTGCGTGAGTACGGATATTTTGCATCCTGAGCTGATGTTTTAAAGGGAAACTGTCAGGTACCCTGAGCACCCAGAGCCACTAGCTATTCTGTGACCATACCTATAATCACTTCCTTACAGTCCCTTTATAGAGTAGCATCCATAAACAGATCTTTAGAAAACGTGTTTCTAAAGATAGTTTATGAGATGTTAATTAGAGCTTTGACTAGTTAAGGGGGCATTAGTTCCCCTGTCTAGTCAGCCCACTTAGCATGTTATTCCCCTAAGGGTGCAATAACATGCTGTACCACCACAATGTCATCGGCATCGCTATACAAAGCCACACAAGTGTGCGGCTTTGTATATCTAAGCATTCAGCTTCTCTGACAATGGGTGTATGCACCCCAGCTTAAGAGAGGCTCACTGTGCATGATTGCACGTCATCCGCACTTTTCATGCGCATTAGTCTGAAGCCGGGTTTATGCAACACGGCTTCAGAGAGGCATAGTGTACATGACCAGAAGTGTGGATGACTTCCGATCATGTGTAGTGAGCCTCTCTGAAACCAGAATGCCCACACCAGCATCAAGAAAGCTCAGTGATAGGATATAGAAAGCCGCGCACATGTGTGGCTTTGTATATTGATGCTGATGATGCTGTGGTTGCACCAATTGTTATCTTACCCTCAGGGGCATAACATGCTAAGTGGGCTGATTAGACAGGGGAACTAATGCGCCCTTGACTAGTCAAAGCCATAATTAGAATCTCATGTTGATTGCTCTCAGTGGGAGAAACAAGATAACAATCTAGTAGTGATACCTTTTAATGGCAAACAAAAATAAAATATGTGATGTTACAATGGAGAGCTTTCGAGACATCTTAGGTCTCTTCATCAGGCATGGTATGACAAAATATTGAAAGAAACTCAAAATATATACATGAAGAACTGGAATGAATGGACAGGACATTTAACTAAATAAACAAAGCAAAACAAAGCCTGGAGAGGATCATCAATCAGCCAGTCTTAGTGATGTCAAAGTTTTTATGACTCTAATTTATACGAAAAACCTAGGGTCTTAAGACTTCAGTGTCTTTGAACAATATCCTTCAGATGTTATAATGAGCCATAAATCCATCACTTACATTCAACCCATTTTGGATGCAGTCAAAAGTTCTAATAAATTTGGATTCACAGACCCTTCGATGTTTTTGTGATTTGAAATTACCTCTCAAAATTAAAACTTTCATATTTTCAATGTTTGGCTACTGGAAAATGTATTTTTGTGGCTGTAATTGTGTGATGATGAGACCTCATCCTTACTCTTAGCCGTTGTCCAGTCTCACCAACATAAAAAGTCCCCACAGGGCATACAGTGCACATAATTAAATACACAACATTGAAAGTGGAGCATGTGAATGTCCCAGAAATCTTATAATCCTGTTGTAAGTTGGGGATCTGTATCCTGTCTCTGGTCTCTATTTGAGCACAGGATCCAAGTATGGGAGTTTTCTATATGCTTTCCAAGATTCATAAACCAGGTAAATCAGGGAGACCGATCATCTCAGGGGTGGATGAAAAATGTCCTTAAACCGCTGATAAGGAAGACAGGCAGCTATAGACAGGACATGACGGGCCTTTTAAATAAGCTCTCTACAATAGGTCCCTTCCCGAGAGTACCATTCCATGGATGTGGAATCCTTATATTCTAACATCCCACACGAAGATGGATTTACCATTTCCAACTAGCCATGTCAAAGCTAAGAAGTTAAATTTCCCCATCTCCTATTTATTGGCCACGGAAATGCTGCCTTTCTGCCTTGTTGATACAAAGATTTTCAACAGCTCATTGCTATCACAGTCCCCCAGTAACAGATGCCCAGTCGCCACTACTTCTCGAAGAAAGCTATTCCTGCTCTCCAACAGCATGTCACAGACAACTTTATTATTATTATTATCATTCATTATTATTATTATTATTATTATTTATAGAGCACCATTGAATCCATGGTGTTGTACATGAGAAGGGGTTACATACAAGCAAGTTAAAAATACAGTGAATGAACTAACAGTGACAGACTGGTACAGAGGGGAGAGCGGACCCTGCCCTTGTGGGCTTGAATTCTACAGGGCAATGGGAAGGGGAACAGTAGGCTCGGTCTGCTCGGGTAGTGGTGGAGTACCGGGTTCAATGGTGGTGGAGTGCCAGGTCCAGTGGTGGTGGAACGACAGGTCCAGTGGTGGTGAGGTGGCACCGTAGTCATTGTATGCTGTAGGGTGTTCTGAAGATATGGGTTTCCAGGTTCCACTTGAGGCTTCTGAGTGTAGGGGACAATCGAACATTTTGATGTGCAGAATTCCAGAGAATGGGGGATGCTCGGGCGAAATCTTGCAGGCGGTTAGATGAGGAACGTACAAGTGTGGAGGAAAGGAGGTGCTCTTGGGAGGTTCAGAGATATATGGGATGACAGATTGTGGATGGCTTTGTAAGTCAATGTTAGTAGTTTGAATTGGATACGCTGGGGAATTGGGAGCCAGTGGAGGGATTTGCAGAGGTAGAAGTGGAGGAGCAGCAAGGAGAGTCAGGCAGCAGAGTTAAGGACAGATTGGAAAGGTGCAAGAGTGTTAGCAGGGAGGCCACAGAGGAGGAGGTTGCAGTAGTCGGGATGGGAGATGACGAGGGGGCATGCATTAGTAGTTTAGAAGATTGAGGGTTGAGGAAGGGACGGTTTCTGGAAATATTTTTGAGTTGGAGGCGGCAGGAGGTGGCAAGAGCTTGAATGTGTGGTCTGAAGGATAAGGCAGAGTGAAGGATCACTCCGAGGCAGCAGACTTCAGGTACAGGGCAAAGTGTGATATCTTTTATTGTGATAGATAGATCAGGTAAGGGAGGTGCACGAGATGGGTGAAAGATGATGAGTTCAGTTTTGTCTACATTTAGTTTAAGGAAGCGAGAGGAGAAGGAGCATATGGTTGATAGACACTCTGGGATTCTGGACAGCAGAAATTTGACGTCTGGGCCAGAGAGGTAGATCTGAGTGTCATCAGCGTACAGGTTATACTGGAAGCCATAGGACTTTATTACTTGTCCTAGGCCAAGGATATAGATGGAAAAAAGAAGGGATCCCAAGACAGAGCCTTGAGGGACCCCAACAGAGAGGGGATGGGGTGAGGAGGTAGTGTTTAGTAGGAGACACTAAATATGAGGTTGGAAAGGTAGGAAGAGATCCAAGAGAGGGCAAGGTCAGTGATACCAATGGAAGAGAGGATCTGTAATAGGAGGCAGTGGTCAACTGTGTCAAATGCAGAGGACAGGTCAAGAATGAGGAGGATGGAAAAGTGTTTGTTAGCTTTGGCGGTAGGTAGGTCGTTAGTAATTTTGGGGTCCGATGCACAATTGGTGAGGTGCAATTTGGAGAGGAGGTGTGCAAGTTCTCCTTCAGTGATGGAGGGGATGAGGGTTAGTGGGGGAGGGGAGTGGTCTGATATACATAGGGGTTGTGATGGTTGGGTAGCAAAGACTTGTCTGATCTGATCGATCTTGTTGGTGAAGTGTGTTGCGAAGTCTTCTGCTGAGATATAAGAAGTAGGAGGGGGCAGTGGGGTGCGAAGGAGATAGTTTAAATGTGTTGAATAATTGCCTGCAGTTGTGGGATAAAGAGGATATGAGGATAATGAAGTAGTTCTGTTTAGGGGTGGTGAGTGCTGACTTGAATGCGAGAAGTGCATGTTTGAATGCTGTGTAGTCTTCTTGCGAATGTGTTTTCTTCTAGCGCCGCTCAGCAACCCTAGACTCTCGCTGCACTATTTAAGTGGTGTCTGTGGGCCAGGGTTGACTGTGAGTGTAGAGTTGTAGAAAGCTGTGGCATTACCTGTGTCATGGAATGAGGACATGGAGGATAGTGGTAGAATAGTGTCAGAGAGTATGTGAGTGTCAATGTGTGTGAGGTTTCAGCGAGGGTGTGCGAGTTGGTGGACATGGGTTGCAGGTGAGGAGGACAAGGATGAGAAGGTAAGTAGATGGTGGTCAGATAGGGGGAGAGGGGAGGTTGTGGGGTTAATTAGGGGGCAGAGGCAGATAAAGATGAGGTCTAGTGTATGTCCGTCTGTGTGTGTGGCTGTGGAGGACTATTGAGAGAGGCCAAAGGATGAAGCAAGTGAGTTTGGAGGCTGATGACTGGTTGGTATCAATGGGGATGTTGAAGTCACCGTTTATGATGGTCGGAATGTCAAGAGAGAAAGTGAAGAAGCCAGAATCACTGCTTCCTTGAGAAATTCTGTGTATGACAGACACCACAGACACCTGGATGAGTAAGCATGGCCAGGGGCATTACATGTCGCTGACTGGTCACTGGGTAACTCTGGTGGCTGCAGTGGAAGGGACTGCTGTACAAGTCTTACCATCCCCACAGTCTGTGAGTAAAACCTCTGAAAGTAGCAGTTCCTCCACTGCTTCTGCCCCTCCACCTGCTCTAGGGCCATCACCTGCATCCAAAACCTCTCTTGGAATGTCATACATGTTCCAACTGTGCATAAGGAATAATGCACACCTTACTACACTGCCGGCAGGGCTCAACGGCATCAGGCTTTATTGATGTTAAAAGACCTTGGAAATGGTATTCATTGACAGCAGTGACCTTGTGATCAAGGCCTGTAATAGGCCGAAACATTAAAACCTGCTAAGTCACCACCTTCACCTTGATTGAAATAAATTCACTTTAAGCAACCAAGAAAATGTGCGAGTGCATTGATTCTATATTACTCTGCATTAGGGGTCAACTGATCCTTTCCAATAGCACCGCCAAAAGACCCCAAAAGTGAGTGCTGGTCACTATACTTACTGATTACCTGGTTATCAAACAGTAGTATATTTGCTTGCTTCTTCTTTGTTGAATCTGTACTTTCACAGTTGAATGTTAAAAAAAAAGTTTGGTGAATGCCAATAAAAAAGTTGCTCTAAAAACTCTAAAAAAACATGTAATGGTACCTTTGCACGCCGCTACAGAAGGTTGGAACAACCGGGTGTCTCACGTGCACGAGCACGTTCCAACGGTTGCAAACGGTACCCGATACCGCCTTTACACGCCGCTACAAGGTGCTCTACAGAAGGTTTAATCTATCTCTGGATGCACCGCCGGGTGCCAGAAGTTAAATTCTGTAGAGCACCGTCCCTCATTTACACGCCGCTACAGAAGGTAATATGGGAGGACCTGGGGCAGCAGGGACAACACATAGGCGTGCCAGAGTTGTGTATTACGAGACTCTCGTACGATGATTGGACAATGCAATAGCATCATGATTGGCCAGTCAGCGCAGGAAGGCTGGCTAATACATGATGCTATTGCAATTGTGTAGTGTGACTGGTCAGCTCCTTAAATATGCCGCCCTATGCAGCGACAACCAATCGTAACGCAGGAGCTTCCACCAATGATCGCTGAAGGGGGGCGGTTTCCCAGAGGCTGTGTCACGCCCCAAGGAGTTAACTAGGTGTCGAAAAGACCCTCCTGTTCCTCATTTACACGCCGCTACCATTGGGTTGAAACCAACATGTTTAAGAGCACTGCTCTGAAACAGGTGTCGACAGTGACGGGTGGCAACAACCTAGTTTACACCCCGCTACCTTGGGTTGTTTTGACGGTGCAAGATATATTTGTTTCCAACCTTCTGTAGCGGCGTGTAAAGGTACCATTAGCGATTACTGAAGCATCTTCCTTTAGAAATCCTCAGTAGGTTTGTCCGCATGACAAAAATGGTTGTCTTATGCAAATAGTCCAGCACCACTAACACACAGGGAAATGCAAACCATATAATCACAGACAGGATATACAGTGTAACACTTACCATATGGTTTATTACTTTCAGTCATGTTTCTAAATATCCAATATTTCTGTTTAGGATCATGTGTTCAGGAGTTTGGGCTGTCCTTTATATTAATGTGGTTGGCAGCTTGTTTCATTGCCCAACAGTGCAAGAAATGTTCTTTTCCTTTCTCTGAAAACTGTCTGGATTCTTAACTGCCACTGGTGATGGCACTTTGCTCGGCCATTTCTAAACACTCTGCTTTTGTTGCTGAGCAATGTCCAATGCTTTTGCATCCTCAAGGATACACACTGGACAGAAGACCATAACATGATTTCGGGGCCTAGATTGCCAAAATATGCAAGGACAATATTTTGGTTCCTTCTTTCTCGTATCTTAGTGGCTACTACTTGTACTAAGACAAAAATGTGCTTCCTGGTCTAACCCAATAGTAGCTATAATGTCTGCATTTTCCACTGTTTAGCTTTAGGGAAATATTGGTGGCTGCTGAAAACTGTTGGTATTCCAAGGCCTTCTGGAGCATAGAGGCGTAGCTAATCACATTTCTACCTTAGGCCCTTTTTTTCTGTGTTTTGAATGCATTGCATTTTTGAGTGTGTTTTTGCATAAAACTCGGTAAAAGCGCATGCGTTTATTTCTCCCATTGACTTGTACTGAAAAAACTAATGCAAACGCGGTAAAAATGCATTGGAAAATGCGGTTGCATTTGAACGTATGCGTTTTTACCCAGCACATAGGAAACATCTAATATATAAAGCTGAATGTGTGTATGTGTGTATGTATGTATGTATATCCGTTATTGGAATCTACACCGTTGCAACTACAGCCACAAAATTTTGCACAGTTACACGTCTGGACCCCGAGAACGTCATGGGCTATGTTGTGAGGCGAAATTTTAACCCTGCGCGTTCCAATCCACCAAACAATTTTGGCCCTATCTACATAATGGAGAGAAAGTGACAGTTACCAGTAGACAGTTGTGAATGAGAGGGGCTTAATGACAGCGCCAAAGACTAACAGCATATACCAGCATATAGCCACTAAGGTGGGGCCCCAACATGGGATATTCACCACGCACGGGGACATGTATACACACCACACGCACACAACGAGTAACAGCAAATGTATAGTCACTAAGGTGCAGCCCCAACATTGGATACTCGCCACGCACCCGAACACACACACACCACAAAGAGACACTCACAACACAGAGACACACACACCCCCCACGGGGACACACACACACACCCTATAGCGACACATGCACTCACTCCACAGAGACACACACACCACACCGACCCCACAACAGGGACACACACACATACACACCCTATAGGGACACCTGCACAAACCCCACAGGTACGCACACACACACCACAGGGACACACACACACATACACACCCCACAGGGACACAGAGACACACAGAGACACACACATACACCCAGAGGAACACACAGACCCCACAGGGATGGACACACACCACAGGGACACCCCTCCCCCCCACAAGAACACACACCACAGGGACACCTCTCCCCATCACAAGAATACACACCACATGGACACACACGCACACACTCCAGGGACACACACACCACACAGACAGACACAGATGTGCACAAATCGCCTCGCACAACTCAGCTCATATATGTGCTATCTTTAATTTCCAAAAATAAACATCTGATTAAAAACAGCCAATGTGCAACACATGTGCCATATAGGGAATTAAGGCAGATGTCAGTCACATGAGCCGTCTATTATGTGTATGTGTGAGGTAATATATACTTCCTGGCCGGGGGGAGGGTTTACTGTTGGCTGGAGATTTATCAGGCTGCCTATAGCAACCAATCACAGCTCAACTTCTATTTTCCTACAGGTCATTAATATGACATATTCAAATTCTATTTTGTTATAGCTAACAGCAGTTATTTATTAACCCGGGCGTAGCCGGGTAGTACAGCTAATTGTACATAAAGACCCAGAGGAGTGTAATTTCCAAATGTCTTAGCATAGTGGGCATAATGACATCAATAGATCGTGCCAACTGTGCAGAGCTTCAGAACACACACTGCAGAGACAGATGAAGTAGGAGAACAGGGAGAGGTGACTATTTTTTCTCTTAAATCAATGAGTATATTGAGGGCTATTTTACCTGCTTAGAGGGCTATTTGGGAGGACATTATACAATGTTGAGGGCTATCTAAGAGCCATCATAAAGTGTATCGGACTATATGGTGGCCATTACACTATTTATAGGGCTTTGTACGAGATCATCATACCATGTGCAGGATACTATACAATCTGGAGGATGTGTGTGGGACATTTTATGTTATGGAAGGCCATTAAACTATATGGATTTGGATGTGACAGCCATCAAATTGTGTGAAAGTTGTCAGGAGCCATTATACTGTGGGGGAGGACATTATACTGTGTTGGAGTCACTGTTGGGGTATCATATTTTTTGTAGGGGAGGGGAGTTATGGTAGGGTCATTATACTGTATGAGTGGAGGTTACTGTGGAGGAATTCACTGTGGTGGCACCAGTCTGTGTTTGGAATAGGGGCACATTTGTTGGTATCATACTTTATGGGAGCAATGAAAAGGGTATCATAGTTTATGGAACATTATTGGGCTTCAATAAGAGCAAAGTTATTTGGCAAGATCTGCAAATTTGTGAGATATACTCTTCTGCAACTCGAATATTATTTTCTTTTTTTTGATGGGAGTAGGGGCACCACACTTAGGATTTATACTAGGGGGTTTTATAATGTCTATGTATGCCACTGTGTATAGCTAATATCTGGGAACAGAACAATTGTTAATATAATAGTTTTGTCCCTTTACATTACCATACTATTGACAGCACATTCCCTGTTGACACATGGCGAAGTGCTGCAACCAGTGATAATTTTTATGCCAGCACAAATGATTCAGTCACCCATTAAATTAGCTTTTTGCTCATTCATCAGGTGATCGCAGCAATGTTTGCACAAGCCGCCAATACATACGGTAGTAACATAGTAACATAGTATTTAAGGTTAAAGGAAGACCTTAAGTCCAACTAGTTCAACCCATAGCATAACATGTTGATCCAGAGGAAGGCAAAAAAAACAACGTGGCAACACTAAGCTCCACATTGGGGAAAAAAATTCCTTCCTGACTCCAGATACCGCAATCAGACTAGTTCCCTGGATCAACACCCTATCAAAGAACCTAGTATATATAACCGGTAATATTATATTTTTCAAAAAAGGCATCCAGGCCCTTTTTAAATGTTAGTAGTGACTCGCTCATTACAACATCATGTGGCAGAGAGTTTCACAATCAATCTACTATATAATGGTACCTTTACACGCCGCCACAACAGGATGCATACAACCCGCTACAGGCTACAAATGTAGCTTGTGGCGCCAATATCGCCCGTAGTAGCGGCGTGTGAAGACGGGACGACACAGCCGGCTACAGATACATCTGTATCCGTGCACTGCCCATAAACAGATGGCTACATCGCCGATTGTAGCGAGCTGTATCGGCGTGTAAAGAACCCACAGAAGGGAACTGTGGACACCAGGCGATGTAGCTGCAATGTAGCTAAGGCGTCACCCAGGCTCCATGTTACCGCGCCCCATCTGCGATCATTGGAGGAAGCTCCTGCGTTGCGATTGGTTGTCGCCGCACAGGGAGGCATATTTAAGGAGCTGACCAGTCACACTACACAATTGCTCGGGCGTCAAGTATTAATCAGCCTCCTGCGATGCCTGCCCAATCATGGTATTATTGCTTTGTCCTATCAGCGTACGGACGTCTCGTAATCCACAATTGTAGCACGCCTATGTGCTGTCCCTGCTGCACCAGGTCCGCCCATAGTAGCTGTTTGTAGCGGTGTGTAAATGAGCTACAGATGGCTACTTGAGACACCCGGCGATGTAGCTAGCTGTAGATGTAGCGTCGCGTAGCGCACCTTGTGGCGGCGTGTAAAGAGGGTGCGTTTCCCGTTTGTAACCGTTTGGCCGTGCTCGTGCACGTGAAGTAGCAGTTGGTATCCATCCTGTTGTGGCGGCGTGTAAAGGTACCCTTAGTGCCCAATCGTGTCTGTCTGAGGCCGAAATCGCGCGCCAGCGCTCATTGGTCGCCGCCAGTCGCGGCGACCGATGAGCGCAGCATATGCAAAAGAGCCGCATGCGGAAGTCCACGGCTCACCAGCCAGGAGATGACCGGCGTCAGCCAGTCATCTCCCGGCTGGTGAGCTGCTGACCTCTGTGCAGCAGTAGCTGAGCCGTGGCTACCTGCCGCACAGAGGTCCGTGGCACAGCCACTGCCCGTTCAATCCCCTTCGCCTGTCATCACTGTCCCCCACTGCCCGATCAATCCCCCGCCTGTCACCGCTGCCCCGTCACTCCCCCCGCCTGTCACTGCTGATCCCCCTCTGCCCAATCACTCCCCCTGCTTGTCACCGCTGCTCCCCCGCTGCCCCATCACTCCTCCGCCTTTCACTGCTGCTCCCCTGCTGTCCCATCACTCCCCCCCACCTGTCACCGCTGCTCCCCCGTTGCCCGATCACTCCCTACGCCTGTCACTGCTGCTCCCCGCTGCCCCATCACTCCCCCCGCCTGTCACTGCTGATCTCCTGCTGCCCCATCACTTCCCCCGCCTGTCACCGCTGTCCCCGCCGTTACCACTCTTCCTGTTGGTTCTCGCAGCACCTGCAAGCACAAATGAGTGCTTCAGGACCTTTGGTGACGTAATGATGATGGGTGGATCACAGATCACATGATCATGATGTCATCAAAGGTCCTCTGCCGATCTACCCTGCTCTATCCACTGACCCCCTGCTGTGTCCACTGACCCCCGATGTGCCCACTGACCCCCGATGTGCCCATTGATCCCCACTGTGCCCACTGACCCCCTGCTGTGCCCACTGACCATGCCCACTGACCCTCTGCTATGCCCACTGACCTCGTGTTGTGCCCATTGACCCCCTGCTATGCCCACTCACTCTCTGCTGTGCTCACTGACCCCCTCGCTGTGCCCACTGACCCCCCGCTGTGACCACTAACCCCCTGCTGTGCCCACTGACCCCTGCTCTGCCCACTGACCCTCGCTCTGCCCACTCACTGTGTTCACTGACCCCCTGCTGTTCCCACTGAGCCCCTGCAGTGCCCACTGAACCTGCTGTGCCCACTGATCCCCTGCTTTGCCAACTCACCCTCCGCTGTGCCTACTGACCCCCGTGCTGTGCCCACTGACCCCCCTACTGTGCCCACTGACCCCTGCTCTGCCCACTGACCCTCGCTCTGCCCACTCACTGTGCCCATTGACCCCCTGCTGTGTCCACTGAGCCCCTGCTGTGCCCACTGACCCTCAGACTGCCCACTGACCCTGCTGTGCCCACTAAACCTCTGCTGTGCCCACTGACCCCCTGCACTGCCCACTCACCTCCACTCTGCCCACTGACCCTCCCTCTGCCCACTGACTGTGCCCACTGACCCACTTCTGTGCCCACCGACCCCCTGCTGTGCCCACTGAACCCCTGATGTGCCCACAGACCATGCCCACTGACCCCCTGCTGTGCCCACTGACCCCCTGCTGTGCCAACTGAACCTGCTCTGCCCACTGACCATGCCCGCAGACACACTGCTCTGCCCACTTACCCTGCTGTGCCCACTGACCCCCTGCTCTGCCCACTGACCATGCCCACTGACCCTCGCTCTGCCCTCTGATCCCCTGCTGTGCCCACTGAACCCCTGCTCTGCCCACTGACCCCTGCTCTGCCCACTGACTGTGCCCACTGACCCCCTGCTGTGCCCACTGACCATGCCCACTGACCCCCCCGATGTGCCTACTGACCCACAGCTGTGCCCACTGACCTCTCACTGTGCGCCAACTGACCCTGCTCTGCCCACTGACCCCTGCTCTGCCCACTGACCATGCCCACTGACCCACTGCTGTGCCCACTGATCCCCCGCTGTGCCCATTGAGCACCCCGCTGTCCCCACTAATCCCCCGCTGTGCACACTGACCCCGCTGTGCCCACTGACCCCTGCTTTGCCCACTGACCCTTGCTCTGTCCACTGACACTGCTGTGCCCACTAACCCCCTGCTGTGCCCACTGACCCCCTGATGTGCTCACTGACCCCCTGCTGTGCCCACTGACCCCTGCTGTGCCCACTGACCCCCGCTGTGCCCACTGACTGTGCCCACTGACCCCTGCTCTTCCCACCTACCCTCGCTGACCCCCTGCTTTGGCCACCATATACAGTGCTAATCTCTGAGCTACTATATACAGTGCTAACCACTGAGCCATTACATACAGCGCTAACCACTGAGCCAACATACAATGCTAACCACTGAGCCACCATAGAGTGCCAATCACTGAGCCACCATACAGTGCTAACCACTGAGCCACCATACATTGCTAACCACTGAGCCACCATATACAGTGCTAACCACTGTGCCACCATACAGTGCTAACCACTGAGCCACCATACAGTGTTAACCACTGAGCCACCATTCTGTGCTAACCACTGAGCCACAGTATACAGTCTTAACCACTGAGCCACCGTATACAGTGCTAACCACTGAGCCACAGTATACAGTGCGGGCCCGCTCTGTCACATGACCGCTCCACTGAATGCCAGGCACAGGTGAAAATAGAGGGGGGCAACGGGGGGATCCGGCCACGGGTGAGAATAGAGGGGGGTGCCTGCTCTCTATTCTGCCCCACTCCATCCTGCCCCACTCCATTCTGCCCCCACTGCTTGGTCGCACCTGGCCACTGAACAATGACACTGCTGCACACCAACACTGCTGAACACCGACACTGCTGCACACTGACCCCGCCGCACACCGACACTGCTGCACACCCACACCGCTGCACACAGACGTCGCCACACACCGACACCACCGCACAACACATACTACTGTACACTTACACTGCTGCACACCCATACTGCTGCTCACTGACACCACTGCAAACTGACACTGCTGCACAACACCAACACTGCTGTACGCTGACACTGCTGAACACCGACACTGCTATACACTGACACTTCTGCACATTGACACTGCTGAATACCGGCATTGCTGAACACCGACACCGCCACATACTGACACCGCTGCACAACACTGATACTACTGTACACTGACACCGCTATACACCAACACTGCCGCACAATGACACCACCGCACACCGCACCGCCACACACCGACACCACTGCACACTGACACCACCGCACAACACTGATAGTACTGTACACTTACACTACTGCACACCGACACTGCTGCACACTGACACCGCCGCACACTGACACCGCTGCACAACACTGATACTACTGTACACCAACACTGCTGTACACCGACACTGCTGTACACCAACACTGCTGCACACAGACACTGCTGCACACAGACACTGCTGCACACTGACACTGCTGCACACAGACACTGCTGTACACTGACACTACTGCACACAGACACTGCTGTACACTGACACTGCTGCACACTAACACTGCTGCACACTGACACTGTTGAACACTGACACTGCTGAACACCGACACCGCTGCATACTGATACCGCTGCACAACACTGATACTACTATACACTGACACCGCTATACACCAACACTGCCGCACACTGACACTGACGCACACTGACACTGCCACACACCGACACCGCTGCACACCGACACCGCTGCACACTGACACCACCGCACAACACTGATACTACTGTACACTTACACTGCTGCACACCGACACTGCTGCACACTGACACCACTGCACACTGACACCGCTGCACAACACTGATACTACTGTACACCGACACTGCTGTACACCGATACTGTGTTCCGTGCAGTTCTTGCATATCCCGTCACCTGTGGGCTATTACACTTGCCGTAGTCGGCAGGATACGCAGGCTGATACTGAACAATGGAAGGTCAGAGGGATGTTGTTGATGTAAATGTTCCAATACAACCTGATGGGGGAATACCAGCAAGGCAACTGTCCCTGGGTGCTATGCTGACTCATTAACCAAAATTTACTGGCAACAATGTACCTCTCCATGACTGGGCGCAGAGAGTGAGGGGCATGTTGAAAGTAGCAGGAGTAACTGCAGAAAACCAAGGGGAGATACTGTTGATTGCCCTTGAGGGCCATGCTCAAAAGACTGTTTTACTGCGCCCTGAGAGTGAAAGAAAGACGTTAGAACAGGTGGTGAAGATCCTGGTGGCAAGCCAGTAGCAGGTGATTTGCAGACACATCTGTTCTACCGGCTGCAGGGTGAAGAGGAAGGCTTGCCACAGTATGCAAATGCCCTCCAGAGAATAATGAGACAAATGCTTACAGCAGAGCCAGAGCTAGCACAAACCCCTGGTTATGCTGACCGTACCCTGCGAGATCAATTCCTCAGAGGATTACATAACCCCAAGATCAGAAGTGCTCTCCGTGAACGGCTCAGGGTGAAAAAAAAATAATTTTTCAGGAAGTACTGGAAGAAGCAGTCTCCCGCACACAAGCTGAAAATTGCGACCCGCAGAACGCGGGGGGAGAAGTTTGTGCTCATAGGGTAGTCCCGAGTGAGAGAAACTTAGAACCAAGCCAGCTTGAAGCTAAAGTGGATCAGTTACAAGAGACTGTTACCGCTCTACAAGAGTTGTTGAAGAATATGCAAGCCCGGTGTCAGAAGTACGAACGGCAGCACCGCGGCCGGGTACCCGCATGTATACCTATCGAGAAGGGAGGGGACAGATCGAGCAGAGACGATCCAGACCCGCTAGAGACTACCAATGCTGGAACTGTGGAAATCGGGACCATATATCACGGCACTGCCCGGAGAGGAGGATGTCTCAAGAAAGACCGCCGTTAAACTAGAACCTCCCTCTATGGTCGGGCACATGGGGGGGAGACCAACTGAGCTTAGAGAAAACAACCGCCCTGAAGATATAGCAGCCAGCACGCCAACGATCACGGACGAATTTGAAGGGAAAGCAGTAAGATGCCTGATGGATACTGGGTCTCAAGTGACCACCATGCCAGAGCAGTTCTTCTATCAACACTTTGGACAAATTGTATCCATTGATAAGAGGACACATATCAGACTGAGGGCTGCGAATAATCTTCCCATTCCGGTTGTAGGGCTCGTGTGGATGAACATAACTGCCTGTGGTTAGAACTTAGGCCAAAAAGGGATTGTGTTAATGGAGGGCATATGACAGAGAAGTGCCGGCTATCGTGGGCATGAACATCCTGAAGGAACTAGACCAGTTGCTCTTCAACAAGGAAGGCTGTGATTACTGGAAAATGACTGCTGCTAACAGGCCCGCTCAAAAGGTCTTCCAACACCTTATCCGTTCCAGGGGGCTGTGGAGGAATGGTGGGAGCCGCTACCCAGTGGGGAGGGTTCGAGTCCCAAAAATTACTCTACCTCCAAATCGGGAGACAGTCCTCACCTTGCCAGTCGGGGCCCATCGTATGCTCGAGGGGATGGAGGTGTTGGTAAAACCTTACCGCGGTGAAGAGAACGGAGACGAACCATTGGTGACTCGCACTTTAGCAACAGTAAGAAATGGAAGAGTCCCTTTCCGTTGCGTGAACACCGGGAAACAGGCCTACACCTTGACCTCGGGAGTTGTTCTGGCCATGTCTACCTGGCGCCAGAAGAGGTGGCGAATGCAGAATTGATTGAATTGAAGCCCATGGCAGGGGAGACCTGGACTTTGGCTGTTTCTATAGAGAGAGAAGAGAAGCCCACTGAACAGTGGAACAGTCACGTTATCCTAGGACAGATGGAAGTGGACCTGACCCCCTTCGCTTCAGAGCAAGCCCAGGCCATAAAAGACTTCATCTGGGAGAATCAAGCCACGTTCTCCCGTCACGCAGAAGACTTCGGCTGTACTGACAAGATTCAGCATGAAATACCCACGGGAGATGCACCGCCGATCAGAGATAGGTACAGACAAATACCCCCAAAATATTTCCAAAAGGTGAAAGAGCTCTTGGCACAGATGCTGAAGAGCGGGGTGATAAGAGAGAGTCAGAGTCCATGGGCTGCCCCAATCGTGCTGGTCAAGAAAAAGGATGGGTCTACTCGCTTCTGTGTTGACTACCGCAAGCTTAATGGATGCACTGTTCGTGATTCCTATCCCCTACCCCGGATAGAGGAGTCCCTGTCTGCACTGGGAAAGGCACGCTACTTCTCCTCCCTTGATCTAGCAAGCGGATATTGGCAGGTCCCTGTGGCAGAGAAAGACAAGGCCAAGACCGCATTCATTGTGCCCATAGGAATCTACGAGTTCAATCGCATGCCGTTTGAGCTAAATAATGCCCCAGGAACTTTTTAGCGCCTCATGGAGAGTTGCCATGGAGACATGAACTTCGAAGCCACGTTGATTTATCTGGATGACATCGTAGTGTACTCTGCAACCTTCGAAAAACATCTCGAACAACTAGGTCAAGTGTTTCGACAGTTACGGGACCATGGGCTTAAACTGAAACCAAAAAAATGCCGGATCTTTCAAAAAGAGCTTGAATATCTCGGGCACAAGGTGACGGAGGCCGGCGTGCAGCCGTCCGATGGGAAAGTGAGAGCAGTGCTACAATGGCCCACACCCTGCACAGTGACAGAAGTTCGAGCTTTCCTGGGACTGGCCGGATACTACCGTCGCTTTATCAAGGACTTCGCGAAGGAGGCAGAACCTTTGCATGAATTGCTCCGAGGAACTGCGAAAGGACCAAAGGCACAGAAAATTCGCTGGGGACCAAGACAAGCAGAAGCCTTACACCGACTGAAAGAGGCCTTAGTCAGCGTCCCTGTGCTTGCCTATGCAGACGACAACCTTCCCTTTCGGTTATATACAGACGCGAGCCTCTACGGTCTGGGTGCAGTACTTGCCCAGGTACAGGACAGTATCGAACGGGTGATTGCATATGGAAGTCGGACGTTGCGAGAAGCCGAACGCAACCCTGAGAATTACAGTTCTTTTCGTCTGGAGTTACTGGCACTAGTATGGGCAATAACCGAAAGGTTCTCTGAATATCTCACGGGATCTCAGATTGAAGTCTATACGGATAATAATCCACTGGCTCACATCTCCACAGCCAAACTGGGGGCAATGGAACAGAGGTGGTTGGCACGACTCTCCAGATATAATTATCATGTGCAGTACCGTTCCAAGCACGAAAATCAGAATGCGGTTGCCCTCTCTTGTGTTACCACAGAAGCCCCATTGGGGGAAAGAGATGAGCAGTTAGAGGAAGACAAAATTCCAGACTTCAGTAAATTCACCGCCCAAGTGGTGGAGGCTTGTATACTGGAGATTACGTTGGGCACAACATCGCGCCTGCTTGGCCAAACCAGAGAGGAATGGGTGAATATTCAGTCATCTGATCCAGAACTGCTTCAAGTGAAAGAGTGGGTGATCCGGCAGTGTAAGCCTAGGAAGTAAATACGGGCAATGCTGTCACACGCGGCCCTACAGATTCTCAGCCAGTGGGACAAGCTATCGGTGCAAGAAGGGATGCTGTATCAGAAGGTGCACCTAGCTACGGAGCTGGAAGTACGGTGGCAAGTGGTGATACCCCAGAAGATGGCAGTACCAGTGGCCCGAGAAGTGCACGAGAGAGGAGCCCATTTTGGGCCGGACAAGACTTACCAGTGGTTGCAAAGAATAGTGTACTGTCCTCAGATGCTTCGGGCAGTGGAGAAGGCCTGTAAACTGAGTTGTTCCTGCGAGTTAAATAAAGCTCTCCCACAGCGAGCACCAGTACAGACCATTGTCACCAAAGAGCCGTTGGAAGTACTTATGATAGATTACCTGAATATTGGCCACTCCCACCGGGGCTATCAGTTCTGCCTTGTGATGACAGACCGCTTCTCAAAATTTGCGGTGGTGATGCCCACCAGAGATCAGACGGCTGAATCGGCTGCTCGAGCCATCAGTGATGACTTTATCCGGGTATACGGCTGCCCTAAAAGGATACACTCTGATCAAGGGGCCTGCTTTCAGGGCAGTGTCATGAGAGAGCTGCAAAGGATCTACGGGATGCAAAAGTCAAGAACCACGCCTTATCATCCACAGGGCAAAGGAGCCTGCGAGAGGTTTAACCGGACCCTCCTACAAATGCTACGCACATTGGAAGATAATCGTAAGAGTCACTGGCCCAGTTATCTCGCAGAACTCGTATGGGCATACAATAACCATGTCCACTCCACCACTGGGTACGCCCCATAAGTGCTATTGTTCGGAAGAGCTGGAAGAGGCATTGAAGAACTAAACCTGGCTCCACCCGAGATCAGTGAAAGTCAGAGCGTAGGTTCTTGGGTTGACTGTCACCGTCGACGGCTGGAGACTATCCATCGAATTGTCACCAAGCGGTTGCAAGAAAAGATATACCCCCGGCAGGAACCTGTACATGAGGCCCCGTTCTTACCAGGAGACAGAGTGCTAGTTGCAGAGAAACACCCGAGACACAAGTTGAGTGAGCGCTGGAAACCAGAGCCGTACATTGTGACCAGAAGAGTCTCTCCCCACGGGCCGGTGTACGAAGTGAGAAGCGAGCGGGGAGGCGGCACTCTCAACCTGCATCGTAACATGCTGAGGCCCTGCTATTCAGAAGACAGGACCGGACAAAGCGACTCGGGGACTGAGGTCGAGAATATTGTACTCCCTGCTACTGCACCAGCGTCTGGTGAATTAGCCATAACTCCACGTAGGACTGAACGGGCTAATGCTGGTATTCCCCCTGATCGGTACTTGGCAGATGAATTTGTGTATTCTGTCACTGGAGTGGGTTGTAAGACATTGGCTCCCAGGCAGCAGGTTGTAGAGCACGGCAGAAGTTGCCATCGTGTGTTCCTGTGCAGAGGGCCCCAGGAAAGTATCGGCCGGGACGGCCGATGTTAACCCTGCTATTCTGTTCGCATTTGCTATTCACTTGTACTGTTCCCGGGTCAATATGACCCGACCTATTAATTCTTGATTTTTAGCTACTCTAATTGTTTTATTTGAATACTTTTTTCATTGAATTACTGTATGTGAACATGTTTAATCATAAACAAAAGAAAATTTTACATTTTTTCATAAAAAGGTTACACAGGCTATTTGCAATTATCTTCCATTGTTGACATTCTGCACACAAATAATAAAGAAGCTTTACATTACTATTACTAAAACATGAAATTTAACTTTTTGAAAACAAATTTTATAAATCAACAAATGAAAAATCATAAAAACTTCAACCATTTTAGAAAGAAAAAAGAAAAAACTGAACATGTTCATGCGTTTTTACACTGAACACAATAAAGACACATGTCCTTTACACAGATATTTTGAACATCCAGCACATGTCAGATTAGTCTTATTGTCACAGGAAGATGGACAGAAGCTACATCTCTTCTTTTTTTGCTGGTAGCTGTGCTGGTGGAGGCCGTGGATGTGGAGTCTCTTTCTTGAGCATGCTGGACACTTTTTACAATGGCTGTTGCTCCATCACTTCTGGGGGTCACTTTTCTGCTCTCAATATATGGCCTCACCAGGGATTTTCCCAATTCCTCAAGAAATAATCTTCTTTTATGCAGCTTATTCCGGTTCCAATCGGGGTCGATTTCTCTCCATAAGATAAATGCATTGTATGCAGAAACGTCCAGTATGTTATAAAATAAAATCATTGGCCACCGACTGGTTTTGCGTTTGCATGTATATGTTGATATTGCTTGGTCTAAGGTATCAACTGCTCCCTTTGTGGCATTATAATCCAAAATAATGTGAGGCTTTCTGTCTTCTCTATCACTTATGGCATTGTCATGGTGCATTGTGCTCATTAGAATTACCTCTTAGTTTGTTTTTTGGAACATAAGAAACAACAGTTGTATTTCCAGAAAAATAAAAATTAGAACTGTACACCTCTCTCTTGCTAAGGATACCTTGCGGTGGTTCAGGGTTTTTTTTCCATAGTACCCAGCATGGTAAGTTGTTTTTTCTTCAACATCTGGCCTAGTTGATAGGATGTAAAAAAGTTGTCACATGTGACATTTTGTCCTTTTAGTCCATGAGTCAAATCTAGAACAATAGTGAAATCCCCACCCTTTGAATGATAGACAACCAGTCTCCTCTCCCACAAACAGACTAGATAATTACTTGCTTACTGATAAGAACAGTGAAACCACCACCATTTGGAGATGAAGTACACATAAAAAACATAACTTTTGCAGTCAGAAATAATCAGAGACCTGTAGAACAGTATAAAATGCTATCGGGTCATATTGACCCGAACAGTACAAGTGTAACAATCAGCGTGTAGCAAAAAGTAAACAAAAAAAAAAAACAAAAAAAAATGTAGAGCTCCACAAATGAGGAGAAGTCAAGGAACCACTAGTTTCAAATTCTCATAAAAAAAAATCTGCAGGGTCTCAAAAATCATTTCGGGTCATATTGACCCGAACAGTACAGCAGAGTTAAAGAGGGGGGAAATGTAAGACCTGTTAACATTTATATATATGGTTAAAGGACTGTTTTGTGGACTCTTCTTTGTGTTATACTGCCACCTGCTGCCAAAAAGAAAGGATAGCAGACATAAAACCCCTGCTGCTGAGAGTGACATGGAACAGTCCAGGAGATGGATGGGGTGGTCTTCAGAAGGAGAAGAGAGACAACTTCCACGTGTGTTGCAGGGAGAGACACAGACCTAAAGAGACTGGATGTGGAGTGAGGAGCCAGACAGCACGAGCAAGGCAGATATCCAGGACAAGGACTGAACTCGAGAGACGGCTGTCAGCGAATTATGGCCCCCAACGGCAACGAGGTTCCTCGCAGTAAAACTCGCAGTAAAGTGCGCACACTGTTTTAGTTAGGGACAGATAGGAAAAGACTCTGCAGTTCGATATACAAGTTATAGAAAGAAAACAAACACTCTGCGTCTCGCTCGATAAAGACTTTGCATTTCTTTATTTAAAGATATTCAGAGACCTTGCATTCACGGCAAACTAGTCACAATGGTTATATATAATGTATTTACTTTTGCACACCTTCCGGCTCCTTCCCCTTCTTTCCCGCACTTTTCCCTCAGTTGTATTAAAAGTGCATTTGTTTAACACTCTGTGTTCCGTGCAGTCCTTGCGTATCCCGTCACCTGTGGGCTATTACAACACCGACACTGCTGCACACAGACACTGCTGCACACTGACACTGCTGCACACTGACACTGCTGCACACTGACACTGCTGCATACTGACACTGCTGCACACCGACACTGCTGAACTTCGACACTGCTGCACACCGACACTGCTGCACACTGACACTGCTGCATACTGACACTGCTGCACACCGACACTGCTGAACTTCGACACTGCTGAACTTCGACACTGCTGCACACCGACACTGCTGCACACTGACACTGCTGCACACTGACACTACTGCACACCGACACTGCTGAACACTGACACTATTGAACACCAACACTGCTGTAGGTATCTACTATATAATCATCAAATTCTGTCTGTCTGTAACGGAAATCCTGCGTCGCTGATTGGTCGCGCCAGCCGCCCGCGACCAATCAGCGATATTGGCGCAGGATTTAAATTATTCTTAAATCTTCATAAATAAACTACATACATATTCTAGAATACCCGATGCATTAGAATCGGGTCAACCATCTAGTGATTACACAATCCAGCAATCAGAACTCTTGCGAATCACAAAAGTTAGTACACCACTCATATTTTTTAAAATATTTTATAAAATTTTTTAATTGGGTAACACTGAAGCTATAACACTTTGATACAATGTAAAGTTGTCGGTGTACAGCGGTATAACAGTGTAAATAACTCAGACATTGATGTTTAAACGGTTGGCAACAAAAGTGAGTACACCCCTAAGTGAAAATGGCCATATGAAAATTAAAATTATCTATAACTATATTGCATGTTCCGTATGCACCTATTAACTTTGCGTATTAGGACATTCCGTGAATTTTTCATATTTAGATTAAGCAGTCATGCCTTTGGATTGTACTCTCCTTCCATTAGCCTTAGGAAATTTTAATTATTTATTAGCAGGTTACTATCCACCTATAAATTGGAGGTTTTTTAACCCAAAGAGAGGCTTTAGCTTAGGGATGGACACAGTGAAGATATATGCCTTGACATTGGCTACTGAGTTCCCATTAAACTGGCCTTCTTATATAAGTATTTCAATTTTTTAAATTATATTTCCCTTACAGTAATGCATGTCCGTATTTCTATATTCATTTTTGGCATTCCTTTGCATTTCAAAGTGCAGTTGTCTCTTTGTTATAGTATATGTCATGTTGTGAGAAATGGTTTAAATCTGTACATGTTTTCTCTGCTAGTCTGGAGGGTCTACTGTGGTACCTGAAGTACCTCGGAGATTTTTTCTCGGAAAAAGAGGCAAAGTTTTTATCTCCCCACCATCCATATGATTGTGCTCTTAATTTTATCCCTAATGTCAAATTACCTAATGCCTGCCTATATAATTTATCTGGCCCTGAGTGGACCGCCATGAAAGTATACGTAAATGAAAGTTTACGGAAAGGGAATATTCATCCTGCTTAATCGCCTGATGAAATCACTTAATTTTTTACTTTTATTAGCGAATATGGATTAATAATGTACTGAAACATCACTCTACTCCCAAGTTACTTGACTAAGTTCAGTTATGAATGGAATCGGTGCTTAAAGGGGTTTTCCCCACAAACAAAGTT
>JARQOC010000003.1:299142832-299430021 GCA_033576535.1 Allobates femoralis | reverse complement strand
CTTATATAAGTATCTCAATTTTTTAAATTATATTTCCCTTACAGTAATGCATGTCCGTATTTCTATATTCATTTTTGGCATTCCTTTGCATTTCAAAGTGCAGTTGTCTCTTTGTTATAGTATATGTCATGTTGTGAGAAATGTTTTAAATCTGTACATGTTTTCTCTGCTAGTCTGGAGGGTCTACTGTGGTACTAGAAGTACCTCAGAGATTTTTTTCTCGGAAAAAGAGGCAAAGTTTTTATCTCCCCACCATCCATATGATTGTGCTCTCAATTTTATCCCTAATGTCAAATTACCTAATGCCTGCCTATATAATTTATCTGGCCCTGAGTGGACCGCCATGAAAGTATACGTAAATGAAAGTTTACGGAAAGGGAATATTCATCCTGCTTAATCACCTGATGAAATCACTTAATTTTTTTACTTTTATTAGCGAATATGGATTAATAATGTACTGAAACATCACTCTACTCCCAAGTTACTTGACTAAGTTCAGTTATGAATGGAATCGGTGCTTAAAGGGGTTTTCCCCACAAACAAAGTTAACCCGTAGACGACAGCCTAACGTCTACAGACGTCCGAAAAAAAGGGTACTAAAGCCCAGCCGTACGTCTGTAGACGTATGGCTAGAAAATGCCCTGTAGCGCAGCCCCTGTAGCAAAAATCTCTAGGGTGTCAGCGTACCGATTGTAGCTGAGACCCTAGAGATTAGTAATCAGCTAGTTTTTTACCGGCACCTGTAATGTGATGACCGGTAAACACCGTTTACCCATCATCACATTGCACAAAGTGAAAGTGCCGGGAAAAATGCTTTCACTTTGATCCGACTTGAAAACATATGTCGGAACAAAGTGAAAGCATTAACCCCCTAGCCCACCAAGACCCCCAGTACTGGGGATCATCATCCCCCCCCACCCCACCACCCTAACCATCTGAAAATGGCGGCGGCCGGCGCCAAACCCGCCGCCTCCGCTGCATCTCTATGCGATCTGTCAGATCGCATAGAGATGCCGCCATTCCTGGGGGGCCACTGGTCCCCTCAGTGGCCCCCCAATGCCATCCCCCCTCACCCCTGGTCTCACCCCTGATCTCCCCCTGCTCCCTGCGCGGCTCCCCAGCTCCCCCTCTTCCCTGCGCGGCTCCCTGAGTCCCCAGCTCCCCCTCCTCCCTGCGCGGCTCCCCTCCGGTCATCAGAGCCCCCCCTCCTTCCCCAGGTCTTCCCCATGCTGTCCCCTCGATCCCCGCCCCCCCCCCCTCCGATCTGCAGCTCCCCGTTATGCTCCGCTCCCCCCTGGGCCCCCTTCCCTGCTCTCATACTTACCCGTCCTGCAGCATCGCCGGCCGTCTTCTCTCTGCCTCTGTCCCGGCGCCGCTGCTATGCGTGCGCCGGAACAGAGGCAGAATTAACCCCTCAACGACCACACAGGGGTCTTCTGCAGTTAACCCCCTGTGTGGTCACAAGGGGTTAGCTGCAGATCATTATCCCTGTGTGATCACAGGGGGTTACTGGATCTGCAGTTAACCCCTTGTTACCACACAGGGATGATGACCTGCAGTTAACCCCTTGTGTGGTCACAAGGGGTTAACTGCAGGTCATCATCCCTGTGTGGTCACAAGGGGTTACTGGATCTGCAGTTAACCCCTTGTGACCACACAGGGATGATGACCTGCAGTTAACCCCTTGTGTGGTCACAAGGGGTTAACTGCAGGTCATCACCCCTGTGTGGTCACAAGGGGTTACTGGATCTGCAGGTAACCCCTTGTGACCACACAGGGATGATGACCTGCAGTTAACCCCTTGTGTGGTCACAACGGGTTAACTGCAGGTCATCATCCCTGTGTGGTCACAAGGGGTTACCGGATCTGCAGTTAACCCCTTGTGACCACACAGGGATGATGACCTGCAGTTAACTCCTTGTGACCACACAAGGGGTTAACTTCAGATCATCATCTGAATGAGAATCGTCGCGGGACCTCCCACTGGACTACGTCGGACCTTCCCAATGGACTACGTCGGACCATCCCACTGGACTACGTCGGACTTCACTGTAATAAAGATGGGGTCTAAATATGTGTTTGTGTTTTTTTTCCAATAAAAATATTTTTCTCTGTGTTGTGTTTTCTTTACAATCTATTAGAGATTCCTAATGGTCCGGTCTAATATTGGCCAGACGTTATGAATCTCTGGCTTAGTGCCAGCTGCCAAAAAGCTGGCATTAACCCCTTATTACCCAGCCTGCCACCGCTACACGGCAGCTGGAAGAGCTGGATACAGCGCCAGA
This sequence comes from Allobates femoralis, assembly GCA_033576535.1. Classification (NCBI taxonomy): domain Eukaryota; kingdom Metazoa; phylum Chordata; class Amphibia; order Anura; family Aromobatidae; genus Allobates; species Allobates femoralis. The sequence continues at coordinate 299,427,736 of JARQOC010000003.1, read as the reverse complement.
AAATGGCGCTTCTATGAATGCGCCATTTTCTGGGGCGGCTGCGGGCTGCAATTCGCAGCGGGGGGGGGCCCAGAAAGCTTGGGCCTCCCTACGCTGAGGATTCCAGCCCCCAGCTGCCTAGTTGTACCTGGCTGGCCCAAAAATATGGCGAAGCCCACGCCATTTTTTAAAAAAAATTATTTCATGAAATATAAAAAAAAAAAGGAGCTTCCCTATATTTTTGGTTTCCAGCTAGGTAAAACTAGGCAGAAGGGGTTCGTGGCAGCCCGTAGCTGCCTGCTGTACCTGGCTGGACCAAAAATATGGCGAAGCTCTACGTCATTTTTTTTTTAAATTTAATAAAGTAATACTAAAAAAAAATGCAGGGGAGGAGACAACCAGGACACGGTGTGTCCGTATCTTGTGCACATGCTCTAAGGGCCCTTTCACATCAGCGTTTTTTTAAATTTGCGGCAGATGCGGTGAAAAAACCGCATCTGCCGCAATTACCGCATACCGGCTGCACTTGCGGCGCGGTTGCGGTAAACGCCATTCAAAGTATAGGCGTACTTGCGGCAGGTGCGACAAGTGCGGTTTTACACTTGCGGCAGGTGCGGCCGAGAAAAAAAAACGCGGTCAGCCTCGGTTTTTTCGCGACCGCACCTGCCGCAAGTGCAAAACCGCACTTGCCGCACCTGCCGCAAGTACGCCTATACTTTGCATGGCGTTTACCGCAACCGCGCCGCAAGTGCAGCCGGTATACGGTAATTGCGGCAGATGCGTTTTTTTCACCGCATCTGCCGCAAATTTCAAAAAACGCTGATGTGAAAGGGCCCTAAAAGCCAGAAATTGTGTGAAAAAAAGAAAATGTTCATAATGACATTATCAAATTCTGTGAAGTAGCTGTAGATTCCAAATGCTCACTATACCCCTAGATAGAATCCTTGAGGTGTCTAGTTTCCAAAATGGGGTGACTTGTGCGGGAGCTCCAATGTTTAGGCACACAGGGGCTCTCCATATGCGACATGGTGTCCGCTAACTATTAGAGCTAATTTTCCATTCAATTTGTTAGCGGACACCATGTCGCATATGGAGAGCCCCTGTGTGCCTAAACATTGGAGCTCCCCAACAAGTGACCCCATTTTGGAAACTAGACCCCCCAAGGAAAAAATCTAGATGCATAGTGAGCACTTTCAACCCCCAAGTGCTTCACAAATTAGTCTGTAAAAAGGAAAAAAAAGAAGATTTTTGTGAAAAAAAGTACTTTTTCATTTTTATGGATCAGTTTGTGAAGCACCTGGGGGTTCAAAGTGCTCACTACGCATCTAAATACGTTCCTTGGGGTGCCTAGTTTCCAAAATGAGGTCACTTATGGGGGAGCTCCAATATTTAGGCACATAGGAGCTCTCCATACATGACATGGTGTCCACTAGCAATTGGAATTGTAAGTGGATACCATGTCGTGTATGGCGAGCCCCTGTGTGCCTAAACATTAGAACTCCCCCACAAGTGACCCCATTTTGGAAACTAGACACCCAAGGAATTTATATAGATGCATAGTGAGCACTTTGAACCCTCAGGTACTTCACAAATGGATCCATAAAAATGAAAAAGTACTTTCTTTTCCACAAAAATTTTCTTTTTTCATTTTTACGGATTCATTTGTGAAGCACCTGGGGGTTCAAAGTGCTCACCACCCATCTAGATAAGTTCCTTGGGGGGTCTAGTTTTCAAAATGGGGTCACTTGTGGGGGAGCTCCAATGTTTAGGCACACAGGGGCTCTCCATACGCAACATGGTGTCCGCTAGCAATTGGAGCTAATTTTCCATTCAAATTGTTAGCGGACACCATGTTGCATACGGAGAGCCCCTGTGTGCCTAAACATTGGAGCTCCCCCACAAGTGACCCCATTTTGGAAACTAGACACCCCAAGGAATTTATATAGATGCATAATGAGCACTTTGAACCCTCAGGTACTTCACAAATGGATCCATAAAAATGAAAAAGTACTTTCTTTTCCACAAAAATTTTCTTTTTTCATTTTTACGGATTCATTTGTGAAGCACCTGGGGGTTCAAAGTGCTCACCACCCATCTAGATAAGTTCCTTGGGGGGTCTAGTTTTCAAAATGGGGTCACTTATGGGGGAGCTCCAATGTTTAGGCACACAGGGGCTCTCCATACGCAACATGGTGTCCGCTAGCAATTGGAGCTAATTTTCCATTCAAATTGTTAGCGGACACCATGTTGCATACGGAGAGCCCCTGTGTGCCTAAACATTGGAGCTCGCCCACAAGTGACCCCATTTTGAAAACTAGACCCCCCAATGAACTTACCTAGATGCATAGTGAGCACTTTGAACCCTCAGGTGCTTTACAAATTGATCCGTAAAAATGAAAAAGTACTTTTTTTTCACAAAAATTTTCTTTTGTCCTCTATTTTTTTCATTTTAACATGGGCAACAGGATAAAACGCATCCTAAAATTTGTTGGCCAATTTCTCCTGAGTACACCGATACCTCATATGTAGTCATAAACCACTGTTTGGGCGCACCGCAGGGCTCGAAAGAGAAGGAGCGCCATTTGACTTTTTGAATGGTAAATTAGCTCCAAAAGTCAAATCGCGCTCCTTCCATTCTGAGCCCTGCCGTGCACCCACACAGTGGTCTATGACCACATATGAGGTATTGGTGTACTCAGGAGAAATTGCCCAACAAATTTTAGGATGCATTTTATCCTAATGCCCATGTGAAAATGAAAAAATCGAGGCTAAAAAACATTTTTGTTGGAAAAATTAAAATGTCCATTTTTTGTTTCCACTTTGCTTTAGTTGCTGTGAAGCACCTGAAGGGTTAATCATTTTCTTGAATGTAGTTTTGAGTAGCTTGAGGGGTGCAGTTTTCGGAATGGTGTCACTTTTGGGTGTTTTCTGTCATGTACACCCCTCAAATGGACTTCAAATGTGATGTGGTCACTAAAAAAATGGTTTTGTAAATTTTGCTGGAAAAATGAAAAATTGCTGATGAACTTTGAACCCTTATAACGTCCTAACCAAAAAAATTTTTTTTTCCAAAATTGTGCTGATGTAAAGTAGACATGTGGGAAATGTTATTTATTAACTATTTTGTGTCACATAACGCTCCGGTTCAACAGAATAAAAATGACAAATTTGAAAATTGTCAATTTTTCAAAATTTTTGCCAATTTTTTTATATTTTCACAAATAAACACAAAAAATTATCGACCTAAATTTACCACTAACATGAAGCCCAATATGTCACGAAAAAACAATCTCAGAATCGCTAGGATCCGTTGAAGCGTTCCAGAGATATTACCTCATAAAGGGACACTGGTCAGAATTGCAAAAAACAGTCTGGTCATTAAGGTGGAAATTGGCTTCGTCACTAAGGGGTTAATTTTAAAGTTCATTTTAATAAATAGATCTTGAAATAATAATAAATTCCACAATTGGTTGTGTTTAAAAAATATATTCCAAAACTGAGATAATATTATATATGTGCCACTGCTATGTACTGAGTAACAGTTGTTTCTAACCATATAGGGACACGTTTTGATCATACCACATCTCCTGGGCAGGGGGGGGGCTCAAAAGAGTATACAGACAAGAAAGCATGGGATTACAGATTATTTATTCGGTGAGGTAAAATATTTTCCTGCCTGTTTTACAAAAAAAAATGTTTTACCTCAAAGAAAGAATAATTTGAGATCCTGTATAGTACTATTTGTATACTCTCTTTTGCATACTACTTGGCTCAGGAGATGTGGTATGATCAGATCATGTCTGTGCACAGTCAAGGAAAGATTGATTGCTCTCATGCTATGACAAAACATTTAAAGAAACAGAAATATATACCCAACTGGAACAGATACAAGTAAAAAATTTAAAAAAAATACAGAACAGAGGGTAAGGATTTCACAAAAGGAGTGTTTTTTTCAACCACATTCAATAGCAATTATTATAAGGTAATTAACATCATACGTAAATATTTACCATTGCTAAACACTGATAGAATTCTAAGAGAAATCCTAAAAGAAGGGAGTAAATTTTTCTCCAGAAGATCTATGACAGTGGGTAATTATATTTCTCCAGGTGAATTTAGAGACAATTCCTATAAAAAAGGTAACCAAACCTGGTTATTAACCAAAGGTTCTATTCGATGTGGACAAAGCAAGTGTGGTCTTTGCAAATTTAGGGTTAATAACAGCAAATCCATTGTCATTAGATATGGTAGGGTATACAAGTTAAATTCCTTTATGAACTGTGGTACAGACCATTGTTTACTGCATATTTTGCAGACGGTGCAATAAACAATATATTGCGTCCACCAGTCGTTGCTTAAGAAAAAGGGTATCAGAGAACATTAATGATATCAATAATGTGACTACTCGTAATTTATCTGAAGCGTCGAAGCATTTTTTACATGAACATGAAGGGGATATTCATAGTCTACGAGTAAGTGCTATTGAAGCATTCCCTGATTAGCCGCGAGGCTGGGATAGGGTTAAACTGCTACAAAAAATGGAAGCAAGGTGGATCCTCAAGTTAAATACTAGACACCCAGAGGGGTTAAATCTTAGACATGAATTAATGTAATGTGCAGCATTAATGTATACAATATAAATGCAGAAAAAACATGATAGATCAGAGAGAAGGTTATTAGACTCTGGTGTTGGCATCGATAATCACAATATATATATGATGGATATTTTTTTTTTTTTTTATTGATGTTACAGAAATTTAAAGGTGCCGTCACACGCGGCAATATTGCTAGGCAATTTCACTGGCAATTTGCTGGTTGCAGTGAAATCATGGACACATTGTTCCATTTGTACACAGCAAAAAGATAGAACAATGTGTCCATAATTTCACTGCAACCAGCAAATTGCCAGTGAAATTGCTAGCAAAATTGCTGTGTGTGACGGTACCTTTAGGAGTGGGATAGTGTATAGATAATTAATAGAAGTAACCTTCTTCACCGATACTGATGTATTTATATTTGAACTAGTAATATAAGATAAATGTAAATTCTGAATCTGAGTATTATAAATATTATGTATCTTATTTTTCTAGTATGGAACAAGTGAATGGATTAACAGGAACACCGGTCACCACAGGGTTAAATGGAATGTGTTGGTTATGAGCCTTGATTATGTTGTCTTGACAGCTGAGGGAGGTGGGTGGATATCCATATCAAAGTTCACCTTTAAAGTGTTCCAGACTATGATTATATACTTATGCTATGAGTAAAGATCTAAACAAGGATCCGAAACGCGTAAGCCTTTCACACTTTTACTGTAGAATGGAATTGATTTTAATTTTTTCTGAATAAAGACTGATTTTATTTTTCACAAACAAGATGCTGGAAATTATTTTTTTCTCTTTGTTAATGCGAGCTTTGTATTGGTAACTGACACGAAACTCGAGATTCATAATGTCGGGATGTTAGACCTGGCCATTATGAATCTCTAGTAAATAATACACAACACACAGAGAAAAATCATTTTATTAGAACAAAAAAGCACACACATATCTTGACTTAATCTTTATTACTCCCACATACCCCTCCACAATCTTTCATCCAGAGTCTGCAGGGAGAGAAAAAGCATCCTCGCCCTGCAGAGTCTACAATCACACTTAACACTGGGCATCAGGGAGGGACGTCACCTGTGGCAGTGAGCTCAAGTGACCTGAAGGCAGCGGGTTATGTTAGTTCACTGCCATAGGCAGCCCTGGTCACTCAGTGAGTGATGTCACCCTCAGCAGTAAACAGCCTTTTGGTAATGATGTCGGCTTTTCCCTCTCTATCTTTGGCTGTGTACCGTACATGAGCCAGTCTTCACTTATAGCCCTGCACAGCTACACGTCGGATACATGCCAGCTACAGAGCATGCACACTGCGCATGATTAAGCGGGTAACTGATACCAAAAGAAGAGCGCAATGCACAGAACAGGAAAGATATGCAACCGGGTGGGAAAGAGGGGTAAGAAAGCACTAGTAAATTAGGATATCATGCCCACCGAGGCTCGCCATGAAAGGTGGCCATGGACACAAAAGAACACCCCTTCAGACCAGTCTCTGCCTCATATACAAACGAAAATATAAGTTTATACATGCTTTTTATCATCTATAACAGTACACTTTTAGCTCAGACAGGGATGCTTAGGAATGTACTAGGAAGCTGCAGGGACAGATAGTGAGAGCTTGGGGGGGGGCATAAACTAGCTGACAGGTTCTCTCAGTTGCCTGTAAAAGGTAAAACTTTAGCAGCAAATACTAAGTCACTGAACCAGAGATGAAGTCCCTTAAGCAATTTACTATTTGTGTAGGAATAAATGTTAAAGTGCATGTGTTCTTTATCCGGTCTATCTTTGGTGGGCATCTTCTGTAAATTTGCTAAAAATTAAAAATGCTCAAAACTGGATCCGGATCCGCAGCCCATAGGCTTCAATTGTAAAACTGGATTGCACTATTTGCAATCCGGTTACCGGATCCGGTTTTGCAGCCTGCGGTAAAAATCATGCAGGCTGCATTTTTTGGACCGATCGCAAAACCGGATGTTTTTTTTAACTTGGGACCCTATGGGAACCGGATCTGGTACCGGAAGGTACATAAATGTACCTTCCGGTACCAGATCCGGATGCTTTTTTTAAAATTGCAAAAATCCTCATTCCAAAACTGGATGCATTAATGCATTCAGATCTGGAATGAGGGTTGCAATTTTACAGATTAAAAAAAGTATGAAGGCCCAGTCCAATACCGGATCCAGTAATGGTTCTGGTTACAGGATTGTGCCTTCCAAGTGTGACCCTAGTCTTAGCTAGTCCTTACTCTTATGAGCATGCATTAGTTGACAGTTTTGATGTATGCTCAATAGAGCTGCCTTGTCCTTGTGCTTTGTTTCTTTCAATGCACAGTAATGAGAATACATGAGCAAGGGCACATTTTAAGCAGAGCAGAGATCAACCAGCTCTCTCAAGTAACATCACTTGCAGAGGCAGGGCTGGTCTCTGCTCTTCCTGCTTGCCAGGTTCTCTTCGTAAAGGGAACCTGTCAGTTTGTTTATGTCCCCCTAGATATCACTATCTGTACCTGCAGCTTCATAATACTATTCTAATCATCCCTGTCTGAGCTCATAGTGGAATGTAAAAGGTGAAAAAAATCATTTATACACTTACATTTCAGTCTACACCTTGGTTGAGGGAGAATGTCTGGCAGGATAATAGTTAACTCACTATTAACTTGCATGACAAAAGGACCTGTGTGATGTAAAAATCATATGACTATAGTGGGTGGAGCTAAGCAAGCAAACTCATATTATGTTATAGTGACTTAGCTCCGCCTATCACATGGTTATGAAATCACATCAGGTCTCCCAACATGTTCTAACATAAGGCTGAAATGTTAACTATTAACCTGCCAAACAGTCCCCGTTCTCCAAGCTAGGGACTGACAGCCTCATTACATAAGGAAATATAAGTGTATAAATGCTTTTCTTTCACCTTTAACATTACACTATGAGCTCACACAGGGATGATTAGACTGGTATTATAAAGCTTCAGCTACAAACAGTGATAACTGGGGGACATAAACTAGCTGACAGGTTCCCTTTAAAATGCAAACTGACAGTGCACTCTCTTGCCAGCTCGTCTCTTCTTATCAGTGCTAGCAAAGGAGTGTATTGTCACTGTGCATTGAAAGTGATATCAAGCGGTAAAAAGGGAGTTCTGCTGAGCATATATTGGTATTGACAACCAACATATACTCATTTTGAGCAGGGACTAGCAAAGCCCCTGAAACAGACATTGGAGATCACATGTCATTTAACAATGGGGAGAGAGGTTACAGATGTGACCACAGCCTTCTCTCTCTTGGTGTTTGAGTATCCCAGCTTATTCTCAAACAAAATGTAATAAAAAAAAAGCAGATAGTATAGTGATGGAATGATAGGGACTTTTTAATTAAAGTGTATTAGGAAAAAGATTAATATGTTAAATATACATTCAAATAGGAAAACATTTGCTTTAATCATGAATATTATCTAAAAATAACAAATACTTTCACAAAAATTAGTACAAAAATTAATTAAAAAAGAGTACAAAAATTCATCATTAACCCTGCTGTTCTATTTGGGTTTACTATACACTTATAATGTTCCAGTAATTTTTGACCGAAACTATTAAAGTATTGATTTTTAGCTAATTTAAGTGTTTTATTTGAATACCTGTCGCATTATTATACTGTATGTGAACATGGTTGCTTATAAACAAATTAAATCACAAATTTCAAATTTGGTCATTTTTGACCAAACAAAATAGCAAGGTTATAAACATACATAAAAGAAACAAAGTAAGAAAGTGGTGAAAAGAAAGAAACTAAGCACTGAAATATGTAGGTACAAAATGGTATTGGTTCCAAATGTGGTTCACTGACCTTTTAACCATGCTTACTTATGCCCTAACAGTAATTGCTCCACTAATCCTTTCCCTCTTTCACTACCACCAAACTCTATCACTCCCAACACAAATATTTATCTCACCATCCCTCCTACCTCCCCACCTGAGCTCCTCTTCTAACTTGCTTCTCAATCTCACACTTCTCCTGCAGAAATACAAAACAAGCCGTCCACTCTCATTCTGCCACCTGCTCGCCCTGTCTTTGCTTCTCTTATCCGCAGGCAACATATCTCCCAATCCGGGACCTCCACAGCCAATATTCCCCACTCCCTCCTATCACCCCACACCTGCAAGAATCAGCTGCAATCTTTTAAATATAAAACCCATTCCACTGACCCCCTCTCCACTGCTCTCTCTCTCTCTGGAGCACATGGGAAACCACTTTCCATCTGTAATAAACTCTACTTCATTCATAACCTCTCTACCTCTCGCAGTCTATCCTTCCAGGGCCTCACAGAAATATGGCTGACACCCTCCGACACGGCCTACCCTGCTGAGCTGTGATATGGCAAACTTAATTTCTCCCATACACCTCGCACTGGCAACAAACATGGTGGAGGAGTGGGCCTTCTCCTTTCTAGCAACTGCACATTCAACACAATTCCTCCTTCTCCATCATCCTCTCATCTTTTGAAGCACACTCTATCTTTATCAACTCTCCTTCCAACCACCAAGTGGCTGTCCACCACTTCCTTCTTTGACCAATTCTCCATATGGCTCCTATACTTTCTCTCTGCCGACATTCCCACCATCATAATGGGCGACTGCAACATCCCCATTGATACCAACCAGTCAACAGCCTTCAAACTCCTGTCACTTGCTTCATCCTTTGGCCTCTCTCAATAGTCCACCACAGCCACCCACACAGACGGACATACACTAGACTTCATCTTCACCCACCTCTGCTCCCTAACTAAACCCACAACCTCCCCTACCCCCTCTATGACCACCATCTACCCACTTTCTTATCCTTGTCCTCCTCACATGCCACCCATGTCCACCAACTCACACACCCTCGCAGACGCTCACACACTTTTCAACGCAATTTTACTTCTCTCATTCATATCCTCACTCCACGACACAGATAATGCCACAGCTTTCTACAGCTCTACACTCACATCAGCTATTGATGCAGCTGCCCCTCTCATTCATGGCAGAGCAAGACAAATTAACAGACAACCCTAGCACACAGACACCACTAAAAATCTTCGGCGAGCGTCTAGAGTTGCAGAGCCGCGCTGAGGGAAAACACACTCGCATGAAGACTACTCAGCATTCAAACAAGCACTTCTCAAATTCAAGTCAGCACTCACCACAACTAAACAGAATTACTTAATTACGCTCATATCCTCTTTATCCCACAAGCCCTGGCAGTTATTCAACACATTTAACTCCCTCCTCCGCCCCCGACTGCCCCCTCCTACTTCTTGTATCTCTGCAGAAGACTTTGCAACATACTTTGCCAAAAAGATTGAACAGACCAGACAAGTCTTTGGTACACAACCACCACAAACCCCATGGATACCAGACCACTCCCCTCCACCACTAACCCTCCTCCATCACTGAAGGAGAACTTGCACACCTCCTCTCCATATCTCACCTCACCACTTGTGCACTGGACCCCATCCCATCCCACTTCCATCCCAACCTGACCACCACACTTATCCCAGCCCTAACCCACCTCTTCAATCTATCACTAACCTCTGGTACCGTTCCTTCTGCTTTTAAACATGCAACAATTACACCTAAAGTAGCCATCCCTTGACCCCACTTCTACATCCAGCTACCAGGCCATATCCCTGCTCCCGTTTGCTTCCATACGTCTCGAAAAGCATATTCATACTGTACTCTCATCCCACCTCTCATCCAACTCTCTCTTTTCCAACCTTCAATCCGGCTTCCGCCCCCACCACGCCACTAAAACTGCCCTGACCAAAATTACTAACGACTTACTCGTGGCCAAAGCTAACAGACAGTTCTCCGTCCTCCTCTTTCTAGACATGTGCTCTGCATTAGATACAGTCAACCCCTGTCTCCTATTACAGATCCTCTCTTCCATTGGCATCACTGACTTTGCCCTCTCCTGGATCTCTTCCTACTTTTTCAACCGCACATTTAGCGTCTCCCACTACCACATGACCTCCTAGCCCCATCCCCTCTCTGTTTGGGTCCCTCAAGGCTCTGTCCTGGGGCCCCTCCTTTTTTCAATTTATACCCTTGGTCTGGGACAACTCATAAAGTCTCATGGCTTCCAGTATCACCTGTACGCTGATGACACTCAGATCTATCTCTCTGGCCTAGATGTCACCTCTCTCCTGTCCAGAATCCTGGAGTGTCTATCAACCATATCCTCCTTCTTCTCCTCTTGCTTCCTAAAACACAATGTAGACAAAACCAATCTTTCCTCCATCTCACGCACCTTCCTTATCAGGCCTATCTATCACAATAAATGACAATCACTTTGCCCTGTACCTGAAATCTGCTGCCTCGGAGAAACCCTTGACTCTGCATTGTCCTTCAAAGTGCACATCCAAGCCCTTGCCACCTCCTGTCGCCTCCAACTCAAAAATATTTCCAGAATCCATCCCTTCATCTACCCTCAATCTACTAAACTACTAGTGCATGCCTTCAAGTGGAGCAAGTGAACTGTGTGTTTAGCAGCACCAGAGACAAATATATTTTATATCAAAAAGCCCAAACCAGGACTCAACAACAAGGTTTATGTGAAATTACAAAAATCAAGTTTATTTATTACAAATTATATATGCAGAAACAAAGCACCAGCACACACTATTAAGAACCTTTAAAAACATATTAAAACCTCCACTTGAGGTTGTTAGTGTGCTCGCCATGTGCCATGATGGAAATGGACCACCTAAAAAGTGCAAGTCAAATAGTTTATCAACAAATGTACACCTATCTATATAATAGGAATCCTAACTGCTACATACATATGGATACAGAAAAATAGCTATCACCCATATATATATATATATATATATATACCATAGATAATGCCTGCATGCATGCAGATAAGGACACATAGATGGTAAGTACATACAGAAAAATAAAGACAAATTCACTTATATTGTTATAGTCACCTTGCTCCTGTACCTGGAGCTACCCCACATACTGTATATATATAAATGGTGGCCCAAGCCAGACACAGGGAAGCAAAGAATAGAATGAGCCTCATTATAAGTGCATTTGTCTTTATTTTTCTGCATGTACTTACCATCTATGCTGCTAAACACACAGTTCACTTGCTCCTCTAGTACCATATGTCTTTTGTGTGAGCACAGAGTCTAAATGTATACTCTTTCTTAGATACAAGTGGTGCAGTGGCCTGGTACACCGGTTGCTTTTTCTATAGTGCATGCCTTCATCATTTCCCGTCCCGACTACTGCAACCTCCTCCTCTGCGGCCTCCCTGTTAACACTCTTGCACCTCTCCAATCTGTCCTTAACTCTGTTGCCCGACTAATCCACCTCTCTCCTCACTATTCCTCCACTTCTCCCCTCTGCAAATCCCTCCCCTGGCTCTCAATTCCCCAGCATATCCAATTCAAACTACTAACATTGACTTACATAGCCATCCATAATCTTTCCCCCCCATATATCTCTGAACTTATCTCCCGAAATCATTCAACTCGTTATCTTCGATCCTCCTAAGACCTCCTTCTTTCCTCCACACTTGTACATTCCTCATCTAACTGCCTGCAAGACTTCGCCTGAGCATCCCCCTTTCTCTGAAATTCTGCACCCCAAAATATCCGACTATCCCCCACACTTGGAACCTTCAAGCAGAATCTCTTTACAGGTGTTCAATTTTATTTAGCTCTGGACTCATTACTGGCCAGTTTAGAACTCTCCAGTGATTTGTTGCCATCCATTTTTGGGGGTTTCTTGAAGTATGTCTAGGGTCACAATCCTCCTGGAAGACCCATGACCTATGACGCAAACCAAGCTTTCTGCCATTGGACACTACATTACCACTCAAAATCCTTGGATCACTTCAGGATTCGTGACTCTTCACAGTCAAGGCACCGAGTGCAAGAGACAGCAAAACAATCTCAGAACATCTACTATATAATTGCCGTAGGCACGTTTGTGTCGGACCCCGGCACGCCGTGGCTTTGTCACTATGTGACGTCACCACGTGCGAGGCATTGCCCGCGTAGTGGGCATTGCGACCCCTCGCCGCTGTCATCCCGCTCCAGAGCAGCTGCTGTCAGCACATGCTGACACAGTGCTCCGGAGCCTGTGCCCCTGTGCCCCTGTGCCTCTGTGCCCCATATATACAAAGCCACGGCGTGCCGGGGTCCGCCCCCCCCCATGTTCGCACAGCCCCCCCCATGTCCGCACAGCCCCTCCCATGTCTGCACAGCCCCTCCCATGTCCGCACAGCCCCTCCCATGCCCGCACAGCCCCCCCCATGTCCGCACAGCCCCCCCCATGTCCGCACAGCCCCCCCATGTCCACACAGCCCCCCCCATGTCCACACAGCCCCCCCCATCTCCGCACAGCCACCCCCATGTCCGCACAGCCACCCCCATGTCGTACACACAGCCCCCCCATGTCCGCACACCCACCCCGCAATGTCCGCACAGCCACCCCGCACCTAAGCTCCTACCCCCTAACTCCGCCGCCCCTAAGTCCCTACCCTCTAAGCTCCGCCGCATCCTAAGCCCCGACCCGCCCCACCTAAGCCCCTACCCCCTAAGCACCACCGCACCTAAGCCCCTACACCCTAAGCCCCGCCGCACCTAACCCCCGACCAGACGCACCTAATCCCCTACCCCCTAAGCCCCGCCGCAACTAAAAGCCCCGCGACACCTAAGCCCCTACCCCATAAGCCCCGACACACCTAACCCCCTACCCCCTAAGGCCCACCGCACCTAAGCCCCTACCCCCTAAGCCCCGCCGCACCTAAAAGCCCCCACCCGCCGCACCTAAGCCCCTACCCCCTAAGTCCGCCGCACCCCTACACCCTAAGCCCCGACCCGCCGCACCTAAGCCCCTACCCCTTAAGCCCCGCCGCACCTAAGCCCCTACCCTCTAAGCCCCCCCGCACCTAAGCCCCTACCCTCTAAGCCCCCCCGCACCTAAGCCCCTACCCCCTAACACCCGCCGCACCTAAGCCCCTACCGTCCGCCGCCAAGCCCCCACCCGCCGCACCTAAGCCCCTACCCCCTAAGTCCGCCGCACCCCTACATCCTAAGCCCCGACCCGCCGCACCTATGCCTCTACCCCCTAAGTCCGCCGCACCCCTACACCCTAAGCCCCGACCCGCCGCACCTATGCCCCTACCCCCTAAGTCCGCCGCACCCCTACACCCTAAGCCCCGACCCGCCGCACCTAAGCCCCTACCCCCTAAGTCCGCCGCACCCCTACACCCTAAGCCCCGACCCGCCGCACCTATGCCCCTACCCCCTAAGCCCCGCCGCACCTAACCCCCTACCCTCTAAGCCCCGCCGCACCTAAGCCCCTACCCCCTAAGCCCCGCCGCCTCCTAACCTCCCGCCGCTTTCCCCCGCCGCTGTCGCTAACACCTAAAGCCCTACACCCGAAGCCCCCGCCGTCCCCTACCCTAACGTCCCCGTCGATCACTTACATGCCTTCTTAGCCATCTGATCGTCCGTCCGATCCACAAGTCCTCCGTCCGGCCAGGCGTCCTCTTCCTCCGGCCCCGGGGGTCTTCTCTCTTCTTTCCGCCATCTCCGCCTCTTCGTCCGGCCCCGGGGATCTTCTGTCTTCTTTCCGCCAACTTCCAGCTCCGACGTCCTCTTCACTTATCATTAACATAGAATGGATGACAAATCCACCATTCTATGTCAATGAGATGTGAGGGGCTCTTCTGATTGGTCGCTGTCTACTTCCCTCAGCCAATCAGAAGAGCCCCTCATTTCCCATTGACATACATTACCGGTGTGTCGGCGATTTTATGGCCGGCCACCTGGTTCTATTTGTCGGCCCTAAAATCGCCGACACACCGCTAATGCATGTCAATGGCCAGTCCGCCCGATTTCGGATTGGACGCAGACCAATCAGAATTCGAGCTCACTGCCCATAGACATGCATTAGCGGTGTGTCCGCGATTTTAGGGCCGACAAATAGAACCAGGTCGGCGGCCATAAATTCGCCGACATACCACTAATGTATTTCAATGGGAACAAATAAATTTAATAATAAAAAAAATAATTAAAAAATATTTAAAAAATAATAAAAAAATAAATAAAAAATAATAAATAATTCAATAAAAATAATAATAAAAAAATTAAATATATGCTAATTATATCAGCCCTTTCAGCGGACCTGAAAGAGAACTGGGTCTCAGTCTAAAAAATAAATTTAATAATAAAAAAATAATTAAAAAATAATTAAAAAATAATAAAAAAATAAATTAAAAATAATAAATAATTCAATAAAAATAATAATAAAAAAATTAAATATATGCTAATTATATCAGCCCTTTCAGCGGACCTGAAAGAGAACTGGGTCTCAGCCTAAATAATACATTTAATAATAAAAAAAAATAATTAAAAAATAATTAAAAAATAATAAAAAAATAAATTAAAAATAATAAATAATTCAATAAAAATAATAATAAAAAAATTAAATATATGCTAATTATATCAGCCCTTTCAGCGGACCTGAAAGAGAACTGGGTCTCAGCCTAAATAATAAATTTAATAATAAAAAAAATAATTAAAAAATAATTAAAAAATAATAAAAAAATAAATTAAAAATAATAAATAATTCAATAAAAATAATAATAAAAAAAATAAATATATGCTAATAATATCAGCCCTTTCAGCGGACCTGAAAGAGAACTGGGTCTCAGCCTAAATAATAAATTTAATAATAAAAAAAATAATTAAAAAATAATTAAAAAATAATAAAAAAATAATAAAAAATAATAAATAATTAAATAAAAATAATAATAAAAAAATTAAATATATGCTAATTATATCAGCCCTTTCAGTGGAGCTGAAAGAGAACTGGGTCTCAGCCTAAATAATAAATTTAATAATAAAAAAAATAATTAAATAATAATTAAAAAATAATAAAAAAATAAATTAAAAATAATAAATAATTCAATAAAAATAATAATAAAAAAATTAAATATATGCTAATTATATCAGCCCTTTCAGCGGATCTGAAAGCGAACTGGGTCTCAGCCTAAATAATAAATTTAATAATAAAAAAAATAATTAAAAAATAATTAAAAAATAATAAAAAATAAATTAAAAATAATAAATAATTCAATAAAAATAATAATAAAAAAATTAAATATATGCTAATTATATCAGCCCTTTCAGCGGACCTGAAAGCGAACTGGGTCTCAGCCTAAATAATAAATTTAATAATAAAAAAAATAATTAAAAAATAATTAAAAAATAATAAAAAAATAAATTAAAAATAATAAATAATTCAATAAAAATAATAATAAAAAAATTAAATATATGCTAATAATATCAGCCCTTTCAGCGGACCTGAAAGAGAACTGGGTCTCAGCCTAAATAATAAATTTAATAATAAAAAAAATAATTAAAAAATAATTAAAAAATAATAAAAAAATAAATAAAAAATAATAAATAATTAAATAAAAATAATAATAAAAAAATTAAATATATGCTAATTATATCAGCCCTTTCAGCGGAGCTGAAAGAGAACTGGGTCTCAGCCTAAATAATAAATTTAATAATAAAAAAAATAATTAAAAAATAATTAAAAAATAATAAAAAAATAAATTAAAAATAATAAATAATTCAATAAAAATAATAATAAAAAAATTAAATATATGCTAATAATATCAGCCCTTTCAGCGGACCTGAAAGAGAACTGGGTCTCAGCCTAAATAATAAATTTAATAATAATAAAATAATATAAAAAAAATTAAAAAAATAATAAAAAAATAAATAAAAAATAATAAATAATTAAAAAAAAATAATAATTAAAAAAAAATGCTAATAATAATGATATTACTGCTAATAATAATGCTATTAATGCTAATAATTATGCTATTAATGCTAATAATAATGTTATTAATGCTATTATTAATGCTAATAATGCTATTATTAATGCTATTAATGCTAATAATAATGCTATTAATGCTATTAATAATGTTATTAATGCTAATAATAATGTTATTAATGCTATTATTAATGCTAATAATGCTATTATTAATGCTATTTATGCTAATAATAATGCTATTAATGCTATTAATAATGTTATTAATGCTTTATTAATGCTAATAATGCTATTTAATATTAATGCTATTTATGCTAATAATAATGCTATTAATGCTATTATTTACGCTATTAATGCTATTAATGCTAATATTTATCCTATTAATGGTATTATTAATGCTATTAATGCTAATAATAATGCTATTAATGCTATTAATGCTAATAATAATGCTATTAATGCTATATAATAATGTTATTAATGCTATTAATTAATGCTAATAATGCTATTATTAATGCTATTAATGCCAATAATAATGCTATCTAATGCTATTAATAATGCTATTACATATGCTATATTAATATGCTATTAATGCTGCTATGCTAATACTATTAATGCTATTATAATGCTAATTATAATGCTATTAATGCTATTATTTATGCATATTAATGCTATTACAAAATGCTATAATAATGCTATTATCCTATATAATGCTATTAATAATGCTATTAATGCTATAATAATAGCTATTAATGCTATTAATGCTAATAATAATGCTATTAATGCTATTAATAATGTTATTAATGCTATTATTAATGCTATTAATGCTATTATTAATGCTATTAAATGCTAATTAATAATGCTATTAATGCTATTAATAATGCTATTAATGCTATTATTAATGCTATTAATGCTATATTAATGCTATTATAATTATCTTATTAATGCTAATAATGCTATTATTAGCTATTAATCTAATAAATGCTATTTATGCTATTAATTAATTTATTAATGCTATTAATGCTAATAATAATTATTAATGCTATTAATGCTAATAATATAATGCTATTAATGCTATTAATAATGTATTAATTAATGCCTATTATTAATGCTAATAATGCTATTATTAATGCTATTAATGCTAATAATAATGCTATTAATGCTATTAATATATGCTATTAATGCTATATGCTAATATAATCTATAATGCTTAATAATGTTATTATGCTATTAATGCTATTAATGCTATTATTAAGCTATATGAATTATAAATGCTAATAATTAATGCTATTAATTAATGCTATTAATGCTATAATGCTAATAGATTAATGCTATATATTAATGTATTAATGCTAATTAGCTAATATATGCTATTAATGCTATTAATAATGTTATTAATGCTATTTATTAATGCTAATTTATGCTATAATTATATGCTATTAATGCATAATTATAATGCTATATAATGCTATAATGCTATTAATGCTATTAATGCATATTAATGCTAATATGTTATCCTATTAATGCTATTTAATTGCTAACTAATAATGCTATTAATGCTATTAATAATGTTATTAATGCTATTATTAATGCTAATAATGTATTATTAATGCTATTAATGCTAATATAATGCTATTATAATGCTATAATAATGTATTAATGCTATTATTAATGCTAATAATGCTATTATTAATGCTATTAATGCTAATAATAATGCTATTAATGCTATTAATATATTTAATGCTATTAGTAATGCTATATTAATGCTTTAATGCTATTAAATGCTATTAATGCATTATGTTATTAATGCTTATTAATGCTAATAATAATGCTATTAATGCTATTAATGCTAATAATAATGCTATTAATGCTATTAATAATGTTATTAATGCTATTATTAATGCTAATAATGCTATTATTAATGCTATTAATGCTAATAATATATGCTATTAATGCTATTATAATGTTATTAATGCTATTATAATGCTAATAATGTATTATTAATGCTATTAATGCTAATAATAATGCTATTAATGCTATTAATAATGTTATTAATGCTATTATTAATGCTAATAATGCTATATTATTAATGCATTAAAGCTAATAATAATGCTATTAATGCTATTAATATGCTATTAATGCTATTAAATGCTAATATTCTATTAATGTATTATTAATGCTATTAATGCTATAAATGCTATTAATGCTATTATAATGCTAATTAATCTATTAATGCTATTAATAATGCATTATATGCTTATTTATAATGCTATAAGTTATAATGCTATATCATTATATGTTATTAATGCTATATAATGCTATAATGCTATTATTAATGCTATTAATGCTATAATAATGCTATTATGCTATTATATAATGCTATTAATGTATTATTAATGCTAATAATATAATGCTATTAATGCTATAATAATGCTATTAATGCATTATATATTTATGCTATTATAATGCTATATGCTATTATAATCTATATAATGCTAATATTATTCTATTAATGCTATTATTATGTATTATCTATTAATGCTATTAAATTATGCTATTAATCTATTAATATGCTATTAATTAATGCTTAAGCTATTATCTATATAATGCTAATGTAATGCTATAATGTTTATGCTATAATAATGCTATTATGCTATAATAATTGCTTATCTATTATTTGCTTAATAATTATCTATTAATGCTATTAATATGTATTTGCTTAATTATGCTTATTATAATGCTATATAATTATTAATGCTATTTTAATGTATTAATGCTATTAATGCTAATATAATATTAATGCTAACTAATAATGTTATAAATGCTAATTTAATATGCTATTAATGCTAAAATCTAATATAATGCTATTAAAATAGCTATTATATTATAATGCTATTAATGCTTGTAAAAGCTAAAGTATAAGCTATTAATGCTATAGCTAATATAATGTTATTAATGCTATTTAAAAGTATAATGCTTATATATTAATTATAAGCTAAATTAATGCTATAATATGCTATTATTAATGCTATTATATAATAGTAATCTAATACGCTATTATAATGCTTTAATAATAATAGCTATTTAATGCTATTAATAATGTTATTATTTATAATGCTAATTAAATGCTAATTAATTAATTCTATTAATGCTATTAATACTATAATGTATTATAATGTTATTAATGCTATTATAGCTAATAATGTATATAATGCTATATAATGCTAATTAATGCTATTATATAATGCTATAATGCTAATATTATGCTATTAATGCTATTATAATGCTATTAATGCTATAATGCTATATAATGCTAAATAATGTATTAAATATTAATGCTAATAATGCTAATAATAATGCTATAATGCTAATATAATGCTATTAATTATATACTGTTATTAATGTTCATAATACTGCTAATAATGCTATTAATACTGCTATTACTGCTAATAATAATGCTATGGCTTATATTATTGCTATTGATGATGCGATTATTATTTAAAAATCTTTAAAAAAACAATAAACATATTTTAGATACCCGATGCATTTGCATCAGGCTAACAGCTATAACTACTATAATCAAATTAATGCACGTTCTAGAATCCCGATGCATTTGCATCGGGCTCACAGCTAGTGTAAGTAGATAATCTCTTATAGACTGTAAAAACAATGTGTGTGTGCTTAATCATTGCAATTGCAAGTGCCATTACAAAAAAATAGAGCTTTGTATTAGGTTGTTTTTAACCCCTTAATGATCAAGCCTTAAAGGCCCTTCATCACAGTGCCTCTTCCTTTTTTCAGCAGCTTTTAGTGCAATTATTCATAATAAGCTTTACTTTCTTAAGTATATATTTTTAGTGCAACTACAGTTATTGAGCAATTGTTTTCAACTACCGTATATACTCGTGTATAAACCGACCTGTGTATAAGCCGACCCCCCTACTTTTGCCCCCAAAATCAGGGAAAACCTATTGACTCGTGTATAAGCCGAGGGTGGACACAAGCACAGGTATACAGCCCCCAGCAGTGTGGTATACAGGCCCCCCCAGTGGTATACAGGCCTCCCCAGTGGTAGTATACAGCCCCAAGCAGTGTGGTATACAGCAGCCTCCCCAGTGGTATATACAGGCCCCAGCAGTGTTACAGCAGCCTTCCCAGTGGTATATACCGCAGCAGCCCCAGTGGTAGTATACAGCAGTCCCAGAGGTATATACAGCAGCCCCAGTGGTAGTATACAGCAGCCCCAGAGGTATATACAGCAGCAGCCCAGTGGTAGGATACAGCAGCCCCAGAGGTATATACAGCAGCCCCAGTGGTAGTGTACAGCAGCCCCAGAGGTATATACAGCAGCCCCAGTGGTAGTATACAGCAGCCCCAGAGGTATATACAGCAGCCCCAGTGGTAGTATACAGCAGCCCCAGAGGTATATACAGCAGCCCCAGTGGTAGTATACAGCAGCCCCAGTGGTAGTAAACACGCAGCCCCAGAGGTATATACAGCAGCCCCAGTGGTAGTATACAGCAGTCCCAGAGGTATATACAGCAGCCCCAGTGGTAGTATACAGCAGCCCCAGTGGTAGTAAACACGCAGCCCCAGAGGTATATACAGCAGCCCCAGTGGTAGTATACACGCAGCCGCAGAGGTATACAGCCCCCCCATCAGTATCCAGGCCCCCCCCTTGCTCCGCAAACCTGTACAGTAAAATCATTATACTTATCACTGTCCTGTCGCCGCCGTCCCCGCCGCTGCCGACATCGCGCTCCTCCGTCTTCATCCAGCGTCTTCCGGCTTCCTCTGGTCGGCGCAGGCAATGACGTCATTGCCTGCACCGACAGAGGAAGCCGGAAGAAGACGGATGAAGCCGGAGGAGCGCGATGTCGGCAGCGGCGGGGACGGCGGCGACAGGACAGTGATAAGTATAATGATTTTACTTTACAGGTTTGCAGAGCAAGGGGGGGGGGCCCTGGATACTGATGGGGGGGCGCCTATATACTGATGGGGGTGGCGGGCGGGCGGCCCCATGTTGGTTGGTATACTCGCGTATAAGCCAAGGGGGGACTTTTCAGCCCAATTTTTGGGCTGAAAAACTCGGCTTATACGCGAGTATATACGGTAATCATAAAATAATAATTCATATCATATACATTATAATACGCTATATTAATATATAAACATATTTACTTAACATTGTAATTTGATAGCTCTTTTTTCTATAAACCAGATGTGAATTTAAAATGTATTTTCTGTGTAAGTGGAAATTGCCTCTTACTTTAATACCTTATTGCAGCCGAGGCCTCTTCATTTATTTATACAAAGAAAATGTAACAATATAAAAGGTGGCAGAGGCCACTTCACCTAAATAGAGTGACAAGTGAAAACGCCAGCTAATATTTTGATAATGACACAATTACAGGTCTACTATTCCTTCCTCATCTTCTCATGCTTATGATACTTATCTGTATATATATTCTGGACATAAGTAGTTACATCACCAAAAAAGTATGTTTACTAAGCCATCAAAGGGTTGATAGCTCACATAGCCTAGCTCCCTTCTCTATATTTGTGGACCACAGTGAATTGATGGAATGACCTAGACTTGATCTTTAGGGCAAGGTGTCTGATGGTACCGCTAGATTGATAAATTGATTCAAAACTATTACTATGGTGGAAAAGCAATAGGGTCATAAAAATTGCATCAAGCAGCTAAGTAAATCCTGGCATTTCTTGACAAGTAATGCAGAGGAATCGCAATAGGATCTGGGCATGAGTCTGAATGAGAGAAGGAGAAATGATTTTTAAGAGCTTATCATCTCCGATCTATTCTTTCAGCCAGCAATTCATGTCTGCGCATAGTACCACTTCATTACGGGAAATAACTGTACACTTCTAGCATATTCCTGGCCTCCCAGCCAGCCCCTGGAGGACCCTTAGCTGGTTAATACCTCATCACATCTTCATTGAACACTTTAATCTGCACTTGGGTGATCAATAGAATCCTAGTGTAAATTAAAAGGACAGTTCCGTGTAATCAAGCCCGTTAATGCTCATTTTGAAAACCATTATTTGTGGAAGGCATTTAGAAGAAAATTACAAAGTGACAAGCCGATGCACTTGGAGATTATTAGGGAAGGGGCCTTTTTTGTGACTGTGTATAAATAAGTGGGAAAGGGGGGAGGTCATCAGGCTATACAGCACAACAAGAGGGGCGTTAAGTGTGGCCAGCAGGAATATCTGTCTGCCTGCCTGCTTGCTTTCATGTAAGGAAGAAAATGAAATTTTCCATCGTTCTATTTCTGTGGCAAATTCAATTACTGTGGGGACTTGTTCAAAGCGCTGTAACTTCCAAGAGGCAGAAATTGAAAACCTTGCAGCTAATGAAACGGCAAATAACTAGTAAGTTCAGACAGGGGCCGTCAGTCAGATCAAACAGCTGAGGAGAAATAGCAGCTGGCCCATATTTTTCAAAAGCATTGCCTCCTTCTTCACTGGTTTGGACAGTTAAGTTTAAAAGGACCCACATTTACTATTTCCTTACATGAAAGATTTGCAATAATCTGCAGATTTACAAGGAATAGTCAATGCCCAGATATCACAATTTTCTTTAGAAGATCAGACAACCATCAAAAATCTTTGATAACAAATTTAAAAGGAATCAGTCATTAGGTTTTTGCGACACCATCTAGGAGCAGCATACTGTATGGGCAGAGACCAAACGTCCTCATTACTGGGCTTCTTACTGTAGTTTTGTTTAAAACTGTCTCACCTGCTGTTGTTCTTCCAGTTCCCTGATTGCTGAGTTCAGTATAACCCCATTCACACCAAAGATTGGCACATTTCTGCATATACTCTGCATGAGCAAAAAGATGCCATTCAATGGTAGATGAATGGTTAGACATTACGTTTACTAGACCTATAATGGTAATCTCTTGCTGATAAATTAAAAATACTATATCCGGCAGATGTCGCTGCATTCATTCTGTGTGGGGCTTGCAGTCGGGGCAGCAAGTGTAGTGCCAAATCCAGCAGATCCGACACTTGCGGCCGTTCAAAAAAAACGCTGCTAGCAAAACTGCACTTGCCTCACCCGACCGCAAGCCCTATAGAGAATAAATGGGGCTTGACAGATCGGTGCCGCAAGTTGGCCGTTACACGGTAAATCCGGCAGGTGCAGTGACATCTGCCGGATATACCACGATATTGCAATACCACTGATGTGAAAGCACCCTTACTGAGGTAAGAGATGGCAGTTGATGAAATTGCAGTAGAATGTGTATCTGCCCTTTACTCCTCCTCCTTCCTCCTTTTCTGTCTTCATTAAATGCAGATTTTTCAGGTAAAAAAAAGTAAAAGTTTAATCCAGAAGGGAAAGGAGCTGATTTATCTAATAAGATATGTTACAAAATTAGCTATTTTCATGTGTACCATTGATTTGTTAAATAAAAATCAAATTAAAAGTTATTCTTTAATGCATCATACTTGACAACCCTTCTAGAACACTCAGGAGGCTCCTAAAAGAAGGT
Source organism: Allobates femoralis (assembly GCA_033576535.1). Taxonomy (NCBI): domain Eukaryota; kingdom Metazoa; phylum Chordata; class Amphibia; order Anura; family Aromobatidae; genus Allobates; species Allobates femoralis. The sequence goes on along the minus strand of JARQOC010000003.1, from coordinate 299,403,792 downwards.
TAGACCCCCTGGACTCCAGGGACAGTTGAGAAATCTCCCAAGTATTTGTGGCGCCCCAGAGTTCGGTTGCCACAATATTACGCTTGGAAGCAAGGGAAGGCACCCACCTCAGATAAAACACACGCATAATATCTTCTCAACTCCATGCCATTAGGGTGAGCTCTACACCCGAGCTTAGGGCAGGTCCCCTATAAATTCTGGTCTGGGGGCGGAGTCAGGCAGTTCAGTTCCTAGGAGGACTGTGGAAGACATCCTATGGAGGGTAGTCGTGCTAAGTTTGTCCTAGGTTACTGACTAGCCAGTGTGAGGGACCCAAGGTGAGGGTCTGAGGGAAATGGAGAAAAGGTGTGAGCAGTGGAGCAGTGTCAGCTCACTTTAGCACCTAGCATAGTACATACACCGGAGTCCGAGGTCGCCAGGGACTTTATGTCCAGCAACCAACACCAGAGGGCTGGTGATTCCAAGTTGCTCGCCCACCAGAAAGGCCAGGAGACACAGCCGCACCAAACAGCTCAGGTGATGCAGTGAAGAAGAGTAGCACAGAAAGGGCTCAAGCCGCCTATTACATAGCCAGGACAGACAAGGGAGGAGAGGGTTACAGCTTCAAGCAGCCAGGGCCCACTGAGAACAGTGCAGCAGGGAGGCCTCAGCACTTGCCAGGTGTGGAAAGCCCAACTTGCTTCCAGGCTCTGGACCCCTAACACCACTTGTGAACTGTGCCCTGGATGAACCTGCTTCTGACTTCAGTAAAGGTAAAGGAGACTATTACCCCTGTGTCTGTCAGTTCTCCCGTACACTAAGTCCTTTCACCCCCAACAAGCCCTGCATATTCATAGACTGTACAGATGCCCTGGGGATCAGCCCTATCTATGAAGGCTCAACATCCAAGCTGCTAACCCCTATCATCCCAAGAGGTCCCGACTGCAGCGGTGGCTGTACTGGCCGCATTCGATGGGTGGCATTACAACACCCTTTTATTTTTTTTTCTCCATTTTTTCAATCCCCTTATTAACCGCTCGCCAGACGAGGGATCACAGAGCAGGTCACACCACTGTGACATCCTGCATCCCCCAGACAATGATGAGAGGGTCCGGTTCCGAGTACCCCACGGTCCCCGCCAGGGGCGAGACATATTCTCCGAATAACAGCCTTCCCTGAATGATCTGTGTGAATGGCGCCAGAATGTTGGATCATGGAACTCACAATGTCCAAACTGATATTGAGGTCAGAGGAGATGTGGATGTCCTCTGCTGCTGGTTGTATATTAAAGAAAATCCAATAAATGGCATAATATTATTATTATTATTATTTTTTTTTTTTTTTTTTTTTTTTTTTTATTTATTTTTTTTTTGGCATATGAGGAAACAGTATGGTTTAATCTCTGTGTGTTTCAAAGTACTCTAAATTTTTAATCAGGAAATCTTCATTGCAGTGAAATCTAGTTTGCCTTATAATTTGAAACGCGGTGTACTGTGAACATTGGCTGTAGGCTCACCCCGACACTTTGATTAACAGCTGACTCTACAGTGTATCTGCGCAAAACGAGCTATCAGAGTGCCAGGACGTGCATACAATCTCCCCACTCTGTGTATAAAAAAGATAATTCAGCTCATCCAATATTCAAAAAAACATGGAGCAGATATCCCTCAATGGTGCAATTAGTAAATGATCAGTCCATTATATTATCTACATTACCAAAATGTTTCCTTAAAATAATTTCATTTATTTCAAATCCCTAAAAACATGAGTGGAAACAATCCACAAGCTACTTCTATACAGACATGTTTTTACGTGTTTCGATCACTGGTGATCTTACTCATAAATGATGACATATAGGAAAACACATGGTTATATACACCATGTTCCAAATTATTATGCAAATGTTCTTTTTCTCTGATTTTCCTAAATGGTCGGTGCAAATGACAATCAGTGTAATATATGTCATCACCAATTTTATTGAAGAAACCTCCCAATGATAACAGCATAATCTTCAAAATTAAAAAAAAAACCTCTAAATGCACTGTTATGATGGGTTTACACGTCGCGATATCGGCGTCCAACTCCGACCAAAAGTCACGTGGTTCGTGCGTTGGCCCCGATATCGTTCGTGCGTTGCATAGTTTAAACGTCCAATACGATGCACGAACGATGCCAAAACAATATCGGGGATCGAATGAGCGTGCACTCCAATGGCCCGATATTGGATGGAGGTTGGAGCAGGATCGTGCTGTGTAAACGCCCAACTACGATGTGCAGTACAACGTCCCCTATTCACTCCCATGTTAAATGGTCGTCCCTGGGTAGGCCGTACAAGGGGGGGCGTAGACATTGTAGAGATGTGTAAATCTCCGATGCGATCTTTGAAATCTGGGCAGAAAAAGCGCGCTCCCGCACCGTCGGATCCAATATCGGACTGACGTTGGAGTGTGTAAACTCACCATTATAAATTATTAAGCACAGTAGAGTTTCTAAACATTTGATATGTTTGAAAGAACTGAAAATGCTCATTTGTTGAATTTGCAGCATTAGGAGGTCACATTCACTGAAATAAAAAGCTATTTAACTCCAAAACATCCTAACAGGCCAAGTTACATGTTAACATAGGAACCCTTCTTTTATATCATCTTCACAATTCTTGCATCCATTGAAGTTGTGAGTTTCTGGAGAGTTTCTGCTTGTATTTCTTTGCATGATGTCAGAATAGCCTCCATGAGCTACTGTTTTGATGTGAACTGACCTTTTGAACTGATCTTTTGCTTGATTATACTCCAAAGGTTCTCTATAGGGTTGAGGTCAGGGGAAGATGGTGGCCAAACCATGAGTATATCTCCTTTTATGCCCATAGCAGCCAATGACACAGAGGTATTCTTTGCAGCATGAGATCGTGCATTGTCATGCATGATGATGATTTTGCTCCTGGAGGCACGTTTTTTGCTTTTTGTACCATGGAAGAAAGTTCTCAGTCAGAAACTCTATATACTTTGCAGAAGTTATTTTCACACCTTCAGGAACCTTAAAGGGTCCTACAAGCTGTTTCCCAATGATTCCAGCCCAAAACATGACTCCTCCACCTTCTTGCTGATTGATGTCGCAGCCTTGTTGGGACATGGTGGTCATCCACGAATCTACTACTCCGTCCATCTGGACTATCCAAGGTTGACAGTTTGAAAATTAGTCTTCATGTATGTCTGGGACCACTGCAACCATTTCTGCTTGAGAGCACTATTTAGGGGTGGCCGAATAGTAGGTTTATTCACCACAGCAAGCCTTTGAACGATCCTACACCTTGAGGTTCAAGGGACTCCAGAGGCACCAGCAGCTTCAAATATCTGTTTGCTGGGTTGTAAGGCCTTTTTAGCAGCTGCTCTCTTAATCCGATGAACTTGCCTGGCAGAAACCTTCCTCATTCTGCCTTTACCTGCAAGAACATGTCTGTGCTCAGAATCAGCCACAAATCTCTTCACAGTACGATGATGATGCTTACGTTTTTGTGCAATATCTAATGTTGTCATCCTTTGTCCAAGGCATTGCACTATCTGTTGCTTTTCAGCAACAGAGAAATCCTTTTTCTTTCCCATGTTACTTGAAAACTGTGGCCTGCTTAATATTGTGGAACACCCAGTTTTCCTTTTATTGGGCTCACCTGCCAAACTAATTATCACAGATATCTGAAATTGATTTCAATGATCCAAAGAACCCTGAGACACAATATCATCAATGGGATTCATTGACAAAAAAACCCTTAGACACTTAAAACCAATTTGCATAATAATTTGGAACATGGTGTAGATTGTTTCAGCAATGAAAGTATAAGACACACCTGATGAGTTCATCAAGTAAACACACAACTGAAATTCTCAGCATTGCAAAGTGCACGTGCACTAAAAATGAAAACGTGATAATAAATATACATATATACAAAAACATTTAAAAGTGTCATACATTAAGAAAAACAGATTGATTAAATAATATTTAGCAAAGACAGACAAATACAGAGGATAAAGGCTCTCAAAAATAACAATTCCGATCTTGTATTCATATCCAGAAAGCCTCTCTTTTATGTAATTCACATGTAATATTACTACCTCTAAATACTGTATATATATTTTTTCAATAGCTTTCACCAGCTGAGAAATATCACGTGCATGAGAGTGTAAAGAATACTGTGATAATCCTGAGAGGCTCTTGGTGGTTTTGTTTGGGGCATCATAAATATGCTCTGGAGAGGTCTAGTAGTACAACTTACTTATTGTAGGTGACACTGTTTGCAAGATATGACATATATAACATGTGTATTACCACAGTTCATAATTGACTTTATGTTATATTTTTTTTGTTTGGTTAGATGTAAATTTTCTGCCATTATTTATATAAGAACACAAACCACATGCTTTATGGTTGCATTGATAACAGCCAGTTGTAGAAAGTCAATTAGATATATTTCTTTGGCATGTTGAAGTTTTATTTGTAGGTTGGAGATAATATATTTCTAATTGTGATTCCCCCTTTAGAAACAAAACTGACTCCCTTATCTAAGACTTTTTTAATAGTATCATCAGTATACAAAACCGGGAGATATTTATTTATTATGACAATAATCGGATAGCATTGATTGCTAAACATGGTTGAAAATACTATTGAAGAACTTTTGCTTGTTTTTATTCATGTGATTTTTATTAAATAAATATCCTTCTCTTGATTTGAAATCCACCCTCATTTTAGCTTTTTCAATAACCTATATTCTTGAATCGGAGATCAATGATGTCAAAAATTCTTTTTATAAGTATCATTTGTACAACAGCACTTTGCTCTGACAAATTCACCCATCGGTATATTATTTATCATATGTTTGGGGTGATTACTAGTAGCAAAAAGTAACGCATTACCAGATATAGATTTCCCATATAGCCTGCATTCTATAATTTTTTGTTCAAATTTCCCTCTAGCCATATGTGTCACGCTTTCAAAGGGAAGTCCGGCTACCATACATGACAGTGGCGCATGTTCCAACAATGTCTGGTGCACTACCTATAAAACAACAGATGGGGAGACACCAGGGGGAACAAATACAGCAGAGGGCCCTGCTCATTGGGTACAGGGGAGAGGTGACTTCATGCTCTCATCTGTGGGTGCGCCCTGATCTCTCTACTATCCCTATACAGGTTCTTTCAACCTGTCACAGAGCAGGATACCTAGTCCCTCGCTAGCCCTGATGTTCGCCCTCAATAGGGAAAGGCCGGCAGAAACACTAGTCCCAACCACTGCAATAATAACAACAAGAGGGAAGGGGAGACATACAGGGAAATGACACAGGCAACTTCACGCCTGCTGCCTCTCTCCTAGGCAGCAGATGGCTTAGCAGTAGTCAGCTCTCCAGAATAGCACCTTCACCTCAGGAATCTTGACCAGGAATGGCTTCAATCACCAGCAAAGCATGCTGGAACCATCTGACCATATAAAGGCAATAGGAGTAATCAGAGTAGCCACACCTGGAAAAGAACTAGCTAGCTTGCTAGCAAACAGAAACTGACATTAATTCCTCAGCTGCGAAAGGAAAGAAACACGTTTAATATTAAGTCCCAATAAAGACATGAGACAGAGGTCCCAAACGAGTCACAAGTCTCCCAGGTAAGATTATCATGACAATAGGTCCAAAAATGAAATCCCCACTTTATCATATTGTAATGTAAAAAAACAACCATTAGAGGGGTTGTTTAAAAAGCTGTCATAATAAATTGCTAATTTCTCAGTACCTCTCCACCCCACCAGGACATCATCTATGTAGGGTAAAAATAAAATGATGTTATCAGAAAAAGAATTCAAATCACTATAAAAATAATGGTCCTCATACCAATTCATGAACATAATGGGCAATAAACGGCTGAATTTCTCCCCCATTGAACAGCCACAGATTTGTGTAAAAAAATTTCCATAAAATTAAAATAAGGCCAGGGTCACACTTGCAGATTTTACTAGCGTATTTGGAGACCTGTGTTTTCAGAAAACGAATGCAAAAACACACCCATAGGCCCCCATGCAAAAAAACACATGCCCCAATAGCAAAAACGCATGTCTGAATGTACCATGCGTGTTTGGGTGCGTTTTTGGCTCAGCACCAAAAAACACTGCATGATGCACCATTTTTTGAAAAACGCACCCAAAAACGCAGCATGCAGTATTTTTTGGTGCTTTTTCAAAAACGCATGCATTTTTTTAAAATGGAGCCCTATGGGAAATGCATGCGGTTTTAAATGGCACTAAATGGTACATGCTTTTTTGCATACGTTTTTACATGCATTTTTGCATGTGTTTCAAGGGTCCCCCACACCTATCAGCAAAAACGCAGGTAAAAATGCAGGGTGCCAAAAAGCACCTTAAAAAACGCATGCCAAGTGTGACCCTAGCCTAATTTTCAATAAACATTTTGCTACACAGATGATATATTCCTGCAGTCCAGAGGAGTAATGGGAATGTTTGCACATTTGATCCCTAATGGCCATAATTGTGAGGTTCATGGGGTATAGAAGAGTACAGGACAGAAATATCACAAGCTAACCAGCTAAACCAGATGGCCAGTCCAAGTTTTTAATTAGATTGAGAACATGCTTGCTGTCTCTAGTACACTAGAAGAACAAAAGGAAATAGATTTTAACCTATCGTCTGGCCAATCAAAAAAATGTTCTAAAAGTGAACCTATTCCACACACTATGGGTCTGAGAGGGGAGAATACTGATTTGTGTGTTTTGGGAAGGGCGTGGAAAAAGGAATGTGCATATTTTTTGGATTGAAATATTTCTTCTATTTTGTTGTAATATGTTCAGGCTAATGATTCCCGTATCTTGGAAGTTAGACCACCTTTTAATCTGCAATACATACTAGAGTCTGGCAACATTAGTAAGTTGTCCCTTTCATATAACCCTCTGTCCAACACAACCATGGACCCTTCTTTATCAGAGATATTTTATTTAATATTTGGTTTTTCCTGTAAGGATTTCAAGGAAGATTTTTCTTTTACAGAACTATTAGATTTAATGTAAGATTTCTTATCTTCTAAGATTATTAAGCCTAACCCCTATAAAATATTGAAAATCATCCATATTGGATGTCCATGACTCTGTTAGATAATAGTCAGGGTTAGGAACCCCTGAAGGAAAAACATTGTCAGTAGTAGAATAATTTCTACTATCAGATAGTGATGAAAAATTCCCTAATTCCAGCCCTCAATGCTCACCAAAGTACATGTTTTCAGGGCTTACTTAATATTGCACAGGGGTTGGAATCCTCACCTGTGCATGTGATCAAATTATCATCTGTGCAATACTAAAGAAAGCATGAAAACTTGCAGTGTTGGTGGCTCTCAAAGACTAGAGTTTTTGCTGATGTTTGCGGCCAGTCCGGTAAATGGCGCAGCATCTGCTGGATTGGTCACCTAACGGCCAACTTGTGGCCCGGATCCGGCAAGCCCCATGCATTGTCTATGGGGGCTTGCAGTCTGGTTCGGCAAGTCTGGTTCTGCCGGATCCGGCAGATCCAGCTATTGCGGCAGCAAAAGAAAACCTTCACTAGCAGCATTTTTTTTTTGCCACCGCAAGTGTCGGATCTGCCAGATCTGGCAGAACCGCACTTGCTGCACCCAACTGCAAGCCGCATAGACAATACATGGGGCTTGCGGGATCCGGGCCGCAAGTCAGCCGTTAGGCAGATGACCAGCAGATGCGGCGCCATCTGCTGGATCAGCCACAAACATCAGCAAGACGCTGATGTGAAAGCAGCCTTAGGCGGCCGTCACACGCTTCAATGTCCTGCACGATATCGTTTAAGCGATCTGCTTTTTGATCGCTTAAGCGATATCGTTTGTGCATCGTTACGTGCGATCAAGCGATTTTACAATGTAAAATCGCTTGATCTTTAGATCGCAGATTGGTGAGCCGGAGATCATATCAAGCGATAATCGCTTGAACAATCTGCTTCATCGTGGTGTGTGACACCACGATGAACGATCTCCCAACGGCAGAGCCTATGCTGGGAGATGGTATCTCTGGTAAACGTCGGGTTACTAAGTGCTGCGCGGCGCCTAGTAACCCGATGTGTACCATAGTTACTAGCGATCTCGCTGCTCCACATCGCTGGTGAGTCTGTCTGTGTGACATCTCACCAGCGATGTGAGCGATATTGTTAGCGATCGCGCGTGCACGTGATCGCTAACAATATCGCTCACGATATTGATGAGTGTGACGGCCACCTTAGGGTGATTTCACACCTACAATTTTTTGTGTTGCGTTGGCACCTATCTATATCCTAAAGCACCCTGATCAGATCTGCGTCTCTATACTTTACATGTGGCCACAGGGAAATGCGTTGGTGTATTTCAGCGGATTCACACTACTGCGTCATTTTGACTTCCTCCCTAAACGCACAAAGTTGGCTTCTTGCGGCATGACTAAAATCCTGATGCATGTGTATCCAGCCATATGCATCTGCCAATAGAATGGGTCCCAATTAAGTCCAGATAAACCCAGGATGGATCCATCCATCCTGATCCGTTTTTGTCACTGCAAATACCCAGAATCAAGTCTGGCCAAAGAGAAAATTTCTCTCTCTCTCCCACTAAATCCTATTCAAAATGCAATGTCCGTGGGAAAAACGCCGAGATGAATCAGTACAAAAATGGATGCAAAACTGATACAACCACACTGTTTTTTTGCATGATCCTGTGCCTGAGCATGCAAAAAAAGCTGTGTCTGCATGCATTTTCACATGCGGCAATGGAAGCAGATGCACCCGTTTTCATCCCGATCAGGGCAAGTGTTAAACCAGCCTTACAGCAAGCAATATACATGTATTAAGATTTACTTTATCACTAGGCTGCATCTACTTTACAGCATTACTTTAGTTTGCATGCCTGCATTCTGCTAATGACATACATTTAGAAGGTAATAATTCAGGAAACACAGTTATTTGTATATAATAAACACATATAGATGCAACCCATAATATTCTGTGCCATCTTCGTTATGACATAAATATGGCTTTATGTTTTGTAATTATGAATTTTTACTATCTTTAAGCCCATAAACAAAATGTAATGTCTGACCAATTGGATGGAAGATTATGGTTAATGGGTTCTAAAATGCTGTCAATTCTAAGAGATAATTTCCTACTGGTTTCAGCTTCTGTAAATGTTTGATAATTATGCATCACAGGAATTAGCCCTGCTGTGAAAATGCTGCACCTCATAGAAATGGCAAGCCTGCAGGCCAAAGTGGTGACGTTAGTGGCTCAGTAAGTAGCATTATCCCAGCATGGCAACACACTCCAACTGGGCTATGACAGGCTTATCTTAGAATAGAGCTAATGGACAATTCTCCAGTTAAAAATTGTATTTAGTTTTGTTTTTCATAGGGCATAAAAACTTTAATAGCTTTTAAAACTGTTTATTTGTCATGGTTATTTTTATGGAGAAAGCTAAAAGCATTGTTTCTAAGGGCCACTTTACACACACCAACTTATCTGTCCAACTTCTGACCAACTTGCTGGTTGCAGTGAAATCATGGACACATTGCTCCATTTTGTGGCTGTGTACAATGGAACAATGTGTCCATGATTTCACTGCAACCAGCAAGTTGGTCAGAAGTTGGACAGATAAGTTGGTGTGTGTAAAGTGGCCTTTAGAGAAGAACTTGTAAGCTATTAATTACCTTTGGGGTAGGGACGACATTCTGCTTATAAGAAGTAATATTCTCACATTCACATGAGATTGCATTTAAATCCAAATTAAAATAGTGGGAAAAAATCAGAGCACAGTGTTTTCTGACTTCCTGAAAGTACTAATCAATATGAATAAATATAGTTGAATAAGGGAAAAAAGTTTGCCATTTGAGTCTTGAACCATTAGGTATGTTGAAGTCTTTTCTTTAAAGTAACAGAAATATGTTCATAAAAGGGGATTTTAGAGCACCTCAAGAAGTAAAAATAAATAAATCTATAGTATATAGTGGATATGAAAATAAAAAAAGAATTGTTTCATTAATCTTTAGATAGATAAACAATATTCATTTTTGAAATACATATTATCTACCTATCAACCCAACAGTCTATTCTTCCTATGTGTTGTAGAATCACCCTAACTGTACTCTTTCATCCTGCCCAATCAAAGCTCCAGATTTCTGTTACTTAAGGGTTTTACCACAGCCATATAAATACTGATGAGTTTCGAACTTTTAACTTTGGATCGATAAGACAAAGGTCAACAGACTAGACTGTGATGGTGTAAATTGGTCAGTAAGAAGGGGAGAGGGGCTAACTGATTGAGAAATTGAAGGCTGATGATATGGGGTTGTTTCACAGCCAAAGCTGTGGGATACTTGTGTGGTGCCCCTGCGGCTAGGCGCCACAGAGTGGTATTGCACTTCATTATAAAAATTTAATATTCTTTGTAAGTTGCTAGTTTGGCGTTTAAACCTTATGGAGTCTGTTTCTACACTCACTTAGGACCACACCACCTAAAGTAGGGGGAACCAGTACTTAGTAGGTCCCAGGAGGGTGGGGGTGGAGCCTAGGATAGAGGAAGAGTGACAGTTTACCTCAGATGGTGCTGGGAAGGCAGACAGAGTGGTCAGGCTGCTAGGCGCCACAGGGTAGTATTGCACTTTATTATTAAATGTGTTTTCTTTTCCCTGTGAGTTGCTAGTTCAGGGTTTAAACCTTATGGAGTCTGTTTCTACACCCACTTAGGACCACACCACTTAGAATAGGGGGGACCAGTACTTTGGTAGGTCCCAGGAGGGTGGGGTGGAGCCTAGGATAGAGGAGAGAGAGGAACAGTTAGTTTACCTCAGACGGTGCTGGGAAGGCAGACAGAGTGGTCAGGACTGACAGCCCAGCTGAGAGGAGGGAGCCCCATCTTCAAGTGGGGGCCCAGGACAGAAGGCAACGAGCCAGGACTGGTAGGAGCCGGCTGGTCCAGTTGAGGGAACACCGGCGACACGGAAAGCCGAGGCAGCCAGGAGTTTAGCCCTGACTGCAAAACCAAGCTTGTTCCCCTCCATAAATGTGTTCAGTGTTGCAGCAATTTCTTTATATTAAGTGCACACACATATTTTTTGCTTGCACCTGCACATTAAGGTGATGCCAGTCCTTATATATATATATCCTATTCAAATCATGGCCATTGATAGAACACCATTGCTAAAAAATCTGGTTCAGTTAGTTACGGTGGAGTTCACACTCAAGGCGGAGTCTCTTCATATAGAATTAATCTCCTGTTATGGTTTGGACAATTTACCTGCTGGAATTGTGTTGGGTATTCCTTGGCTGCATATGCATAATCCAATTATTGACTGGTATCAGAAAGATATTGTCAAATTGTGTCCTTATTGTATCGAAAAATGTCTTAAATCTGTGCATGCTTGCTCCATTAGTCTGGAGGGTCTTCTGGAATACCTGAAAGACTTCAGAGATCTTTTTTTTCGGAAAAAAAAGTTTGAGATCTTACCTCCTCACTGTCCCTATGACTGTGCTATTAATCTCATTCCTACCACCAACTTACCGGAAGCTTGCTTGCATCACTTGTCGTATCACTTGTCTGGCCCAGAGCGGACAGCCATGAAGGCTTATATTAACGAAAGTTTATGGAAAGGTCATATTCGCCCTTCCTCATCACTGGTTGCCACCGGATTCTTTTTCATTAAAAAGAAAGATGGAGTCTCAGTCCCTGCCTCGATTTCCCAGAATTAAACAAAATAACGGTTAAAAATACTTATCCACTTCCACTTATCCCAAATCTATACAAACATATTTCGGGAGGCAAATGGTTTTCCAAACTGGATCTCAGATGGGCATTTAATCTGATATGTATTTGTGAGGGTGATGAGTGGATGACAGCATTTTTAACAAAAATCTTGTCACACCTCTTGGTCTAACAAATGCACCCGCGGTCTTTCAGAACTTTATGAATGATAATCTCTCTGATTATATTGGGAAATTTATTGTGGTTATTGTGGTTTATTAGATAATATTCTAATTTTCTCACCTGACCTGGATTCACATTGTAGACACGTTCGTTTGGTTCTGCAAAGATTATGAGATAATTGTTTGTTTGCCAAGATTGAAAATTGTTCAATTTTCTGTTCAAGAAACGTCATTCTTGGGCTTTAATGTGTCAGCCTCCGGGTTTAAGGTGGATCCTGGGACAGTTCAGGCCATCGTTGTTTGGACTCAAACCAGCGACCACAAGGCTCTACAACCCTTTTTAGGGTTCAGAAATTATTAGAGAAAATGTATTAAAGGTTTTTCCCAGATCATGAAGCCTCTTAAGGACCTCATTCGTAAAGGGGCACAGCTAATGGTTTGGTTGCCAGAAGTGGTTGGGACTTTTGAAAACTCGAAGAAATGTTTTATGTCTGTTCCTGTTCTTGTTCAACCAGACCTTGAGGGGCCATTCATTGTGGAGGTTGATGCCTCTGAGGTTGGGGTGGGGGCTGTATTGTCTCAAAGTCCTAAGACTTTAACTAACCTGCAACTATGTGCCTTTTTCTATAAAACATTTTCTCCTGCTGATAGAAACTATGATTTTGGTAATCGAGAGTTACTTGCTGTCAAATTGGCTTTTGAAAAATAGAGGCATTTTTTGGAAGGAGACGTTCATTGGGTCACCATGGTGACAGATCACAACAGTCTAGCTTATATTGAATCTGCCAAGCAGTTGATTCCTTGACAAACCAGATGGTCTTTATTTTTGTCAAGATTTAATTTTTCTATTACCGTACATTCAGACTGGGGTCTAAGAACATGAGGGCAGATGCCCTGTCTTATAGTCTTTATTCTGTGTCTCCTCCAGACCCTCCTTCCTCCATTCTTCCTCAGTGTATTGTTGTGGCCATAGTTTTCATTGAATTGTAATCTGCAATCCATACTGCTCAGTCCTTGGCTCCTTCCAATACTCCTAAATGCAAGTTGTTTGTCCCTGTGTATCTCAGATTGCGCTTTTTGCAGGAATTCAATGATTTTGTATTGAGTGGTCATCCTGGAGTCACTACCACCTAGAAGGCAGTTGCTAGACTCTTTTGGTAGTCTTCTATTCATTGGGATATTAAAGATTTTGTGTCTGCTTGTGAAACGTACGCATGCGCCAAAGGCTGATCGGTTGGTTCAGGGAAGTCTGGGGGGTCCGGTGGCCCCCTTGAAGAGGGGGTACTATTATAATCTCAACATTGTCCATGTCTGCTATGTTACTGTTGTGTGGAGGCTGTCAGTCTGTTTTGGTTTTGCTGGGTTTGTACTGCAATCATCTGTGTTCACTTCCCTTTCTTAGTCCTCTAATTAAGCTCCTCTACCCAGTGTCAATTGTACACTTGCTGCTGCCTATGTAGGACTGATCTCTCTGTGCTCTATGCCTGACTGAGCCTGACTTTATTCCCTTACCTAGATTTTGACCCTTTGTCTGTGACCTCGCTATTCTTTTGTCTGCTCCTTGTAAACTGTCTTATCTTTCTGGTTTTCCTGACTCCGACTTGTGAAGTGGATTTCGTCCCTGACTACTCCTTGTTGTACTGCACCATTTCCTGGACCTGATCGCGGATCGCTTGACCTCCCTTTACTTATCCAATAAGTAGTAAAATAATAATAATTGTGTATGGGTATTGTAGTCTTATCTCTCCACTTCTGGAACTGTTATTACTGTAGTGATTCGTGTCACAGTTACCCTTTTGATACTCAGTGTATACATAAGGGACAGCCTGTGTTGTGGCTATTGATGAGTGAATATACGCATGACTATTCGCTACTCGCACGGATAATACAGTATTTGTGATACTCCTTACTCGGAGAGTATCGCTGGTGCTTGTGAGTGATGTGTGGATCGTGAGCAATCTGACACAAATTGCCAGCTCCCTTCAGTACACAAAGGGAGTCAGCACCCCAGTGAGAGGATCTTGAATTGAAAGATCTCACTGGGTGGTACAGCAAGGGGTTGTATGCAGTGAAAACTCAAAAAAGCCCGCCCTCCTACCCTGTTGGCAGCAGATCACTCAGGATACACTGAAAGCGTGTTGACAACAGAACTTAGCTTTAATTAGCAACAAACAGGCACAAATATGAAGGGCTTTGTGGAAACAGGAATATATATCTTAATTGTCCCTTTGCAGCATCAGCAAGCTGCTGTGCTTCTCTTCACATGCACAGACACAAGAAACAGGTTACAGTTACATGGTATTTCCTGTGTGAGCCTCTGGGAGTATTCCTCTTTCTTTCTTTTAAACTAACTTTACTAAAAATGCACAAGTCTAGCAATTCAATACTTACACATACAGGATTGGAGTTGTTGCACTAAACATATTCCAACACCCCCACTCAACAACTACTTATCCTGTTAGTCCCATTGGTTCTGAAATCTTCAAACTTGGCTCTTGGCAATGGTTTTGTCATATCACATCTTGTCAGACTCTCAATAGACAAAATTTAGTACATCACATTCCACTAAGTTACGTAAGTGGTTATGGTTAACGTCGATGTGCTTAGTCCTTGCACTGATCTTTTCATTTCTGTAAAGGCCAATACATCCTTGGTTGTTTTTATATACAGAAGTGCCCTCACTGCTTGGCTGTAACTCTCATTGCTGGAGTTTTGATGAATCTTTGGCTTCTGAGGGCTCTTTTTCCTTACCCTGACTGTAGCTCAGATTCAGGAAGTGTTCTGACCCTATAAGAAAGTCATCTAGCTGGGATACCTTTATTTGGTCTTTCTGATCTCCTGACTGGAGGTTGACTTGGTTCTTCTGTTTCTTCCTCGCTAGCTTCAGAGCTTATCCAGAATTCACTGTTTTCTTTTTTATCCCCTTTTTTTATGTTTGGTGTGGATTTATATCCAATTTGGCTTTAGGACAATTCTTTTTGTGTTTTTTCATTGAAGACAAATTGAATGAAGATAATAATACCAAAGAATTTGTGATTGCAATCATTTTCAGGAAGAAACTGAGTATTATCTGACAGAATTGCAGGGGTGTCAATACTTTTGGCCACAACTGTAGATTCGCATCAAATAACATACTTCTTCCACTTTCACAGAGAGTGCCATTCTTTCTCACTGCAATGCAATTCTGTTCTGAGTTGTATGGAATGGTACTTTGGAACATGATTCCATTCTTTTTCAAAATGGTTTGCCCCTTTCTACTTGTATACTCAGTCCCATTATCTGCACGCAGGGCTTTTGGCATTCTTCCAAATTTGTTAAACACTACAGCAAGATATTCTTCAAGTTTCTGTGGAACTTCATCCTTACTGTGAAGTAGGTAGGCAACTGTATATCTGGAGTAGTCATCAATAAATGTGAGAAAACTTCTCTTCTTGATTGGAGTTTGAACACTCATTGGACCACAAACATCTGTGTGTACCAAATCCAGTAGCTGTGCAGATCTAGTGCTGTTTACTTTAGGAAAGGATTTTCTGGACATTCTCCCTTTAAGACAGCTAGTGCACTTCAGCATTTGACTACATTGCTTTATTTCAACACCATTTGCTAGTTGACCTAGCTTCCTTACTGCTTCTGGGTCTCTGTGCCCAAGACGTCTGTGCGACACATGGATACAGTTCTTATGCAGATCTTGTCTAGCACTGTACACTCTTTCTTTGCATTTTAGCAGATAAAGTTCATTTTGGATTTTTCCTTCTGCAAGAGTGTGACCCTTCTTTGATATAATGCAGCTGTTGTCTTTAACCTTACTAAATTCTCCTTTTGCGTAAGCTTCTTTACAGACAGAAGATTACTTTCAAAACTGGGACGTAAGAGAACATCCTTTACTGGGATCTTTTTGCTTTATGCTGACGAAACTGGACAGTGGAGGTAGCCGTCTCCTACTCTTTCTGAAGTCATATATAGAGATGAGCCACCACCCCGATGTTCGAATTCGATTTGATTCGTCGAATTTGATGTGTGTTCGTCGAATATTCGTCGAACAACGTCGAACCCCATTGAAAACAATGGCAGGCAAACACAAACACATACAAACACATAGAAAACACCTTCGAAGGTGTCCAAAAGGTGGCAAACTACTCAAAACACACAACAAACACATGGAAATGTGACAAGTACATATAAAAATGTTAAAAGAAAAGAGATGGACGAGGAAAAGGAGGAGACACAGATATAGGCATGTCATGCCCCTCTAAAATCCGTTTTTACTCCAGTATTTGTAAGGCATCATGCAGACGATGAGTATTTGGAGAGTTTTACTTCAGTTTTATTAAGGTCATGTTCAGATGATGAGTACTTGGTGAGTTTCACTTCAGTATCTGTAAGGCCATGTTCAGACGATGAGTACTTGGTGAGTTTTACTTCAGTTTTAGTAAGGCCACATTCAGACGAGGAGTACTTGGTGAGTTTTATTTCAGTATCTGTAAGGCCACGTTCAGACGAGGAGTACTTGGTGAGTTTTACTTCACTATCTGTAAGGCTATGTTCAGACGAGGAGTATTTGGTGATGTTTTTCCTCACTATATGTAAGGCCACGTTGAGATGAGGAGAACGTGGTGAGTTTTACTTCAGTATCTGTAAGGCCACGTTCAGACGAGGAGTATTTGGTGATGTTTTTCCTCACTATATGTAAGGCTACGTTAAGATGAGGAGAACTTGGTGAGTTTTACTTCAGTATCTGTAAGGCCATGTTCAGACGAGGAGTACTTGGTGAGTTTTACTTCAGTATCTGTAAGGCCACGTTCAGACGAGGAGTACTTGGTGAGTTTTACTTCAGTATCTGTATGGCCACGTTCAGACGAGGAGTATTTGGTGATGTTTTTCCTCACTATATGTAAGTCCACGTTCAGATGAGGAGAACTTGGTGAGTTTTACTTCAGTATCTGTAAGGCCATGTTCAGACGATGAGTACTTGGTGAGTTTTACTTCACTATCTGTAAGGCCATGTTCAGACGAGGAGTATTTGGAGAGTTTTACTTCAGTTTTAGTAAGGCCACATTCAGACGAGGAGTACTTGGTGAGTTTTTCTTCAGTATCTGTAAGGCCACGTTCAGACGAGGAGTACTTGGTGAGTTTTACTTCAGTATCTGTAAGGTCACGTTCAGACGAGGAGTATTTGGTGATGTTTTTCCTCACTATATTTAACGCCACGTTCAGACGAGGAGTACTTGGTGAGTTTTACTTCAGTATTTGTAAGGCATCATGCAGACGAAGAGTATTTGGAGAGTTTTACTTCAATTTTAGTAAGGCCACATTCAGACGAGGAGTACTTGGTGAGTTTTATTTCAGTATTTGTAAGGCATCATGCAGACGAAGAGTATTTGGAGACTTTTACTTCAGTTTTAGTAAGGCCACATTCAGACGAGGAGTACTTGGTGAGTTTTACTTCAGTATCTGTAAGGCCACGTTCAGACGAGGAGTATTTGGTGATGTTTTTCCTCACTATATGTAAGGCCTCATGCACACTATGAGTATTGTGTCACATTTAGGGGACTACAAGAAGAGTCTCCATTTTTTCAAAAAATTTGGGCACAGACACCACTTAAGTGGCATCAATTGCCCCACAGTTACAAAATATAAATGGTTACTTTTAGGCCAAAAACTACAAGGCTTCATTCTCCCCAGGATGACACAGGAGTTGAAATGTCCTTGCGGATCCATGCCTTGTTCATCTTTATGAACGTTAGTCTGTCTACATTCTGGGTGGACATACGCGTGCGCTTTTCTGTAAGCACACCACCAGCAGCGCTGAAGACACGTTCCGAGAGAACGCTGGCTGCGGGGCATGACAAGATCTCCAATGCATGAGTGGTGAGCTCAGGCCATTTTTCCATTTTGGAAGCCCAATATAAGCAAGGCTCCAGTTCCCCAGTCATGGCATCGATGTTAAGTTGGAGATACTCGTGTACCATCCACTCCAGGCGTTGACTATGTGTCAGACTTCTCGTTTCTTCAGGCCTTGCAAAAGATGGTCTGAAAAAATTGTGGAACGAGGCAAAGAAATTGGTGTTAACACGACCACCTATGGTGTTACTGTTATGGTGTGAGTGATGATAACTCGACAGTCCCATATTTGACAAGTGAGAAATGTGAGATTCACTCTGTCTACCACTGGTGGTTTGTGGAAAAGCCGATCTCAGATTATGTATCAGCTTCTGCTGATACTTCTGCATGCGTGCGTCCCTTTGTATGGCTGGAATTATGTCAGCAAATTTGGTCTTGTACCGGGGATCGAGGAGTGTGGCAACCCAGTAGTTGGCATTGCTTCTAATTCAGACAATCCGCGGGTCATGTTGCAGGTAGTGCAGCAAGAAGGCGCTCATGTGTCTTGCGCATCCAGGAGGACCAAGTCCTTGTTGTGTTGGTGGTGGGGAGGTCAGAATCATGCTTCCTTCCTCTGCCCTCTCCCCCCAACCTCGCACAACAGAAATGTCATCAAGGTCTCCTTCATCTGCTGACTCTTCCATGCCCATCGCCAGTTCCTCCTCCATTTCTTCCTGGGCTCCTGCACCTTCCTCAGCAGTTTGGCTGCTACCATGGGCCCTCGTTAATCCCTCTCCACCACCCTCCCATGCCTGCCGTCTTGTTGCTGCCGACCGTAAGGACCTTGGAGATGTTATCATCCCTTCCGCATAGGACTCCTCCTGTACTTCCTCCACCTCTCCTTGTCCCACCACCTGACTCCGAATATTGTTTAGTGTCTGCTCCAGCATGTAGATCACCGGAATAGTCATGCTGATCATGGCATCGTCAGCACTAAACATCTTCGTCGCCATCTCAAAACTGTGCAGAAGGGTGCATAGGTCCTTGATCTGAGACCACTCCTGAAGCGTGATCTGCCCCACCTCTGGATCTCGTTGGCCCAGGCTATACGTCATAACGTATTGCACGAGGGCTCTGCGGTGCTGCCACAGTCGCTGCAACATGTGCAGAGTAGAATTCCAGCGTGTCGGCACATCGCATTTCAGCCGGAGAACGGGCAAGCCAAAAGACTTCTGGAGCGAAGCAAGTCGTTGAGCTGCGGGATGCGAACGCTTGAAGTTTGCAGCATTGTCACACACGGACTTCCCTGGCTGCAGGTTGAGTGGAGACAACCATTGCTGAAACTCGGTCGCCAGAGCTGACCACCACTTCTCAACTGTGTGACTTACGTTTCCAAGGCATTTGAGGGTAAAGACCGCCTGATGGCATTGAGCCTTGCTGCCAGCATAGTTGGTAGGTGTGCAGGATTCCTTCTCTGCAGTTACAACGCGGGTGGCATTACCAGACAGGCTTTGGGCGGAGGTGGAGAACCGAGACGAGGTTGAGGAGGCAGAAGCAGTGGAGGAACTCTTACCTACAGAGGATTGATGCACAACTCATAGGGACGGCAAAAATTGGAAATCAGACCCTTCTCCAGCTCTCACCATAGTTACCCAGTGCCCAGTCAGCAAAATGTAACGCCCCTGTCCATGCTTACTGGTCCAAGTGTCTGTGGTGAAATGCACCCTGTCACACACAGAGTTTCTTAAGGAAGCGGTGATGTTGTCTGCGACATGCTGGTGTAGCGCAGGCACACCTTTCTTGGAGAAGTAGTGGCGACTGGGCATCTGGTACTGGGGAACTGCGACGGACATAAGGTCTTGAAAATCCTCTGGGTCCACCAGGCGGAAAGGCAGCATTTCTGAAGCCAAGAGCTTGCAGATGGTGAAATTCAAGCGCTTAGCTTTCTCATGACTTGGAGGAAATGGCCTTTTACTTGTCCACATCTGAGGGACGGAGGGCTGGCTGCTGTGTTGAGATGGGGTTGAGTAGGGTGTCACTGGCAAACTGCAGGTCTGGGAGGAAGGTGCAGGTGAACATGTACTGTTGCCTTCATCCAAAGGTGGTGCTCTCGATGTCTGAGAGAGCTCAACACCAGCAGCATTGTCCATTTGAAAACCAAGTGACAACCTGCCAATCACACTTCCTGTTGCAGGTAAAGAGGTGGAAGGTCTACATCCCAAAGCATGTGTGACAGCTGTCCCCACAGTCACAGACGATGAAGAGCACCTGGATGCACTTGATGGGGCAGATGGTGGTAGGCCCACCCTGGAACCCCGCATTCTAGCACAGTGAGCTTCCCACTGCGACTTGTGCTTCATGTCCATGTGGCGGTTCATACATGAAGTACTCAAGCTACTGAGCTTTTGGTCTCTACTCAGGGATGATTTGATTTGGGAGATCCTTGGCGACGTCAAAGAAGGCCCAGGCTAGGTAAGGCTTTGAGCCCATGCAAGCTGCAGTGGCATCACGACTTGTGCTCAGAGGCAGAGTTGTGGCTGCGGATGCAGTTGTTGACGTGCTTCCAGTACTCCGTCTATGTCCAGGAAGGCGCAACCTAACCTCATCGTCAGTAGCATCCTCCTCCACCTCCTGTGCTGACCTCATCGACTGGCTTACTGTGGGTTGACAGTAAGTGGGATCTCCTACCTCATCATCATCCTCTGTGTTCTCACACCCCTCGTCCTCCTCAGAGACAACCTCTTCCTGCCTTGACCAAAAACTTAGTTTGTCAATCCAATCCGGTATCTGAGTCTCATCAGCATCCTCCTCCTTGTGCCCAGCAAGAGTAGTTACTGTTAGGGAATGAGGGTCTACATGAACGTCAGATCCTTCTTCATCTGGGCCTGGATCAGACTCACAAAGCTTCTGGGCATCAGGGCAGATTATTAAGTCGTCTGGACTCACTGCAGCTTTGGAGCTGACTTCTGATTCCCAGGCTATTGTGTGACTGAACAGCTCTGCAGACTAGGGATGGGCGAGTCTACTCGCTAGGACTCGTTACTCAGCGAGTAGTAAGGGACTCGCAGGACTCGGTACTCTGCGAGTTTCCCAGCAATTACTCGCACAGTAACGAGTCCAATGCAAGTCAATGGCAATCCTAGTTTTGTCAGAGTTTACTTTTTCTCACTCGCTAGACTCGCTATATCACATCGCTATGTAGCTTGAATCTCCCCAAATCGTTTAAACAATCGCACCGCTTCACGGATACCCGCTGTCAGCAGCGAGTCTGAGCGAGTCTTAGCGATTCTGAGCGAGTCTACGAATCCGAGTCCTGTATACTGTATTCGGGACTCGCGAATACAGAATCTGTTATGTTCCGACAAAGCTTCCGAGACAGCCTAGCGTGTTAGGTCAGAAAACTTGTGAAGATGGACAAGCATGTTAGCCAATCATATTCAGTAATGCCACAGCCATGTTGGTTGTGGCAGGACTATGATTGGCTTCTGTCCATCGTGATGCCTATGTCATGTATGAGAAGCGAGGCTGTATATAAGCCTTGCCACCGCCATTTTGGGCACATTCCTGTGAAGATCTGAGCTAGAGCAGGGTGAGGTAGATGCTGGAGCAGATCATAGGGAGTGTCAGTCAGTGTAGGGAAACTTAAAAATTTCTTATATTTAACCCAAACAGCTCTTGTGAGAGCTACCAGGAGGACAGAGGAGTACTGTGTAGAGGACTGTAGGCAGGCAGGGAGGTGCAGCCTTACAGTGCTCACAGGACCGACCTCATAGCTTAGCTTACTCACTCAGCTGTCCTAATAGCTGAAGTCAGAGGCTTAGCTGAGGTACTATTTCCAATTTTTTTGCACCTGATAGATTTTGGGTCATAAAAACCCCTTCAGCTTTATTTTGTCTGTGGCAGATCAGTGCGTTGCTGCTCTACCTGCAAATAGCACGTACGCCACCTACTTGTGCGACTACTTGTGCGCACTTAATAATTTTTTCAGGGACTAGTGTGCTGCTTCACTGACAAGTGTTAGCACGCACTTAACCCGCCAGCAGGTGACGCCTACAGCAACACCTAACTCCATCTCGGTGGCTGTGCGCACTTAATAATTTTTTCAGGGACTAGTGTGCTGCTTCACTGACAAGTGTTAGCACGCACTTAACCCGCCAGCAGGTGACGCCTACAGCAACACCTAACTCCATCTCGGTGACTGTGCGCACTTAATAATGTTTTCATATATATGGCTCTCTTGCTTGGTTCATCCTGGTACATGGCTTTCATCCTGGGCCCATCTTGGTATATAATGCCCCACCGTGGCATATATGGCCTCATCAAAGACCCATCCTGGTGTACAGTTGTGGCCAAAAGTATTGACACCCCTGCAATTCTGTCAGATAATACTCAGTTTCTTCCTGAAAATGATTGCAATCACAAATTCTTTGGAATTATTATCTTCATTTAATTTGTCTTCAATGAAAAAACACAAAAAGAATTGTCCTAAAGCTAAATTGGATATAATTCCACACCAAACATAAAAAAAAGGGGTGGACAAAAGTATTGGCACTGTTAGAAAAATCATGTGATGCTTCTCTAATTTGTGTAATTAACAGCACCTGTAACTTACCTGTGGCACCTAACAGGTGTTGGCAATAACTAAATCACACTTGCAGCCAGTTGACGTGGATTAAAGTTGACTCAACCTCTGTCCTGTGTCCTTGTGTGTACCTCATTGAGCATGGAGAAAAGAAAGACGACCAAAGAACTGTCTGAGGACTTGAGAAACCAAATTGTGAGGAAGCATGAGCAATCTCAAGGCTACAAGTCCATCTACAAATACCTGAATGTTCCTGTGTCTATCGTGCACAGTGTCATCAAGAAGTTTAAAGCCCATTGCACTGTGGCTAACCTCCCTAGATGTGGACGGAAAAGAAAAATTGACGAGAGATTTCAACGCATGATTATGCGGATGGTGGATAAAGAACCTTGATTAACATCCAAACAAGTTCAAGCTGACCTGCAGGCTGAGGGTACAACAGTGTCAGCCAGTACTATCCGTCGGCGTCTGAATAAAAAGGGACTGGTAGGATACCCAGGAAGACCCCACTTCTTACCCCGAGACATAAAAAAGCCAGGCTGGAGTTTGCCAAAACTTACCTGAGAAAGCCTAAAACATTTTGGAAGAATGTTCTCTGGTCAGATGAGACAAAAGTAGAGCTTTTTGGGCAAAGGCATCAATATAGAGTTTACAGAAGAAAAAAAGAGGCATTTAAAGAAAATAACACGGTCCCTACAGTCAAACATGGTGGAGGTTCCCTGATGTTTTGGGGTTGCTTTGCTGCCTCTGGCATTGGACTGCTTGACCGTGGGCATGGCAATATGAAGTCTGAAGACTACCAACAAATTTTGGAGCATAATGTAGGGCCCAGTGTGAGAAAGCTGGGTCTCCCTCAGAGGTCATGGGTCTTACAGCAGGACAATGACCCAAAACACACTTCAAAAAGCACTAGAAAATGGTTTGAGAGAAAGCACTGGAGACTTCTAAGGTGGCCAGCAATAAGTCCAGACCTGAATCCCATAGAACATCTGTGGAGAGATCTAAAAATGGCAGTTTGGAGAAGGCACCCTTCAAATATCAGGGACCTGGAGCAGTTTGCCAAAGAAGAATGGTCTAAAATTCCAGAAGAGCATTGTAAGAAACTCATTGATGGTTACCGGAAGCGGTTGATCGCAGTTATTTTGGCTAAAGGTTGTGCAACCAAGTATTAGGCTGAGGGTGCCAATTCTTTTGTCTGGCCCATTTTGGAGTTTTGTGTGAAATGATCAATGTTTTGCTTTTTGCTTCATTCTCTTTTGTGTTTTTTTCATTGAAGACAAATTAAATGAAGATAATAATACCAAAGAATTTGTGATTGCAATCATTTTCAGGAATTAACTGAGTATTATCTGACAGAATTGCAGGGGTGTCAATACTTTTGGCCACAACTGTACATGACTCTCATCACGCTACATACATAAAAAAAATAAACTATTCAACTCACCTTCACACCGCTTACTTGGTACGCAGTGTCCTTTTCTAATGCCAGAAACTGACTTCAGTGTGTAAGCAGTGCAGCACACAACGTCACTATGATGTGCACTCACTTAAACAGACATCAGCTGCCGGAATATTCGCAGCTCTCCACGTCTGGGATTATGGGAGCAGTGAATATGCATTTTCTCCAACAGCGGTCACACGTGATCGCCGAACACTGTAGTAAACTGGTTGCTCGGTGACTGTGTGCCTGCCAATAAAGAACATGAATATTCACTGCTTCCCATGCCCATAATCCCGCCAATCTCTCAGCTGCCATCTGTGACCCTGCTTCTGCTTCCTACCACTGGCCCACACACCCCACAGCCACAGCTAGGTATATCCAAACTATAAGATGCACCTCCTCTTTCCTCCTACACTGGTGTGTTATAGTCAGGTAAATATGGTATTAAGCCAATAAACAATTTTGGAGATGAGCATTGTTCACACTCAATTTGCGTTTTTTTTAGAAGGAAAAAAACCACCTGCGTTTTCTAAAAGTACCAAAAAGTGTCCCTTGTGTGTCTGAAAGGATTTGACAACTTTTTGGACTTAGTAATTTTTTGCCTAAAAACGCAGGCAAAAACGCTAGCGTTAATGCAGGGTGCTTAACTGAGCACTTTAAAAACGCTAGCGTTAACACATGCGTTTCCCCATAGGGCCCCATGTTAAAAAAAACCACCCCTGCGTTTTTTTTCCAGCACCCAAAAAACGCTGCATGCAAATGGAGCTGAAAAACACAGCTACACTCAATAGCACCCTGCGTTAACGCACCTGCGTTTTTGAAAAACTGCAGAAAACCGCAGAGATGATCAAAAACGCAGATGAGTGTGAACAAGGCCATGCACTTTTTTTTACAATGTTGCTGCACTTGGAATTTACTTCCCACTTTAAAATACTCACATTATAAAATAAATGGTACAACTCGTCCTGCAAAAAAAAAGACCCCAAATGGCTAAGAATGATATAGAAAAATGGTAATGTTATGGCTCTTGGAAGGAGGCTGGGAAAAAACAAAACTGCAAAAATGGTAAATAACTTTGTTGGGAAGAAGTAAAAGTAAAACTGTTCTTGTATACTTTTATGTCAACCTAAAGATCAACAATGTTGAAAGGCAACCTGTCTCCTCCAAAAATGCTATTTACATGCAGATATAGAAGTAATCTGCAGGTAAATAGTGTTTAAATCATGCAATGCTGCTTTATTAGAGAAGTACAGGGGTTGGACAAAATAATGGAAACACCTAACGTTTTGGCATCGAATCTTCGAACATGTTATAAACATGCAAACCGTGACAGATGTTAATGTTTTGTAGTTGATTATTTGTGTTAAGTGATATGTGTATGTAAATTAACTGTTTGTTTTGCTGAATTGTAAGAACATTGATGAGAACCTGATACCAATGGTAGACCTTTCGGATTTTCAAAAAGGCCAAATTGTTGGTGCTCGTATGGCAGGCGCTAGTGTAACAGAAAGTGCCCGAATGTTTGGCGTGTCAAGAGGTACTGTCTCCAAAGTAATGACTGTGTTTGAAAGAAAAGGAAAAACGTCCGCAGCAAAGCACAGGTCCGGCCGAAAGTCGAAGTTGACTGAGAGAGACCGTCGAACTCCAAAGCTAATTGTGAGAGAGGATCGCAAGATCCGAAAATCACAGCTGAGCTCAATGAACACCTACAGAACCCAGTTTACACGAAAACTGTTAGTCGGGAGCTGCACAAATCTGGATCTCACGGAAGAGCTGCAATTAGAAAACCGCTGCTCTCAATGGCAAATTTTTACAAGCATTTAGAGTGGTGTAGAAACCTCCACAATTGGTCCCTTGAGCAGTGGAAACATGTGATATTCTCAGACAAATCATCGTTTACCCCATTTTCCGACCTCCAGCCGAGTGTACGTTTGGAGGCAGCCGAAAGAAGCATTCCATCCAGACTGCCTTCTCCCAACCATAAAACATGGCGGAGGTTCTGTGATGATCTGGGTGCTATTTCGTGGAGATCCGCTGGGCCAATGATATCACCTTGTATGAATCCATACCTCTGAGAATTGAGGCTGTAATCACCGCAAAAGATGGACCTACACCATATTAAACTAACTTTTGTTTATTTTTCCAGGTGTTTCCATTATTTTGTCCAACCCCTGTAACTACAGGGAGAAAGTAGAGTTATATTTTCAATCCGAGTAAGAAGCAAAAGACGGCACTCGCCAGTTTGTTGCAGCTTTGTATTTATTCTACCCGACGGGGTAACATCAAAGCGAGGAGGGGGAGAGTGGAGGCAGCAGTCTACGGCACGCCGTTTCGTGGGATCTCTGCTTCAATGAGAACGGTGAAGCGGAGATCCCTCAAAACAGCATGCCATAGTCCGCCTCCTACATACTCCCCCTCCCCGCTTTGATGTTACCCCATCGGGTAGAATAAATACAAAGCTGCAACAAACTGGTGAATGCCGTCTTTTGCTTCTTACTTGGATTGAAGTTATTTTCTTGCTCTTGAGATGCACAGGCAGGACCTGGCTGGTCGGAAGTTTCAGATAACTGATTTGGTGCCCGGCTAGTTAGCTCTCACTTTGCTGAAGAGTTATATTTTCCCTGCAGTCGCACCACCAACATTTCCATTTGTCAACACGTATAAGTATATATCATACATATTGATATAAAAAGTCAAAATGATAGGTACACTTTAAAGGAAAAATTTTACATATTTCAAAACTTTTGTTACCTATATTTTAGGTTATAGTACTGTTAAACTTTATATATAGCACTTTAAACTTACCTTGACATGCTATATGCCCACCGTTAAATATTACTGTAACAATAAGGTCCATTTTTCTGCACTGTGGGGATTTTCTTTAATAATGTAGCAGTAAATATTAAGAGCTCCTCAGTTTCCGTATCAGATTCCATTTACTGGCTGCTTATAAATAAGAATTAAAACTCACAAAATCTATTAGGCCACTGCCATCAAATTATTGATGAGACCATTAGGTATGTCCTTTAGCGTGACCCACTACACATCAGTTTAATAACACAGATCAGGTTGTAGCTGGAATTTACTGAGGAAATCATAGAAAATACTATTTCAATGAATTCTGTATAAAATGCTTGAATAAGTACAATGACAGCGTTTTATTTTTAGTGAAAAGTGCATTTACACTTGCTGCATGTCCAGGTTATTTCAAGTTATTTGCCAATGCTATGACTCATTTTGGTCAAATTGGTATATGGATGGAGAAGCAAATTATTATTTGTTCAATCACTGAACAGGATTGTATTGGGAGAAATATCCCATTTTATTGATTATCAAGCTGTGTAAAAAGTCCCATGGTCTGCATATTCTTCAGAGTAAAATTAGCCACAATTTCCACTTTAAGCAATGTGATCTGCACCATCAGTATGTTCAATTTGAATATTTACTATACAATCGTTTAAGGTTCTCTTTCTGTCACGGAAATCCCGCGCCAGCGCCAGGGCGCTCATTGATGGCCACCAGCGGTGAGGAGTATGCAAAACAGCCACGCGCATTCAAAATTCACACCAAGCTGAAACCCAGCGACAGCGGCGCATTGGCACTGCTATCACAGGGATATACGCGTCTGGCCACGGCCATCGTCGGTAGATCAGCGGCCTTAGCGCAGTAGCATAGTAGATGAGCCGCGGATATTGTCAGAAGATCTGCGGCCACGGCTCATCTACTGCGCTGCGAGGTCCACGGTGAGCCAACTTGGCGCGTGGTTTAAATGCCGCGTCTCTAATTGGTCTTCGCAGCGACCAATCAGAGACACGGCTTTCAAACTGCACGCCAAGTCTCTGTTAGGTCGCCACAGCTGGCGGCGTCCAATCAGAGATGCGGTGCGTGTTTGAAAACCGCGCGCCATTCAAATATGGCGCCAAGCCGCGTGCCATGTCTCTGATTGGTCGCTGCCAGCCGTGACGACCAATGAGAGACTTGGCACGGGGTTTCAATGCAGCGTCTCTGATTGGTCGGCGCGGCTGGTGGCGACCAATGAGAGATTGAGGCGCGAGATTTGAATGCCGCGAGCTCTCATTGGTCCCCGCCAGCGGCGCCAACCAATCAGAGACGCAGCATTCAAACCGCACACCAAGTCTCTCATTGGTCGCCGCCAGCCGCGGCCACCAATCAGCGTCACGGTATTCAAATTGTGATATTGGCGCTTAATTTGAAGTGCTGCTCATAGTGTGACGCAGTTCACTGTTCACAAGGTCTGTCAGTCAGTGTGACACAGTTTACTCCTGTCTACAAGGTCTGTCAGTCAGTGTGATGCAGTTTACTCCTGTCTATAAGGTCTGTCATTCAGTGTGACCAGTTTACTTCTGTATACAACGTCTGTCAGTCAGTGTGACATCCTTCACTCCTGTATACAAGGTCTGTCATTCAGTGTGACGCAGTTTACTCCTGCCTACAAGGCTGTCAGTCAGTGTGACATCCTTAACTCCTGTCTACAAGGCTGTCAGTCAGTGTGACATCCTTTACTCCTGTCTAAAAGGGTGTCAGTCATAGTGTGACGAACTTTACTCCTGTCTACTAGGTCTGTCAGTCACTGTGATGTCCTTCACTCCTGTCTACAAGGCTGTCAATAATAGTGTGACGAACTTTACTCCTGTCTACAAGGCTGTCAGTCATAGTGTGACGCAGTTCACTCCTATCCACAAGGCTGTCAGTCATAGTGTGACGCAATTCACTTCTGTCTACAAGGCTGTCAGTCATAGTGTGATGAACTTCACTTCTGTTAACAAGGTTGTCAGTTATAGTGTTACGTCCTTCAGTCACATTAACTTCACAGTGTCTGAACTACTTCATCCACATTTATTAAATGGGTTTAGTCGGTCGTAAGCGCAAATATGCCAATGATGATGACAGAAAAGCTGCAGCAGCAAGGCAACGACAACATCGAGACCAAGAGACACCAGAACAAAGTGCCATGAGACAACCCCAGGATGCACAATATCACAGACATTATCGGCAACAGGAGACACCACAAGAAACTGCTGGCAGACAAGCCCAAGTTGCCGTATGTCATAGACAATGTTGGCTGAATGAATCTCTACCAGCTAAGGCAGACAAACAACATGTTCACGCCATTCATACAAAACGAAAAGTAAGGGAAGCCCAGCAGAATATTCAACAACTTGCACGGTATGTTACAAATGATGAAACAACAATTATTCAACACTAGATGTGAGCCCGATTCTAAAGAATGAGGAGTCTAGAATCCGTATATAGTTTATTTATTAAGAATTAACAACAATACAATTATTCCATGATATCTTTCCATCAACTACATATGTTTGTATGGTCAATATCATTTGTGGAAAATTGAATTATTGTATCGTAAGGGTCTTGGTACACAAAGTGGGTAATACTTGTTACACAGGAAATAGCTTGATTTTAAAAATCAATATTAGTATTCTGCGTATTCGCCAGTTTGTGCTTCCCCACCAACCATGTCAAGGTGCCCTTACATCTGATGGGTCCCTAATCTAACTAATTCCTATTTATTAAGACTAAGACTTCTTTTACAGCAGCAATTTCAGCAATTTGTAGAAGGTGGGGATGTAAAAAATAAAATTTCTGCACTTGGTACCTAAGGGCCTTACTGCAGCACACGTGCAGCAAGTGCCATGCAATGTATATAGAACTTACGGTTAACCTGCAGTAAATGCGGCAAACGTGGCTTCGGCAGTGCACCAAATGCAGGCACTAAAAAACCGCAGGTCACTGCGGTTTTTGCCGTCGAAACTGCTGTAACCACATGTGCTGCACCTGCTGCAAGTGAACCACAAATTCCATATACATTGCATGCAACTTATGGCAAGTGTGCCATAAGTGAGTCCTTAGGCAGCAAGTGCAGAAATTGTGCTTTTTCCACCAAAACTTCCACAAATAGCCAAAAATTGCTGCTGTAAAAGCTAAATCTGTATTTTGCTATCCATCTATTTCCCTATCTATCTATTTCCCTATGTATCTATGTTTAGAGAACACACCTTAAGATGGAGATGTGTGTGAGCAACCATCCCACCCGTCTCTCAGCTGTTCACAAAAACCTCTCCCTGTTTAAAAAGAAAAGCAAATTTCTCAGCACCTATAATGCTGGACCTTTGTATTATGGTTCATATCACCAAATAATAATTTTTGAATGATACACATCTATCACCTTTAAGTAAATGTGTGTTCATATATATATACTATGAACTATCTAAATTAAAGATTTAAGATCCAAAAATAAGGACTATATATGTTACATGGCTATTTCCTAATAAGTAGTTGAAATCTATATATCTGTGGCTAGACTAATTTTTTTGTTTTTTTCCCTATATATCTATGACTAAACTAATTTTTATGTATTTTTGTTTTTTTCTATTCCTATAAATGTAAGACTAAACTAATTTTTTTGTATTTTTTTGTTTAATATGAAAATAACTATGTACACCTAACTATCTATTTACACCTAACTATAGGATTTAAGATCCAAAAATAAGGACTATATATGTTACATGGCTATTTCCTAATAAGTAGTTGAAATCTATATATTCTATTCCTATACATGTAAGACTAAACTAATTTTTTTGTATTTTTTTGTTTAATATGAAAATAACTATGTACACCTAATTATCTATTTACACGTAACTATCTATGAACAGAATTTAAAATATTTTTATAAACAATATTTTTAGTTTGGTACTATTGGGAAGTAATTTGCCTTGAGCTGGTGTATCAACAACGTGAACTTTCACATTACAGCGTTGCCTGACACGAGAATAGGCTACATACAGTTGACCATGGCCAAATGCTGGTTCAGGTAGAAAGATACCAACTCGATGGAGTGTCTGGCCTTGAGATTTGTTAATGGTCATGGCAAACGCTGGCTTCACGGAAAACTGGCGGCGTCTTAATTTAAATGGTAATCCTGTGTCAGATGGACATAAATCGATACGTGGAGTAAAAACAATATTTCCAGCTGCTGATCCAGTGATGACTTTAGCTTCTATGATGTTGGGAAGCAAAGCAGTAACAATCAAGCGAGTACCGTTGCACAGACCTTTTTTTGTGTTGAGGTTTCGTAAGAGCATGATAATGGTGCCACTTTTTAGTTTTAGCCGATGTGAAGGCATTCCAGTTGGTGTAAGCGAATGTAAGAATTCCACTGGATACTGGTCAGGGTCATCTGATTCATCATCATCAATGGAATCATGACTGGTATATTCGGTGTAGTCACCATTCAGACGATCCATAATATTGGAGTTAACATTATCCACATCCTCATTTTTAGGGCATAGAATTGCATGTGATGCAGCAATGTTGATGCTCTCATTGTTGTTAATGTCAATAGAAATGTTGTCTCCAAAGATATCACGTATTAAGCAGCCAGTGGAAAGCATGTCTGAAGGTACATCGATGACATCATCTCCAAGGTTAAAATCATTAGAAAGTTCACCATTTCCCAGTTGAAGCAACCAAGTACTGTACTGTTGGTCAATGGAGCGCATGTTGTTCATAAGTGGCAGTCTAATGAAATGTTGCCAGTGTTGGGAATACTTAATGCAGCTCTGTACAATATCAGTTCTGGTTCCGTGAGCGATGACAGGAAGGCATTGTCTAAAGTCTCCTCCCAAAACAAATATTTTAGCTCCAAACGGTGTTTGCTGTTTTTTGGAGACATGTGTTGTCATGACATCGCGTAAAAGTCTATCAATGACATGCAATGCATATTTAGAGAGCATTGTGCACTTATCAATGATATATAGTTTTGTATTCTTCAACTGTTTGGCTGCCTCTGTATCAGTTTTAATGCGTGAAACAGAAGTTTCATTGACAGGGATTGGAATGCCATAAAGAGAATGGATTGTGCGTCCTCCTTCGAGTAAGTTGGCGGCAATTCCCGTGGTGGTAGCCGGTGAGACAATGTGTCCTTCTCCTCTTAGCTGATGTAGCAGTAGATGATATAAGTAGGTTTTTCCACTCCCACCAGGACCATAAATGAAAAAGCACTTTGTACTGTCAGTAGAGTCTTGTAAAGCTTGACTGATAGTATTATATGCCAACAGTTGTTCGTCATTTAGAGTAGCTTTCATCTCCTCAGCTGTTTGTAACCCCACATCCTTATTATACAGCGGGAGGAGGTGTGGTTTATTTACAGGTCGTGGTAAATGAAAATCTGTATAACTTTTCCCATGGCTTTTGAGAACATCTTGCACATTCGTCATAGCATAGCCTTCACAATTTATACATTCGTCAGAATTGGAGTGGTATGCACGGCAGTAGTCCTGTACAAAGTGCTCCTTGAATTCATCCCATAACTGCATAGAATTAGCAGGAGGACCAAAAATGCAGATATAGGCAAACATGTTCCGAAGCTGTGCTGGCATGTTGAGAATACATGCATCTTGTAGTGTATTTTTCTATAGACTATCATCAAAGAGTAATCCAAGAGCTAATGCTGCCTCTTTGAAAGTTTCATAAGTTGCTCCATTGACTGTTTTAATACTCTCGAAACTTGTAGCACCTTTCACGTGTAATAGCAACAATCGCAAGTAGTAGCGTTCTTGATCTTTCACACTGACAGTGTACATCCTTCCAATAACAGGCCCACCTCCTCACTTTCTAAGTTCCCAAGACCCTTCATTCCAAACATAGTACTCAGGAATTTGGCGGTATAAGTAGTTATGAGCATGTTGGTTATTGACATTAAGCTCAAAGTAGGCCATAAGAGTGGAATTGTGATGAAGTTTTTGTCGGATGTTAGCAATGGAGTCATCCTCATGAAAATAGAGTGACTGAGAATGAGGCAGATGTACGGCAAGGCGAATGATGGTATGAGATTGCTTATGCATAGGATAAGCAAAAATGCGCCGAGCTGCCTCTGGTGCACTGACATATCTGGAATCCATAAATTGATGTGTTTCACCATGGTCAATAAGAGTCTGGCAAATGTCAAGGTTAGCTTTGTCATGGCCTTTGTAGACATATTTAAACAAATATTTGACACTTTGAATTGAACCACATACTTCAACATTAATATGGCACCTGTATTTCAAAAGTAGAAAGGAATTGTATGGAACTACCTAAGAATTATCAACTGTTTTAGAGTGGTGTTGAATGGAAAGGCCAGAGCTTCTGCGATAAATGGGATAGGCATCTTTAGCTATGATGGTAGATGTTTGAAAATCTTTAGGGAAACCTTTAGTACATTTGCCGAGATCCATACAGGGAGAATTGGGGTTGTATTCTCCACAGGGCCCATGAATCATATGTTGCAAAACAATGTCATGAAGTAGAGGGTAGCCTTTAGCATCAGGAATTTCTGCCCAGACGATATTGTCGACATCTTCCTTAGTCCTTAATTTAGAGTTGTTATCTAAAATTATTAAAATGTGTGCATGTGGTAGACCACGTTTTTGGAATTCGATTACGTGCACCATAGCACAAACTTTTCCAAACAATCCTTTGTTGATGTCTTGTAACAGAGTTTCTAACTTAATTCTGAACACACGTGCTACCAAATCAGGTCTGTGTTCTACACGCTGCCAAGGCTGTAAATTAGATGTGATCTCGCTCCATTTAGGATTGCAGGTCATAGTGATGAACAAATCAGGGCGACTGTACTTGGTGACAATAGCCATGGCATCCTGATACCGTTGTTGCATGTTCCTAGGAGTACCCTCAAAGGAGGAAGGTAAAATGACGGTTTTGCCAATGGGGATGCCTTTTTGGATGGATTTGTTTAATAAATGCTCTTGTAATACACTCTAGTCCTCAACTTTTAATTCCTTTTGATGTTTCCGGATAAAATGTAGGCGATTTGCCTCGATCTTGACATAAGCATCGACAATATACTGTTGGGTGAGTTTGCCACCATTGATTACTGGATTAAACTGCTCTCTTACAGAAAGCATGTAGCAATAGTACTGCAGCTGTGTAATTCTGCGTGTACTTGGGGCTTGTTGTTTCATGTGATCATGCCAGCCTTGTTCTCCGTATGGGAAAAAGAGTGGATAGAGGAGGGCATCTAAATTACTGTGCAGAATGCTGATAGGTTTGGTTTTTGGGGCCAAAGGATTGTTAGGGTCAGGTTTTAATTGTATTAAAATATCGCAATTGAATGGTAGCTCTCCATTGTCATTTTCGAATACAACAGCAACCTCATTGACAGTGGGGTTATTGTAGCGTCAAGGGTCTTGTGCGCGATCTTGTTTTAGGACCATGGTTATAATAGGCATCACAGTACCATTTGCAAGAGCTTTAAGATGTTCCTCCTGTTCAACATCCCGTAACATTTTGTACGCAGCTACAAATGGATTGATATTATCTAATTGGAGAGCAATGATACTCATCAAAGTAGGATGACAATTTTGATTGTGTTGACATTGCAAACGTTGCTGATTAGCCGAATTGGTATCTAAAATATAAAGCTGGGCATACACTGGAACTTCATCATCAGACGAATGTAAGGTTCCAGTGCGATGATATATTTGTCCATGTATCCGGAAGCAATATGGGCCATATCCAGGAGGTGGCGAAATATTGGCAGCCATGGAGGCAAACGCAAAGGAACTGTTAATGGAACGGATGTTTTCCATAAGATTCTTACTGAACTCACTTTGTCCTGTGAGCAAACGTGTGAAGACTTGAGGATATTGGGGTATAGGTACCTGGACTTTACCCTTGTGACAACATAGAGTGAACTTTTTATCTGATGGTATCTCAGCATTAAAATGGAATGCTTGACAATGTTCACAAACATAGTTCATAGGACCACAGGAGTGTTGTACCACGGTACTGTCATCATTAGTGAAACCTTGGAATGTATAGGTACAGATTGTGGTAATGGAGTATTAGACTGGTGCTGGAAGCCAACATATATAAAGCGTGGACCTGGTACAGGATCATCAGTGTCCACAGATTCAATGAGGGAGGAGGTGGAAGGTGTATCATCAGCAGAGTCTATTACTGTGGAGGTAAAAGCGGTATTTTTGCGCCGTTCACAGCGTGCAGCACCAGCATTTATTAATGGGTTGATTGTTGACATAGAAGACTCATGTGTGACGCATTTATTGAAAGCAGACTTAACGGTGTTCAGGCGACAGCGTTTCTCTGCAGGAGTACGGTTAGCACACTGTTTGCGCTTACGTGTAGAATTAGAAACAAATACAGTAGGTTGAGGGTGTGCACATTCTATGGAAGGAGACATGGAAGGTGTATTGTGGTCAAAATCGAAGACTGTGGACATGGAAGTAATATTTTTGGAACATTGACGGCGTACAACAGCAGCGTGATTAGCTAAGCGAATTTTTTTTTGCTCAGCAGACTTCTTCATAATGTGTTTCTTCCTAGCAACGTTTCTGTTGTCCAGGCGCTGGCGTCTCTCTTCTTGAGTCTCGTTAGCACACTTTTTGCGCTGACGTGCAGCATCGGCAGTTTTTTGCTCGGTGTCATTAGTAAACTTGTTATGAGTACAGTTGTGTTCAGAGCTAATGTTTGTGCGCTGACGTGCGGCATCGGCAGGTTTTTGCTCGGTGTCATTAGTATACTTCTTATGTGACCAACTTTTACTTGCAGCATTGGCAGCTGTTCGCTGTGTGTCATGAGTATAGTTGTGTTCAGAGCTCATGTTGGTTAACATAAATAGCTATAACAGTGTTGGTGGCAAATTAGAGGTTAATAAGAGACAGTCTCGCAGTGCAATAGTCAATGACTAATGAGCAGTATTTAGCTAAAGAACCACATAGGAGTGTAATATAGATACCAAAATGTGTCAGAAGCACTTCCAAACTAAATTAATATAGTTTGGATAAAGAGTCTTATCTGTTTAGAGGCTAAAATCGCGGGGAGCTTGAAATACGACGTCACTGGGACCGCCTCCACGCAGTAAAAATTTGCTCTGAGGTAAAAAATTCAAATTTGGCGCTTAAAACTGTATTTGCCCCAACCAAGATGGCGGCCGCGACCTGAGGGGGCGTAATTGTGGGCGGGAACTGGGCGGGGACTGTGGGCGGGAACTCAGGAATCATTGCGGCCGCCATCTTGGTAGAGGCATTTTGCGGGGAAGATGCCGCCGAAGAGGAAGCAGGATCCGGAGCTCCCGGCTGGACTAAGAAGAGATCGGGATCGGAGGAAAGACGTCGGGATGACACAGAGGACCGGAGGACGGGACAATCAAGGAAGACGGGGCGGTAAGTATGAACTACGGGTGCGGAAGAGTTAATGTAGAGAGAGCGTGACTGTAGCGAGAGTGTGTGTGTGTGTGTGTGTGTGTGTGGAGTGTGACAGGCGTGTGTATTGTGTGACAGGCGTGTGTGTGTGGAATGTGACAGGCGTGTGTGTGTGTTGTGTGACAGGCATGTGTGTGTGTGTGGAGTGTGACAGGCGTGTGTGTTGTGTGACAGGCGTGTGTGTGTGCTCCACATGGTCGCGGCCGGGACCCGCGGGTGATCACAGCGGCCGGAGCCGGGAGGGAGAGGGGTCACCCGGCCAGGCGGGCGGCGCTGGGAGAACCGCATGTCCTCCGCTCTGATCTCCGACACTGGGGAGGATAAGAAGCGAGCGGCGGGAGGACGGGGCTGGAGAGGCGGAGAGAGGAGCGGGAGGACTGGGCCGGAGAAGAGAGGAGGCGCCGGGACACACGGGAATGTTCCTGGCCGGAACTTCTGAAAGCGGAACGTTCCTGGCCGGAACTTCCGAAAGCGGAACGTTCCTGGGTGGAACTTCTGAAAGCGGAATGTTCCTGGCCGGAACTTCAGGTCCCTGTAGGCGCACGGACAAAGGCCGGAACTTCCGAGAGCGGAACGTTCCTCAGGCCGGTTCCTTCGGTCGCCGCCTGGCTACCCCGCACTGGTGACGTCACCGCATAGGTCCGAAGGCCATCACGGAAGTAGCCTTCGGAGTGTAACGACTTGCGGTGTGTGGTGGGAGTTTAACGGCTCACGGTGAGCACTAAGCGCTCACCGCTCGTGGGTCTGGTGGGCGCTGAAGCGCCCACTTCCGATTCCGGTCTTATTACACAGGTCCGGAGTCCATCACGGAAGTTGGCCGGATTGGCCGGAGGTGGCCTTCGGGTTTTATATTATAGACTACTGTAGGAAAATGGATGCAGTTTGCTCTAAATGCAACTCTTTGAATTTCATCGATGAAAAAACATCTGACAATCAGTTTAGTCAATGCTGCCAAAAAGGGAAAGTTATACTACCGAGACCTCAATACTCCGATCTGTTTGAGCAATTGATGAAAAGACAGCATGAACACAATAGAAATTTTATGGATAATATCAGAAGCATCAACAGTTCTCATGCGTTTGCTTCATTTAGTGCCAACATTGCACCGCCACCTGGATTCGGACCATATTGTTTCAAAATTCATAGCCAGATCTACCATCGCACTGGAACACTTTACCCAGAAATAGGATAACCACCAAAATATGCACAATTATACATCCTTGATGCAAATGAGGCTACAGAAGAAAGGATGAATCTGAAAGAAAATGAAAAGTGTAATGCGGAACTCATGAATCTCATTGCTGTACATTTACAACAAATTAACCCATTTGCTGCTGCATATTGCATGCTTAAAGATGTTGAAGCTGAGGAGCAACAGAGGACTATACAAAATGGGACTGAAATGCCTTCTATTGTCATGGCAATTAAACAAGAACGTACACAAGATCCTCGACGTTATAACAAACCACGTGTAAGTGAGGTTGCCGTTGTTTTTCAAAATGATGATGGAGAGCCTCTTTTTCAAAGGGATATATTAGTCCATCTTAAGCCAGACCTTAACAACCCTTTGCTTCCTAAGACACAGCATCAGCATTTTGCACAGCAACCTTGATGCTCTTCTGTATCCACTATTTTTTCCAAGAGGTGATCAAGGGTGGCATGAAAATCTACAGCAGCAAGGCACTGTAAGACAAATTGCACAACTGCAGTACTACAGTTTCCTTTTGTTTGAGCAAAATGACTTTAATTCTACTTTAAACGGTGGCAAACTGACACAACAGTACTTAGTTGACGCATATGTTAAAATTGAAGCTAATCGACTAAAATTTATACGCATGAACAAAAAACAACTAGAAGTGTAAGATTACTGTGTTCTTCAAGAACATTTGCTTAATCAATCCATTCAAAAAGGAATTCCCATTGGGAAAACAGTCATTCACCCATCGTCCTTTGAAGGTAGCCCCCGGAACATGCAGCAACGTTATCAAGATGCAATGGCAATAGTGACAAAGTATGGAAGACCTGACATTTTTGTGACAATGACCTGTAATCCTATATGGCCAGAAATTACAGAAAATCTAGAACCCTGGCAACAAGTGGAACACAGGCCGGACTTAGTTGCACGCATATTTCGACTCAAAATTACTAGCCTTTTGAAAGATATCAAAAATGGCCTTTTTGGGACAGTTGTAGCATTGGTACATGTCATTGAGTTTCAGAAACGAGGTCTCCCACATACGCATATACTTATCATCTTAGATGCGGATTGTAAGTTTCGCACAGAGGAAGACATCGACAACATAGTGTGGGCTGAAATTCCTAAGCAAGAAAAATACCCTGAACTTTATGATATTGTCATCACTCATATGGTTCATGGTCCATGTGATGAGGCAAATCCAAAAAGTTCATGCATGGAAAATGGCAAGTGTACTAAAGGCTTTCCAAAGCAGTTACAACAGCACACTGTGAAAGACTTGGATGGCTACCCTTCGTAATGGCTAGCACATATTGAGAACATTGTTCACAAAAAAAAAATTATAAACAACTCATGGATAGTCCCATACAACCAGTACTTATTAAAATGCTACAACTGTCACATCAACGTTGAAATCTGTGCATCAATAAAAAGTGTGAAATATCTTTTCAAGTATATCTACAAGGGCCATGACAAAGCTAATGTTGAAACAGACAACACTCAATCACGATGAATCATCAACTTTTCTTGACTCAAAATATGTGAGTGCTCCAGAAGCTGCTTGGAGGATATTTGCATTTCCTATGCATGCACAGTCTCATGCTATTGTGGTACCCCAGGGGTTAATGTGCCACAGTAACATCAACAAGGGTTCACTCCCCACACAACACCTGACACTGCACTAGCGCCTCTAGGCCAGAAGGGGGAGCTAAAGCAACTCCCTATAAATTCTGGTGTAGAGAGGAAGTTAGTTCAGTTCCTGGGAGAACTGAGGAAGAGGGACTGTGGTGTAAAGGAGCTGCCTTAGGCTTCTCCACAGTCTGCTACTCCATTCCAGGCCTAGACAGGGTCTGAGGAGAGGAGTCAATAGAAACAGGAGAACACATCTGGGAGACTGAATTACCTCATAACTCGCCCCGGAGGAGCGCAAAGACCGGATACCGGATCCGAAACTGTGACTGACACAAACAGCACAGTATACACCGGACTAGTGGAGGTTATAGATCTACACTGTACCTCAGCGAAGCAACACAGCGGGGTCAGAAACACACGGAAAGACTCAAGTTGCCTAGAAAAGGGGGTACCTGTGAGGAGAGACAGGGCCGGCAGCCTAGCTAAAGCGGCAGCAGGGCCACACACACAGCATAGGAGTGGGAAACCAAGGACCCGGTCAGGGTGGGAGCAACCCGGCCCCGGTACAGACTCTGTGGACAGTACTCTGCTTAACAACAACTGCAGTAAAGACGTGGAAAACTACAAAACCATGAGATCCTTGTGCTCAAACCCTACGTTCCCTCACAAGCAGCTATCATCTCCACCACTACCCCAACTCAGCATCAAT
This sequence comes from Allobates femoralis, assembly GCA_033576535.1. Classification (NCBI taxonomy): domain Eukaryota; kingdom Metazoa; phylum Chordata; class Amphibia; order Anura; family Aromobatidae; genus Allobates; species Allobates femoralis. The sequence goes on along the minus strand of JARQOC010000003.1, from coordinate 299,364,243 downwards.
CATAGACTATTACTACCACTGCCCGGGGGAACTAGGCTCTACCCGTGGAGAGCCGTTACATCATTAGCTACCATCCATCATCCCTGGAGGTTCTACAGCAGCGGTGGTCACCCTGACGACATACCATGGGAGGTGTCACGACAACACCCCTGTAAATACCCCCCAACCTTTATAGTGGGATCGGGACATGGTCTGGACCAAGGAATGCTGTGATACCCCCGTGATACCCCGTCCCAGTGGGCTCCACACTATTATACGTTTAGCTATCCATTTACCGAATCAACATCAGGTTTATTTCCATGAAAATTGTCCAGTTGAAGATGTGTCAAAAACTTTAAGCTCGACGTCAACATTAATGGAATGGTTTTTGCTCAACCAACATGACAACAACGCAAGGCAGTATTTGTATCGTGAGATTCCAGAGCATCACGTTTGGAATAAAGCTTGGAAGCCAAGAAAACGAGGAGTTAGCAAAATCATTGGACGTATGTATACTGTTAGTGTCAAGGATCAAGAAACATATTGCCTTCGTCTGTTACTGCTGCATGTCAAAGGAGCTACGAGTTATGATTTTTTTAAAACAGTTAACGGAGTATGGCACAATACATTTAAAGGTGCAGCTTTGACTTTAGGAGTTTTATTGGATGATACTGTTTGGACACTAACTTTAGAAGACGCAATTACCCTACATATGCCTAACCAACTTCGCCAATTGTTTGCCTAAGTCTGTGTATTTGGACCACCTACAAATTCCGCTCAACTTTGGATAAATTTCAAGGAGCATCTAATCGAGGATTACTGCTTACGTCTTCACAACGAAAGTGGAGATTGTCAAAATTGCCAATCTTATGTCATGCGTGATGTCCAAAATGTGTTATTACTGCATGGAAAAACATTTTCAGACTTTAATTTGCCACAGCCTGCTATTCACATTCTACAACTTCCAGAGTATGATGAAGCTAACAAATTATTGTTGGCAACACAGAAAATAAACTCCTTAAATGAACAACAACGTATTGCATATGATACCATTCTGAGTGCTATAGAAAACTAAGTAGATGCAAGGCCAAAATGTTTCTTCATTGACGGTCCAGGAGGGAGCGGTAAAACATACCTATATGAAGTTTTAATGCATCACTTTAGAGGGTTGGGAAAAGTCGTATTGCCATCGGCTACAACAGGTTTTGAAGTAAATCTGTTACGAGGAGGTCGCACTATGCATTCACTGTTTGGGATATGAGTTCCTGTCAATGAAATATCCATTTCCAGAATAAAAAAAGACACATTTGCTGGAAAACAGTTACAAAACGCATATCTGTTGATACTTGATGAGTGCACCATGGCACCCAAATATGCTTTGAATGTAATTGACAGACTTCTGCGTGAAGTCATGACTACAAATGTTGCAGAAAAGAATGAAATTTCATTTGGAGGTAAAGTTTTTGTCATTGGTGGAGATTTTAGGCAATGTCTTCCAGTTATAACAAATGGAACAAGAACAGATGTTATTGAGTCCAGTTTAAAAATGGCTGATCTTTGGAAACAGTTTACTCAACTCCAACTCATTAACAACTTGCGATCTTCAGACCCAGAGTACAGCAATTGGCTTCTTAAGCTTGGTAACGGTGAACTTAGCAATGAATACAACCTTGGAGAAGATATTATTGAAATACCAGAAGACATGTTGTGTACTGCCTGCATTGTAACTGATGTTTTTGGACAAAGGATTGAAATTGATGTAAATGACCAAATCAGTGTTGAGAGAGTCTCTACCCATGCAATTCTCTGTCCCAAGAACGATGATGTGGCTCTGCTAAATTCCCATGTGATGGATAGAATGTCTGGAGAGTATACTGTGTACCCCAGTGATGATTCAGTGGATGTAGTTAATGAAGATGAATGAGAGCATTATCCAGTTGAATTTTTAAATAGTGTTTACACCATCAGGAATGCCATCCCACAGACTACAACTTAAAGTTGGAACAACTGTGATGTTGCTTCGGAATCTAAATACAAAAAATGGTCTATGTAATGGAACTTATTGTTACTGGACTCCATTCCCACCTAATTCAAGCAAGAGTCATCAGTAGATCAGCAAAAGGAGATGAAGTGTTCATTCCACGCATTGATTTATGTCCTTCAGACACAGGTCTTCCATTTAGGCTTCGGTGTCGGCAGTTTTCAGTTAAACCAGCTTTTGCCATGACTATAAACAAGTCACAAGGTCAAACTCTACACTGTGTTGGCATATATCTACTGGAGCCAGTTTTTGGTCATGGACAACTGTATGTTGCATTTTCTAGAGTGAAAATGAGATCCAACGTAAAGGTGCAAGTTCTTGACACGCTTTTGCAAGGACACTTGCTTAGAGATAGTCCAAAGGTTTTCACCGGAAATGTGGTGTACAAAAATATTGTAGGTTGATATACACATAGATACTGTAGATTGGTAAATACATCGATATAAAAGGAAGAAAAAAATAGATCTAAATACATAGATAATACAAAGGGCCGCTTTACACACACCAACTTCTGTGTCCAACTTCTGAACAGATCTCTGGTTGCAGTGAAATCATGGACACATTGTTCCATTTTGTGGCTGTGTACAAAACGCAGCAATGTATCCATGATTTCACTGCAACCAGAGATCTGTTCAGAAGTTGGACACAGAAGTTGGTGTGTGTAAAGCGGCCCTTAGTTAGATAACAGATAGATAGATAGATAGATAGATAGATAGATAGATAGATAGATAGATAGATAGATAGATAGATAGAAAAAAATACTCTGCAGCACTCGGTTACTACCAATGATGTACATATGCTAATAAGCTATATATATATATGAGGAAAAAGTTAAAAACGTAAGTTTTTTTCAAAAAACTCAAAATCGTTGCCTACAGGTGATCTAGGGTCTAGATGGTGTCCGCCCACTTATTAGTGGGGTAGGGTGGACAAGGAGGACTTGGGTGTCAGCGATAGGACTCGTCGGACCTGAAGTCACTTTGTCGCAGTCGACGAGCAAACAGACATTGGCCAATGTGTGTACCAAGAACTTCAGAATAAAAAGATAAGATTTTGAGTTTTTTGAAAAAACGTAAGTTTTTAACTTTTTTCTCATATATATATAGCTTATTAGCATATGTACATCATTGGTAGTAACCGAGTGCTGCAGAGTATTTTTTTCTAGTTATTTGATCCAGCAGCCCTGCTGGCACCGGTTCACATTAGTCTGTGAGTGCTATGCAGTTTTTTTTTCTGTTTTGTGTTTTAGATAGATAGATAGATAGATAGATAGATAGATAGATAGATAGATAAAATGGCAAAAAAATAAATCGATGGACAGATGCACAAATAAATAGATCTAAAATACATAGATAATACATAGTGACATAACAGATAGATATGATATAGGTATACATAAATACATAGGTGTGATAAATTTATAGATATTTTATATAGTAAGGTGATCGCACATTAAGTATAAGAGGGGAGATGTGTATCATCCAAATTGTTATATTTGGTGATATGAACCCAGATGTAATGTTCCAGTATCATAGATGCTGAGAACCTTAATTTATCTTTAACAGGGTTGGGTTTTTTGAACAGCTAAAGAGATGGGTGGGATGGTTGTTCACCACATCTCCATCTCAAGGTGTGGTCTGGATAGATAGATAGATAGATAGATAGATAGATAGATAGATACTAAAAATGGAGGCTTAGCTGAGGTCAAGGAAAGAGTGATAAGGTAGGATAGGGACCCATCAGATCTAAGGTCACCTTGATGCTGGTTGATGGGCAAACAGGTATTGGCCAAGGGAGAAGTCATTATTATAGGGGACTTCAACTACCTGAAATACATTGGGGATCAGAAACCTGCAGTTCCAGCAAAGGTAATACGTTTTTGAAAACTATGAGAGACAATTACCTTTCACAACTGGTTCAGGACCCAACGAGAAGGGGGGCACTGCTGGACCTAATATTAACCACCAGGCCGGATCGCATATCAAATATACGGGTTGGAGGTCACTTGGGTAATAGTGATCATAACATAATAAGTTTTCAAGTATCCTTTACTAAGATGTGTAGTAGAGGGGCTACAAGGACACTATACTTCAGGAAGGCAAATTTCCAACGGTTGAGAGATGATCTTAGTGCAATAAACTGGGACGATGTCCTGAGACATAAAAGAACACAAAGCAAATGGGAGATATTTATTAGCATCCTGAATAGGACCTGTGCACAATATATACCCTATGGGAATAAGCATGCTAGAAATAGGAGGAAACCACTATGGCTAAATAAAGCAGTAAGAGGTGCAATAAGTGACAAAAAGAAAGCATTTAGGGATTTAAAGCAAGTAGGTAGTGATGAAGCATTACATAAATACAGAAGATTAAATAACATCTGTAAAAAGCAAATCAAGGCAGCAAAGATTGAGACAGAGAGACTCATTGCCAGAGAAAGTAAAAATAATCCCAAAATATTTTTTAACTACATAAATAGTAAGAAACTAAAAAATGATGGTGTTGGCCCCTTTAAAAATAGTCTGGGTGAAATGGTGGATGAGGATGAGGAAAAAGCCAATATGCTAAATGACTTTTTTTCAACAGTATTTACACAAGAAAATCCCATGACAGACAATATGATCGGTGATAACAAAAATTCTCAATTAAATGTCACCTGCTTAACACCACAGGAAGTACGGCATCGTCTAAAAATCACTAAAATTGACAAATCCCCGGGACCGGATGGGATACACCCCAGAGTGCTGCAGGAATTAAGTACTGTCATAGATAGACCTTTATTTTTAATATTTAAAGATTCCATAATAACAGGGTCTGTACCACAGGACTGGCGTATAGCAAATGTAGTGCCAATATTCAAAAAGGGGACAAAAACTGAACTGGGAAATTATAGGCCAGTAAGCTTAACCTCTACTGTGGGTAAAATCCTAGAGGGTTTTCTAAGAGATGCTATACTGGAGTATCTGAAGAAAAATGACCTCATGACCCATTATCAACATGGTTTTACGAGGGACCGTTCCTGTCAAACTAATCTGATAAGCTTCTATCAAGAAGTAAGTTCTGGACTGGACCAAAGAAATGCAGTGGATGTGGTGTATATGGACTTCTCAAAAGCTTTTGATACGGTGCCACATAAAAGGTTGATACATAAAATAAGGGCAATGGGGATAGGGGAAAATATGTGTAAGTGGGTTAAGAACTGGCTTAGTGATAGGAAACAAAGGGTGGTTATTGATGGAACACACTCAGAATGGGTCACAGTTAAAAGTGGGGTACTACAGGGGTCAGTGTTGGGCCCGCTTCTATTTAATATATTTATTAATGACCTTGTAGGGGACATACAGAGTAGAATCTCAATATTTGCAGATGACACTAAATTCTGCAGGGTAATCAATACAGAGGAGGACAATTTTATATTACAGGAGGATTTATGTAAACTAGAAGCTTGGGCTGCTAAATGGCAAATGAGCTTTAATGGGGATAAATGTAAAGTCATGCACTTGGGCAGAGGAAACAAAAGGTATAATTATGTGCTTAATTGTAAAACACTGGGCAAAACTGTCACTGAAAAAGACCTGGGTGTATGGGTAGATGACAAACTCACATTTAGTGGCCAGTGTCAGGCAGCTGCTGCAAAGGCAAATAAAATAATGGGATGCATTAAAAGAGGCATAGATGCTCATGAGGAGAACATAATTTTACCTCTATACAAGTCACTAGTGCGACCACACTTAGAATACTGTGTACAATTCTGGTCTCCGATGTATAAGAAAGACATAGCTGAACTAGAGCGGGTCCAGAGAAGAGCGACAAAGGTCATTAGAGGACTGAGGGGTCTGCAATACCAAGACAGGTTATTAAACTGGGGTTATTTAGCTTGGAAAAACGAAGGCTTAGGGGTGATCTTATAATAATGTATAAATATATGAGGGGACAGTACAGAGAACTTTCTAATGATCTCTTTACTCTTAGGCCTGAGACTGGGACAAGGGGGCATCCTCTATGTCTGGAGGAAAGAAGGTTTAATCATAATCACAGACGCGGATTCTTTACTGTAAGAGCAGTGAGACTATGGAACTCTCTGCCACATGATATTGTAATGAGTGACTCACTACTAACATTTAAGAAGGGCCTGGATGCCTTTCTTGAAAACTATAATATTACCAGTTATATATACTAGATTCTTTGATAGGGCGTTGATCCAGGGAATTAGTCTGATTGCCGTATCTGGAGTCAGGAAGGAATTTTTTCCCCAATGTGGAGCTTAGTGTTGCCACATGGGTTTTTTTTTGCCTTCCTCTGGATCAACATGTTAGGCCATGGGTTGAACTAGATGGACTTAAAGTCTTCCTTCAACCTTAAAAACTATGTTACTATGTTACTATGTTACTATGTGTACCAAGAACCTTTATTTTATAAAGACATATATGCCCAAAAATCCAGAAATTGAGTTTTTTTTTAAAAAACGCAAGTTTTTATATTTTTTCTCAAATGCATAGTTGTTTTTACTTCTATCTGTATGTATTCACACATGATTGGCAGTGACTGTGTGCTGCTGTGAATTTTTTTTGTGTATTGTTCAGTATTGCAGCTTGCACCAGTTCAGACTATGCCTTGAGTGCTGTTTAGCTTTTTTTTCTTTCTTTCTAGATAGATAGATACATAGATAAAACATGCATAGAGAGATGATAAATAAATATAGCATACAATGACGATAGACACATAGGTAGATGATAGATAGATATTGTGTATTCATTGCATTATTTTTAAATCTTCTTAAATAAACTACATACATATTCTAGCATACCCGATGCATTAGAATCGGGCCACCATCTAGTCTAATATATAAAAAGTTGAGTGTATGTGTGTAGGTATGTGTTTGTGTCCACTAAAAAAATCTGCACTGTCATATTTACAATCCCTAAATTTTGCACAGCCATCTCATTCGACTCCGGGAACGTTTTGAGGGGAAACTTTAACCTCGTGCTTTTCACTCATGCGCCATAAAAAAGGCTTGTTTATTGTTTGTATGTGTGTGAGCTAATAAATATTGTATTGGCTGTTTTGACACTTAGCCTGGATACTTATCAGGTGGCCTATAGCAAGCAAACAAAGCTCAGCTTCTGATTGGTTTCTATAGGCAATCAAAGACATTCTTAGTATAAAACAGCTTAGGTTTCAGTTTATATGATTTTGGTGGTGACACTTTGCCAACGTGATTGTAGAGGTTGATGTAAATCATTTGACCTTAGCTGTAACTAATTGTTTCATATACTGTCAATTACAGACAATAATGCCCCACAAGAAAAGGAATTTGATTGGACGATTGCTGTCACATGCTATGATAAAAGGTGTATTACAGCAAGACCGACTTACCAATATGAGAATCAGAATTGCTTCCAGAAGGACACGTGAAAAAGTTGGAAATTTGAAACCCTCTGCTTTTTGCTACTACTCAGACATCAACTTTAAGGATAATCAAATAGTTAACATAGAAAAAATTGATGTGGTCTGCATGTACTGCAGTGCTCTGTAGTGTAAAAATGAACCACCAGGTTTATGCAGTGCAAATAGCAAGGTAAAACGTCTAACTCTCCTCTCAAAAACATATCCCCTGAAGTCTCTGATGACTAGGCACCACTGCAACATCAAAGCATTTATTAGACAACATCACGAAATACAACTCTTGCTTCCAAATGACATAATTTTGTGCAACAAGAAAAATTGTTACAACTGGACTTGTGCCAATATTCAAAGTTCAAGGGCAAATTTACCACTCAATTGGCTCACTGCTTCAATTACAAGGAAAAGACCCTCAATTTCTTCAACTCTACTTCATAGAAAAAGTAGAAGCAGAGGCTCAGCTCTCATATGCTCTTTTATTCCATATACTCTCCTTGATATTGTCACTAACTTGCAGCACTTCCTTCACTTATACAATTCATATGTTCCACTTTTCAAGACTGCACTTGAATGCATGCCAAGTGACAATTACAAAGTTGTAATTAGAACTGACAAAACACCACAAGGTGAGCATCAGCAGGGTTTCAATGTCTCCACATTTGATGAGGTAGTTATCTTGATTGTAGTAATGAGTTTGAAAGCAGTGACATTGTGCTTCAGAAAAGAAACAATGGCTTGCAAAGGGTGGTAAACACTCATAGGTTTTATGATGCACTGTAATATCTAATTATCTTTTGCCAGAGACAGGATGACTATCACTTTGAAATACCTCAGACAGATCTTGCAACAGGCAACCCTTCAGGGAAAAAATGTGTCAGCCATGAACTTCTGTGCCTATAGGCTCATGACGAGAGTTTATGAGGAAAATCACATCCTCACATGCATACACCTCTTCCACAAATTCATCGTTGACATGTATGCAAAGATAGAGAGTATTCTGTATATCTAACTAAATCAAATGAAGCTCAGAGCCTAGGAATACATTCACCTTAGAAATGCTGTGGCAATTGATGCTGATCTAAATGAGTTGGGTAAAATGGTAATGTCACTGGAAGTCCACAACTCATGCATGAGTACAGCTACTACTAGGCCAGAAAACTGTCAATCACCATGACATCATTGCTCAAGTTTTTAAAAGAAAACGTGTACAAATGATTGATCCGATCACAAAAGCACAGATTTATGGTGACACAGTGCTGATGTATTCAGCTGAATGGCAACAAAGAGGCCTTCCTCTTGCCCATATCTTAATCTGGTCGCAACTAAAAATACAGCCCAACAAAAATTGACAATATTAGGCTGAGGTCAGACCAGCGCTATTGCCTCCGTTCAGGGGGTTCCGTTAAAAAGATAGAATTTGGCAGCATTAACGCAGTGTTACCGGAAAGGTAAGACTGCGTTGATGCTGCCAATTCATGCTTATGGATGATGAAACCCCAAGCACAGTTCAAACGCCGGCATCTATGTGCCGGAGTTTTGAAATCTCACGCTATTTCCAAGCGCATCACATAACATGTGCTTCCGAGTCATGTGATGTAACATTTTAAATCCTGTTGAGATTTGGACAAAGTACAAAACTCATCTGAGTGAGGACATCCTCATACAGGTTAAAAAGGAAAAGCATGGGTTTTAACACAACTCGTTTCAGCGGTAATGTCCGCCTTCATCGGGTGATCACCTGTTGAAGACGGACATTACCACTGAAACACGTTGCAATTAAAACCCATGCCTTAAGAATCATATCCTCTGGCATCTTATCTTGGCACCCGTAAAATACACAATTTATTTCTAATCCTTAAACAAGAGGGCTCTGGAAGTAGTGAACAGAGTGCTGCAAGACTTACGTGGAAACACTTCTATCAGGGGAGTTGTAGTTGTTGTTTTGAAAGGTGATTCTCATCAAACACTACCCGTTATTCCAAGATCAACCCCTACAGATGAACTTAACACCTGCCTCAAAGCATCATACCTTTAGAGACAGGTAAAGAAAAAATGTCACTGAACACACCCATGAGGGTCCACATGACAGACCATGTTTCTACTGGACTGTTCTCAAGCCAACTGTTTACTATTGGAGATACCAAGTTACTAGTAAACTCAACCACTGAACCGATCATGTGTCCAAGCAACATTTGATACATTGTGACATCCATTGAGGAGTTTAAAACAAAGGTTTTTCCAAACATTCAACACAGCTTTAGAAAGTCTGGCTGACTGTGTGAAAGGACTACTCTAGTTCTGAAAAATGATAGCATCAATAAGATCAATCTTCAAATTCTGAGTCTTCTTCCAGGAGTTTGCAGAAGCTACAAGTCAATAGATACAGTGTCACACCCTGCTCAAGCCTAATTCTATCCAACTGAATTACTCAACTCCTTGGAACCACAATGACTTCGTCCACACAACCTTTTTCTAAAACCTGGAGCACCTATTCTGCTGTTGAGAAATTTAGATCCGTCAAAGCTGTATAATGGAACAAGATTCTTGACAAAGAACCTGTTTCCACATGTAATGGAAACAACCCTTTTGACAGGATGTGTCAAAGGCGAAGACGTTTTCATTCCAACAATTCCACTCAGTCCAGCTGATTTGCCTTTTGATTTTAAACTCCTCCAGTTTCCAGTTTGACTGGCATTTGCAATGTCCATTAACAAGGCTCAGGGACAGTCCTTGAAAGTAGCATGAATTGATTTGCAATCACCATGCTTTTGGCTAGGGTCACACTTTAATACAGAATTGCGTTCACTCAGCAATCTGGAAACCGGATTGCTGAAGCCGCAATCCGGTAACCGGATTGCTCAGGGTGTGTAATCCTGAGCAATCCGGTTACCGGATAGTTTGCTCATCCCTGCTGCCGCAGGGATGAGCAAATTGTTCTGTGTTTAGTTAAACTATTTATTTGATTAATAAATGTTTGTACAATGTCTCTAGGGGTGCCCAGTCCCCCTAGAGACCTTTCACCCACTCAGGTGGGCATGTAATGGTCTAATCACCTCTGTACAGCAGCTGACTCCTGACAGCTACTGTACAGTTTTATGAATGAAAGTGCCAGGCTCCTCAGAGCAGTGCGCATACTATAGCTATTGGTATAGTATGTGCGCCGCTGTCTGAGGTCCTGAAGCCACTTACAGTAAGATCTATGGGCAGCGCTGCCTATAGATCTACTGTATAAGGCTTCAGGACCTCAGACAGTGGCGCACATGCTATACCAATAGCTATAGTATGCACGCTGCTCTGAGGATCCTGGCGCTTTCATTCATAAAACTGTACAGCAGCTGTCAGGAGGCAGCTGCTGTACAGAGGTGATTAGACCATTATATGCCCACCTGAGTGAGTGGAAGGTCTCTAGGGGGACTGGGCACCCCCTAGAGACATTATACAAACATTTATTTATTAAATTAACAGTTTAACAAACCACAGAGCACTTTGCTTATCCCAGCGGCAGCCAGGATAAGCAAAGTATATGCGGGAACCGGATTGCTCAGAATTACACATCCTGAGCAATCCGGTTCCCGCATTTCAGATAACAGAACTGCTCCGAATACTGCAGCCTGCATGATTTTTCACGCAGGCTGCAGAGCCGGAGACGGAAACTGGATTGCTTGTGAAGCAATCCGGCTTTTAGCATAGGCTCCTATGAGGAGCGTTTCCTGATCCGGTTTTGAGCTTTTTAAAAGCTCAAAACCGGATCAGGTTTTGTAAAAATAACCTGAAGTGTGACCCTAGGCTTTCTCATGGTCAGCTTTACATGGCCTGCTCAAGAGTTGGAACTGCCAAAAATCTATTTGTCTTTGCACTGGATGGAAAAACCAAGAATGCCTAGGGTCACACATAAGCCCTGGATCCGTTATTAGCATTAGTTCTTCAACTTTTAGAATTATAAGTCCAAAATCTGATGCTGTTAACGGATCCTGGACTCAAGTGTGACTGCTCTGCTATGCGTTTTTCTACAGGACCCAAAACATTTTTTGGGTGCAGTAAAAAAAAAACTGACCTGTTTTTTTAACATGGAGCCCTATGGGAAACGTTAAAAAAAGCACCATTCATTAACGAATCCATTTTTGCTAGCATTTCTTGGCAAAAAATGGCAAAAAACAGTGGAAAAAAAAATGGATTTGTTATTGGATCCATTAAAAAAAACTGATTGGCATGTGTGACACTAGCCAATGCCTAGGGTCACACATAAGCCCTGGATCCGTTATTGGCATCAGTTTTTTAACTTTATTTTTCTAAGGCTAGGGTCACACTTGAAGAGGTAATTGCGGTTCCCGCATCCGGATTTGGACGCGGGAACCACAATTACCTTCAGACACATTTTTGTGTCCAAATCTTTTCTTTAAACTGCAGTGTGGTGACTGGATTGCTCTGGATATGTAATCCGGAGCAATCTGGTTACCGCCTGCTTTGTTCATCCCTGCTGCTGCAGGGATGAACAAAGGGTTAAATAATAAGAATCCATGCGGGCATCATGTCTCTAGGGGTGTCCACACCCCTTAGAGACATGCTGTCCACACAGGATGGCATGTCAGGGGTTAACTTAACTGTTAACCGCTGAGCCGCAATTGAAGGCTTTCTACAATTCATTCTATTAAAATGCATCAGGACCAGTAGCCTACGCAAATTGTGGAAGCATTTTACAGTACAGAATCCTCAATGAGGAGCTGTCTGTGTTGCTTACGCAATTTGCTGAAGGATACTGGTCCTGATGCAGGAGCCGGCGGGTTTTAATAGAATGAACTGGAGAAAGCCTCCAATTGCGGCTCAGGGGTTAACAGTTAAGTTAACCCCTGACATGCCATCCTGTGTGGACAGCATGTCTCTAGGGGGGGTGGACACCCCCTAGAGACATGTTGCCTACATGGATTCTTATTATTGAATCCTTTGTTCATCCCTGCGGCAGCAGGGATGAACAAAGCCGCCGGCTGCTGCAGACATTCACATATGCCTTGCACCTGCATGGGCTCCCATAGGAACCTATTATAAGAAAAAGGCTGCGGCAGAGTAACTGCTGCGAAAACTGCAGCCTGCATGATTTTTCCCACAGTCTGCAAATCCGGAACCGTTAACCGGATTGCATGTAGTGCAATCCGGTTAACATAATGGGCTCCTATGGGCAACGGTTCCTGATCCGGTTTTGAGCGTTTTGACATCTCAAAATCAGATCAGGATTTCAAAAATGTGCCGCAAGTGTGACCCCAGCCTAAATCCAAAAACTGATGCTAAAATCAGATCCTGGGATAAAGTGTGACTGCATTGTTAATAAAAGCTATTTGTTTTTTTACTAGACCCAAAAAACGCTGCAAGCAACGTTTTTGGGTGCAGTAAAAAAAACGGATTTTTTTTAACATGGGGCCCTATGGGAAACGGATCCGTTTTTTTGGTGCAGTATAGAACGGATCCATTTTTGCTAGCATTTTTTGACAAAAAATGGCAAAGGCTAGGGTCACATCTACGTTTTTCTTTTTAAAACCTGATCCGGTTTGAGCATTCAAAAAGCTCAAAACTGGATCAAGAAACGCTCCCCATAGGAGCCAATGCTAAAAACCGGATTGCTTCACAAGCAATCCGGTTTCCGCCACCGGCTCTGCAGCCTGCGGTAAAAACCATGCAAGCTGCAGTTTTGGGAGTGGTTTTAGCATCCGCAATGCGGGAACCGGACTGCTCAGGATGTGTAATCCTGAGCAATGCGGTTCCCGCATATACTTTGCTTATCCTGGCTGCCGCCGGGATAAGCAAAGTGCTCTGTGTTCTTCAAAAGTTAAAAAATTAATAAATAAATGTTTGATTAATGTCTCTAGGGGGTGCGCAGTCCCCCTAGAGACCTTACACCCACTCAGGTGCGCTTATCCAGCTATAATCTGTTATGTCCAAAAGCGCCGGGCTCCTCTGAGAGGCGCGCATGAACCCACAAACTGCCCCCACCCCCCCGCATCTTTATTCTGGCTGTCCCTGCACCCCCTCTTATCCTTTCTACCCATCCCTTTTGCAGATCCAAACGATTGTGTAAAATACAGAATGGAAGTATAATCACCTCCTCCTGTGTGAGTTCTCTAGTGTCTGTAAAAATGTCCAAAGGCGGGGCTGTCTGCTGCTCCCTTCGCCGGCTTAGTAATTATGCATGCCCCCTCTCGGCTTGCTTCAGTGCTGAGAGCCTGGCCGCGTCATGACATTTGGACATTTACCACCATCTTTGAAAAGCAGTAATTCTGGTATTATTTAGGAGCGCTCAGTAAAAAGAAGCAGATACTAATAATTAAAGTAGTTAAACCCCCACCTGAGGAAGACAGCAGGCCGCTGTTGAAACGAGCGTAGCGGACAAGCCAGAATAAACAGGTCTACTTTAATTATTGGTATCTGCTTCTCTTTACTGAGCGCTCCTAAATAATATCAGAATTACTGCCTTTCATTACCATCATCCCTTATGAGATCAGGCTGGAGCTGCACAGTAGTGAGGAAGCTTAGTTAGAGATTTAAAGAACCTGCCCTGATGTCAGAGATCCCTGGTTAGAAGACCTAGGCAGAACACGTGACCTGAGGAGGCGGCTGGGAGCGGCGACGCTTGGAGCGATACATAGGAATCAGCAGCTACACGCTGACACCGTGGTTGTGCATGGACAGCACAACCAGTCCAGGTGAGTGGTGATTACCGCCACTAACAATATATCGCCATTAGACCACCGGGTATTATTCAAGATTGCGCCTCTCATTTTTGTAATTTCATGTCTTCCACCATCTTTGACACTTGGTAATCCACGTCACATGTTAGTTTTTGCCGTATTAAAAAGAATCACAGTAACCTTTGGATTTCGATAAATTCCATCCATTGTGCTTGTACTGTACATTGCAGCATTTTGAAGCAGCAAAAAGATGCTGTTTGTAAAATGCAGCTAACTCTGTGTGTAAGTACCCTAAGGGGTGTAAGAGGTGATTTGGTGGAAAAATGCTGGAGTTCCCCAATGACATTCATTATGCTTGGTACTTTAGTTTAGTCCATCCCATTTCAAGTAGTCTTAGAAGAGTAATCACTGCACACTGATTCCAGATTGGTTGCAAGTAAAAAGTCAATTTTTTTTCCTAGTGAGTGAGGCAACAATAGGAATTATAATGTTTCGACCACGCCACGGTGGTTTTGATCACAGAGTCGCTGGACCACAATAAATGTAGAAGAGAGAGGTAATCCGTGTAGGGCCGCAGGCGAGCAGAGCAATTGCTGAAATTGTAGACCTTTACTCTACGTAGGGGAGCTGGGTCACCATGTATGTATACCAGCCATACATGCGGTTGGGGATGGCTGAGTGAACTAAGTCTCTATAGGGTAGTGTATATTGTTTGATTTCCTTTTCAAAAGGTAGCTATTATTATAGTAAATCTTAGTGACCATATGACCTTTTTGATCAATGTATAATCATTTCTATATGGTGTTGTCCAAGAGGTGGTTTCCATTGTGGGGGTACACTCACAGTATTGATGTGTACTATGTTTGTTGTGGATAAAGATGCCAGCACTCCTGTGCACTGCCAAGAGGGTCATATCCATTCACTTGCACCTGCCACTCATTAAGTGTGCACGCCATTAATTGAATACAATGATTTCGGTATTGAGCACTCAAGCATTTTAGTGCTCACTCATCGCAATTGGCAGGTGTGTTTGTGTCACAATGGAGGCAAGATAGACTCCAATCTGACTCCTTCAGTTTTATAAAATGTATATAGCTACTACAGGATTTGGTTGACGTTTCAGTCAGATAACACCAACACCACTATAGGCACTTATGAAACTATGAGCTCACAATAGGAGACCTGTAGTAGGTGCAAGCACTACGGTCCAAGCACCATGAGACATGGACGTCTGATTTTAGCCTTATTACAACTGAGGTTTTCTTAGATTGTAACAACATGAAAATGAGAATTTGCTTGTTCACTGATAGCAATATTATATTGAGGAATTTAAATACAAAGTTGTTAGAAAGTTGTGAAACA
This sequence comes from Allobates femoralis, assembly GCA_033576535.1. Taxonomy (NCBI): domain Eukaryota; kingdom Metazoa; phylum Chordata; class Amphibia; order Anura; family Aromobatidae; genus Allobates; species Allobates femoralis. The sequence goes on along the minus strand of JARQOC010000003.1, from coordinate 299,348,779 downwards.
ATGATAAAACCTTATTTATGTAAGCGGAAAAATCACTGTAATATGTCCATATTCAGGTGCAGAGTTGAATTTGTCATTTCATTGTTTTACTTAGGAGATTTAGAAAGAAAAACCACAAAGAACTAAGTTTTGTGCAAAATAATAAATTCAGCTAGGCTGCATTTAAAAACTCTGCTACCCAACATGTTTACTGCAGCGGTAGCAATAAAATCAAGCTCAGAGCTTGTTTATGAAGCACTGTCCAGTATCCTGTTACCTATGAATGTGGCCTAGATAAATAGCATCATCATGTCACTTAAGCCTCTCTCTCATTTATTGGGAACATATGCTATATTTATTGCAACCTACTGTACATACTTGAAACTTTGTTCCTACAATCTAGGATCTTATTTATAAAGTTCTCAAATAACATCTGTTAAAGCACCTGCCTAATTTTGGCACCTTGGCGAGACAGCTCGAAACAAACTGCAGGGTCCTGAAATACAAAGTTATAGTATTACAAGTTCAAATTAATTGAATAGGTAAAATGGTTAAAACACAAGTCACAATAAATCATAGTTTGTTAAGATTGTATTTTTTTGCTGGGAGGTATCAATTCTGAGTGGGAATTGATTCTGATGGGATGGGGAACTGATTCTATGCGGTACATTAATAGTTAATTTTATTTTGTGCTCCGATCAGGCAGGATTAGAGATGAGTTCATTAGTTCTCTTTTGTTGTGTTGCTGGTCCATAGAATACAATAAAATATTCTATTCACATATTTTTCTCATAAAATGACCTTCAGGTAATCAATGAAATATCAAATTAATTGATCAATCTATTCCAATATGCATGGAATCAGTAGGAAATTTCCCTCGCCTCCAGCCAGGAGCCTGCACTTAAGTATCGTTTCCTTGTCACGGAATCATTGCTGCGTCGTTAACGATATCTGTACGTGCGACATTTTACTAACGATCATTGAACGTCGTTCAAGCGATCTAGGTCAAGTCGTATCGTTGATCAGATCACTCGGACATTGAAGTGTGTGACGGGGACTTAAGTGCGTGCTGTCCTATAAATGCTGGCAATTGCAGCAGAGGTGTATCTAGCTTTTCTGGCACCCGGGGCAAGACTTCAGTTTGGCGCCCCCCCCTCCTCGCCCCTGCAGTCTGAGTAGCCTTCATGTGGCCAATCTTTCATTTGCGATTTGCACACTTACAGTCACGTACCGACTGGCTGCTATACCTACAGTAATTCTCTCAATGTTCAGTGAAAGACAAATTATATTACATGCTGTTAGGATTGGGCTCCAGTGCTTAATGTTTGAATTAAAGGGCTCGCCCAGGTTTCAGATGAAAGTCTGTAGTCCCTCTAGGTGACTGCAGGCCTCTGAATTCTCACAGCGCGTGCACTGCACACTGTCAGGATTCTCTCTTGCTGATGGTAAGATTGGACGGTTGTGTGAGCACAAGTATTTGATTTATATACTTTTGGCCACATTTGGCCATGTGTCCAGGTTCACTCAATACATTTTCATTGATCGAGGCCACGCATGTCTAGTCTGCACAAGACTGCATGTATGTAAATTGCATACTTACAGTTTCATGACCTACCACGCTCACCACCGGCACCAGAGAATCCAGACAGCGGACAGCGTGCGCTCTGTGAGAATTCAGATGTCTGCAGTCACATAGAGGGACACATAGAGTGATTGCATACTTATCACAGACTTGGACAACCCCTTTAATGCTCCTAACAAATAAACATAGTAATCATGGCACAAAACATAGCCATATGTAATGTAATCTTACAAGTAATTGATTGTTACATGTGTAACAATGTGATCAGAACCAATAGCAGCTCAAAACTACATCACAAGACCAACCAGATACAAAAATTCAACCATATAACAACTATCAGTACAGAAACACAGCATCACAACCCTCATCAGTGCAGAAATACATCACTAGACCCACCAGAGGTACAGAAATACTCGTACATAACTAGAACGCCCATCAGTGCAGAAATCACAACCCTCATCGGTAACAAAATTCATTATCAGAACCACCAGACGTGCAGAAATACATAACTAGAACCCCCATCAGTACGGGTATACAGCCATATAACCCCTCTTCACTATAGAAACACAGCATCACAACCCTCATCAGTACAGAAATTCATCATTACATGATAAAACTAATGTAATGTCAGGTCAGACCCATACATATTTGTGCTGCATGAACTTACAACTCCCACTACATCCTTAACATTGGTAAGGAGTTACTGTGAGTTGTTGTTACCAGTCACCATCAGACCATACAGGAACCACAGCACTGATGAGAAATAGTATCACAAATAATCATTTACATCCGGGTACCTTATAGATGACTTTGTCTCTGATCGGAGTCGGCTTTTTCTTTTCTTCATCTTGTCCAGGCACTATGATGACGTTTCCCATCACCATCTCATCTCTCAAGACGTCCATCTTCTCCGCTCTTCAGCAAATCCCGGCATGATATCCTTAAAAATAGCAGAATGATCAAAATTCTCCTCAGTAAAAATATCTACCTTACACTGTCCCTGAATAAATAATTGCTCCTCCTCACTGTTCCCTGCACAAAATATGATTTATATGCTGTCCCTCTTCTGGAACATGCCCTCCACACTGCCCTCTCCTTCCCATACTGGGGTCCCTGGTCACACTGTCCTGTCACACTGTGTCCCCTATACTGACCACTGTTTATACTGTTCTCCCTCATCACACTCCCCCTACTCGATATACTGTCCCCTCCTGTTTGTGGCGTCACATTGTCCACACACACTGGCCCCTCTCCATACACCCCACACTACTCTCTATTCTGAGCCACCTTACATTTTTCTCATCCCCTACTGTTTCCTCACCACCTCTCTAGCCATACCCCCTCACTCCACATACTGTGTCCACATCAATCTCCTCCTCAATCCACATACTGTGTTGGTAGTAATCCCACTCACTTCTCATATTGTGTCCACACTCTTCCTACCTCCCGCCACATACCGTACCGCAGCCATCCCCCTCTCACTCCTCATACAGTGCTGCAGCCATGCTCCTTACTCCTCATACTGTGTCTACATTGATCCCCCCTCAATTTTATACTGGATCCTCAAATTTACCCTCTTTGGTTCACATATATTCCACTCACCCTCTCCCCCAGTTTGGTCCACATATTCTTCCCCCCACCACCATCTTCCCCAGTTTGGATCACATATTCTCCCCCAACCTCTCCCTCCAGTTTGGCTCACATATTCTCCCTCCATCATCTCCCCCCAGTTTGCTCCTCATACTCCCCCACCCTCCTCCACCAGTTTGTTGCTTATACCCCCCAGTTTGCTGCTCACACTCACCCCCAGTTTGCTGCTCACACTCCCCCCCCCCAGTTTACTGCTCACATCCCCTCAGCTTCATGCTCATATTCCTCCCCAGTTTCATGCTCACATCCCCCCCAGTTTCATGCTCACATCCCCCCCAGTTTCATGCTCACATCCCGCCACAGTTTTCTGCTCACACCCCCACCCCCAAATTGTAGCTCTCACACCCCCCATTTTCCTGCTCAAACTCCCCCCACCCTCTCCCTCCACGCTGTCTCCCGTCCCCTAATTATTACATTAGTGTTCAACATTCGGCCCTGGAGGAGACTCCTTGGGCATTGCAGCAGGGGACCTGACAGCGCCCCCTGCCTGCTGTGCCCAGGGCACATGCCCCGCCAGCCCCCCCCCCCCTAGATACGGCCCTGATTGCAGCATGCATCAATCATCCTCTAATACCAAATTGGCATTAGAAAAGAATACACATGCAGCCAAAATTGTTGGTCCCCCTCATTTATTGAAAGAAAATCCCACAATGGTCACAGAAATAACTTGAATCCGTACCTGACCGCACGTCCCATAGAGAATGAATGGGGCTTGGTGCAGGCTTGTCGCAAATCAGTCGTTACGCAGCAGATGCGGGAAAGCTATCGGATCTGCCGCGAATGGGCAGATGTGGAAGCAGCCTTAGACTGCAAATCAATATAAAATGTAAAAATATTCATGAGAGATTTAAACAAGTGTGAACATGTTTTTTGACTGTGAAGTTGACTAGCCCAGGGGTCTATGAGGACTTGGGTATCTCGGCCCTGCTGTGGTTGGGATGTCAGTGGTGGCCTGCCCAGACCTGTGGCCCTGGTGGTCAATTGGTAAAGGGTTAGGGAATGGGAGAAAAGAAAATAAAAGTTTGTCTTGACACCACCTGCAGATTCTGGTGATGGGTACCAGTGCCGCTTCAGACCTCCAGGGGAGATGGTACTGCGGCTTGGATGGAGCTACTTGGAGGGAGACCACCCCTGGATCCCCGCGTACAGCTTGGGCCTCCTGCTCCACTTCTCTGAGCAGGTCCGCCAGCTGGGTCACCGCCATTGCTTGGGGTAACTCGGCTGCTCTTCTGCACCCTTCTCTTCCTGTAACACCCTTACTCTTTTTTGGTGCATTTTCTGGAGCTTCCTGCTTTGGCCCACCCCCTTGGTTGATTGATGGCCATCGGGGCGGGCAAACTGTTTCGCGCTTCTGGTATGGCCCTACCATAGCAAGGGGCTGAGGCACTTTCACATGGTTAAGTCGCCATCTTGGGGTTCCCAGTAAAATGGTGGGAACCCATTCTCAGTTCCGGGTAATGGCGGTAAAAGTTCTATTAAGCTGAAAAGTTCAAAGGCACACAGTACCCGGTTGCACCGGGCACGGGATCCTGTTCGTGAAGCCAAAGTTGACTAGCCCAGGGGTCTATGGGGACTCGGGTATCTGGGCCCTGCTGTGGTTGGGATGTCACTGGTGGCCTACCTAGACCTGTGGCCTTGGTGGTCAATTGATAAAGGATTAGGGAATGGGAGTAAAGAAAATAAAAGTTGGTCTTGACGCCACCTGCAGATTCTGATGATGGGCACCAGGGACGCTTTAGATCCAGTAGTATGCTTTCTCTTGTCAATCCCGTGTCCTGCTGCTAAAACATGCCCCGGCATGGCCCTCTTGTATACCAGGTCCGTTGGGGTGCTGTGAGATCCCTTCTTCTCCTTCTCTCTCTCTCTAAGGGGCTCAACCCGGTCTAGTGCTTCTGTCGGGGCTGCATGTTCTGGACGGGGGGGTCGGGGCTGATAATTCAACCTCTCGATTGGCTGGTGTAGATGGCTCAGGGGCTGAACACCCTGCACCGTATCCTCGGAGCTGGTACTTCATTAGATGGACCAGGGTTCCCCCAGAGTATGGGCGCTCTGATATGGGGTGCCCTCTTTCTGTTCTTGGGCTTCCTCTTCTGTATGTCCTCTCCCTGGGAGTCTCCTTCTCTTGCTCGGAGGCTCCCCTCTCCTTCGCTCCTCAGTGCAAACTAGAACTCCACTGTCTGATTTCCCTCCTCCCCTAACTCCAGACAATGGGAATGGGACTGCCCGTCTACCCGGGGTTAAGTGTGGGAGGTGCTGGGGTGGCATCTACTTGCAAACCTTAAGGTCCCTTCACACACAGCAATATTGCTAGGCAATTTCACTGGCAATTTGCTAGTTGCAGTGAAATCATGGACACATTGTTCCATTTGTACACAGGAACAAAATAGAACAATGTGTCCATAATTTCACTGCAACCAGCAAATTGCCAGTGAAATGGTCTAGCAATATTGCTGTGTGTGAAGGTACCCTTACTCTCCCCTGTGACAGGAATAAATGCACACTCGTTTGCAGGTTCAGTACCCCTACTGTGGTGCACTCACCACTGCGGCGCCACACAGTCCTTTCACCAGCTTTAGGAAATTTAGAATTTTTAACACGTTCCTACGCATAATTGTAGTTTTTTTCATGTACAGGGGCATTAGAGAGGGACCTAGAAAATGGATACAAATGCATCTCAATAAATTAGAATATAATCAAAAAGTAAATTTATTTCAATAATTCAATTGTGGAGCCCACTGGGACGGGGTACTTGGTACCGGACCACGGTACTGCTGGGGATATCACGGCGGTCTTGGTCCTGACCGTGTCTCGGGTTCCGCAAGTAATGGGGGGAATATTTACAGGGGAGTTTGTCATGCCGCCACCCATGGGTTGTGGTCAGGGTGACCATCGCTGCTGCAGAACCTCTGGGGATGATGTTTGGCAGCTGGAGATGTAACAGCTCTCCGCAGGTAGAGCCTGGTTCCCCGGGGCAGTGATAGTTAAAGTCTATGATGGATGCTATAGATGTCGCAGGATAGGGATGATAGTGGAGGCAGTGGCTGCTTGTGAGGGAAAGTAGGGCTTGAATACAAGGATCACACATACTCACGGTTTTGAAGTTTTCCAACACTTTACTGCAGATGTTGGTAGCAGAGTACAGTCCACGGAGTCTGTACCAGGGCTGGGTTGCTCCCACCCTTTCCAGGTCCTCAGCTTCTCACTATTGCGCTGTGTGTGTGGCCCTGCTGCTGCTTTAGCTGAGCTGCTGGCACTGTCTCTCCTCACAGGTACCCCCTTTGCTAGGCAACTTGAGTCTTTCCGTGTGCTTCTGACCCCGCCGTGTTGCTTCGCTGAGGTACAGTGTAGATTTATAACCTCCACTATCCTGGTGTTTTCTGTGCTGCGTGTTTCAGTCACAGATTCGGATCCGGTATCCGGTCTGTGCACTCCTCCGGGGCGAGTTATGAGGTAACTCAGTTTCCCAGATGTGTTCTCCTGTTTCTCTTACTCCTTCCCTCAGACCCTGGCTAGGCCTGGAATCGAGTGGCAGACTGTGGAGAAGCCTGAGGCAGCCTCTTTACACCACAGCCTCTCTCCTCAGTTCTCCCAGGAACTGAACCAACTACTTCCTCTTGACACCAGAATATATAAGGGAGCTACTTTAGCTCCCCCTTCTGGCCTAGAGGCACTAGTGCAGTGTCAGGTGTTGTGTGGGGAGTTAACCCTTGGTGTTGTTTCTGTGGCACATTAACCCCTGGGGTGCCACATTCCCCCTTAGTTAAAGACAGTACTCTGGGACTGTAGAAAAACAAACAAACAGTTAATATAACAATTAATATTTACAGAGCCTTAAAAAGTAAAAGTACAAAAACCGCTTAAATGTTCAAAAAGAGTCCAAAGTTCAAAAAGCAGTCCTTCCAGGGGTTTAGTCTATTGCCTCTGGGGCTGATAGATATTTACAAGTAGTCTTTACCGCAACCAGTCCTGTGGTAGGTATGGTCCATAAATAAATAAGAAAAGTTCAAGAATATTTCATAAGTTCGTACAGTATAGTCTCTATAGGTACTGGGCTTTTTTAACGTTGCAAAACAATATAAACACTTACGGGTGTCTCTGGTTTGTAAGTGCAGTAGGCCTCTAGGCCCTTGGGTCACCGCATAAGAGGCCAAGTTGTTGCTCTCCATGGCTGCCACCTAACACCAAGCTATTCTCACCCTTTCTATACATTTTAAACTCTACCAGGTTCAATTTACATTTACACAAACATATTTACATTTTACATTTAATTTTACATTTCACTCTTTGAACCTAGTCGGTATCTGACCCTTGGTACTACGCTCTGATCTGCGTAAAACAGGTATACTGGATGTATGTAGTCTATTGGTGTTGGTGGACGTGTACCTACTGGGAGGGACTGGTACTATGACAGATGGGGATCTGACTGTAGGACTGGCAAGCTCACTGGGACCAGGAATTTGTTCTTCCTCTTCAGGCTCAACTTCCAGTTCGTCAGGTCTTGGGACTTCTGGTTGTACGGGTTCTGGTGTTGATTCAACCATTGGAGGGAAAGAAATCATTGGTACTACAACTGCTCCGTAGTAATTTGGCCATGTTTTGGGGAAATCTCCAGGAAAACTTCATCTTCTTCTTTGACAGGTTGGACCTGTACAGGTACTGTTACTTCTGGTGTCTTCAAGGTTTCAGGACACGGTTTGAGATGGTCTCTTGACACAACTGCTGAAGTTCTTCCTTCGTCTTTGCTTATTAGACACATTTTAGCATTGTCTGAATTGGATGGTAAGACTGTGTATGGGTGGTTTCCCACTGATTATCCAATTTGTTGGTGTGTCTCTTTCTCTTGAGAACTTGCTCACTGGGTTGTAACGGAGATGCTTGAGTACGTTGGTTAAAGGTTCTCTCTTGTCTCTCTCTAGCTTGCTGAAGATTTTTCTCGAAGCACTCCTGTACTTGGCGATACTGTTGTTGATGTAGGGTATCGCAACTTGATTCTTCAACTTCTGCGTCTGGTTTCAAAATTCCCATATCTAAATCAATTGGCAGCTTACCGGGTCTTGCACGCATAAGGTAGGCTGGGGTGCAGTTTGTAGAACTCACCGGGACATGGTTGTATAGGTCTACCAAATCGGGTAATTTCTCTGGCCATTGATTTCTTTCTGACTCTGGTAATGATTTTAACAGGTCAATTACAATATGGTTCATCTTCTCACATAAGCCATTGGTTTGGGGATGGTACGCTGTCGTGCGGATCTTCTTACAGCCGTACATGTTACAGAATTCCTGGAAAATCTCTGACTCAAAGGCTGGACCTTGATCTGCCAGGACTTGTTCCAGGTAGCCATGAGGTCTACAGAAATGTGTCATAAACGTTCTTGCAGCCGTCTTCGCTGTCAGGTCCTTGACGGGTACCACCACTAAAAAGCATGAGTAATGGTCCACGATGGTTAAGGCATAGACATAGCCTGAGCAGCTTGGTGACAACTTGACGTGGTCTAATGCAACTAACTCGAGTGGTTGCTTGGTTACTATGGACTGGAGTGGGGCTTTCTGCTGATCTTTTCTTCTGAAGTTGCACGGGCCACATTTTCTACACCAATCTTCAATTGACTTTCTCATGCCAACCCAGTAGAATCTCTCTCTCAAGAGTACACAAACTTCTTCCATCCAAAATGACCTGCACCGTCGTGGTAGGCTTCTAAAACCATTTTGACGTCTCGCTTGAGTACGATAATCTGCCAGACCAACTCATGTGTTTTAGGGTTGGTGTGCCTTCTGCAGAGCTTCCCTTGATCAGGAACCACTTGCCTTTCTCTTTCCAGAGTTGTTGAATCTCAGCTGGGGCATTCTGGTTAGGGTACGCACCTTGTTGTGTAAGCAGTTCTTTCACTAGCTTCACAGCCGGGGCGCTATCCTGGGTGTCAGCCCATCCATGGTGTGCTAACGGGTTGAGACTTGCCTGTTGTTCTCTTTGGTAGATGCCGGGTTGATACTTGTCTACCTTAAAATGGTGAAAGGCCGGTAGCTCAATTTCTTCTAGCTCCTCTGGTTCCTCTTCCACGTCTTTCAGGTGTGGCATCCGGGATAAGGCATCTGCGTTCCCGTTCTTGCGGCCTGCCAAAATTGTAGTTAAACAGCCGGGCTATCCATCGATGCTCCAACGCACGTAATTTTGCTGAGTCCAGGTGGGTAAACGGGTTGTTATCTGTATAGATGGTGAATTCTGCAGCTGCCAGGTAGTGCTTGAAACGTTCGGTTACAGCCCAAACTACTGCCAGTAGTTGTAACTTGAAGGAGCTGTAATTCTCGGGGTTTCTTTCCATAGGCTGGAGTTTCCTGCTTGCAAAGGCAATAACTCCCTTTGCCTCCTTGCTTCTGTGACAGTACTGCTCCCAGTCCCACGTTGCTGGCATCCGTGTACAGAATGACGGGTTGATGGTAATCCGGGTATGCCAGGATCTCTTCTCCTGTCAGCGAAACTTCAGCTTGTTGAAGGAGTCTTCCCTCTCTTCACTCCACTGGAAAGGAGAATTACTGGTTGAAGACCTTTTCGACTGTCCTACTAGGATGTCTTGCAGGGGAGCTGCTAACTTCGTGAACCCTTTGATAAATCTTCGGTATTAGCCTACCAGGCCCAGCAATTGCCTCACTTCTTTCACATTAGTAGGTCTTGGCCAATCCCTTATCACTGTCACTTTATCAGGATCTGGTGCTACTCCCTCTGAACTCACGACGTGTCCCAGGTACTGTACCTTTGGCTTGAGAAGAAGGCACTTGGGTGGCTTGAGTTTCATACCGTATCCGGATAAGGCCTCAAACACTTCTGCCAGGTCTTGTAGATGTTGCTCATATGTCTTGGAGGACAGTTTCAAAATTATGTTCGAGGCAGCTCTCCATCAGGCGTTGGAAGGTACCGGGTGCGTTGCAGAGTGCAAACGGCATACAATTGAACTCACAGAAGCCATCGGCGTAGTAAACGCTGTCTTCTCCTTGTCAGCCTCTGCCACAGGAACCTGCCAGTACCCACTAGTCAGATCAAGGGTAGAAAAGTAGTTAGCAGATTTTAATGCAGCTAATGACTCCTCAATCTTAGGTAACGGATATGCGTCCTTATGTGTGATGCCGTTGATCTGCCGGTAATCTGTGCACATTCTCATGGTCCCGTCCTTCTTTCTAAACAACACTAAAGGCGCTGCCCAGGGGCTACAACTGTCTCTTATTACTCCTGCAGTTTTCATTTCTTTGAGCATGTCTTTGGTGGTTTGGTAGTGAGCGAGTGGTAATGGTCTATACCTCTCTTTTATAGGCTGATGGTTACCTGTGGGTATAGTGTGCTCTACCCCTTTAATTTGCCCAAAGTCTAACAGGTATTTGCTGAATATCTGCTCATAATCTTTTACTACCCGGTATACTCCATGGTTTTGATGGGAAGGTGTAGAACTGGTAACCACATGTAGCTTTTGGCCCCAATCCTGCAGCTTTTCCCTTAGCCATTGTCATCCGCCTGACTTGACGGGTTCAAGGGCTCGATGGCTGTGATGCCATTGTTATCAACCGTGAACAATTTAGCCATGGTAGCATACTTTGGTAATGTTATCTCATCTTCACCACAATTTAGAAGGCGTAATGGCACTCTTCCCGGGTGTACCTCGACTACCCCTCTGGCTGTCAGTATAGTGGGTCTACTGTCTGAGTACACGGGTTCTACTAGGGCTTGATAGTCTTGCCCTTTAATGCCTATTGCGGCTCTACACCAGACCAACATTTCAGTTTTGGGAGGTATTACAATGGGTATTGGATGACTCAAGGATCCACCCTCTCTCTGTCTGTGCTGCTGTGATGTGCAGCTGAAGCTAGGACTAATGATTTGCATTCTGTGAGTGATGGGGGGAGGGTAATGCCTGCACAAGCAGAGCACACAGACAGAGAGAGGGTGGATCCTGGAGCCTGCAAAACAGCCCGCCTTGGTGACTAAAGAATATAGCCCCTGCTAATTATAATCAATAATGAGTAAGTATTAAAACGTTTTTATGCACTTTCACGGGATGCTTTTAGGAGACAAAAGGAGTGTGAGATTAGTGATGGGATGCTTCAGGGACATGTTTTGCTAGCTTAGGAGGCATTCTGGAGGTGACAGGATCCCTTTAAGCTTCATGCATATTCACTGTTTTGACCTGTAACAACCAATGATAGATGCTTACTCTCTGTAACAGCATCTGTGATTCGCTCTTACAATCAGACTGCTCGCCCACAATCTGATCCAGTGTCTGTGGTTGCCATGCACGTTAATGTATGGCAACCAACCTGCCATCATATATGTGTTAAATAAATAAATAATGGAGAAAAAATGTGTAGGTGTCCCACATATTTTTCATTCTAAGCACAGATAAAGTTACAGCCTCCAGCTTTGCACTTTGTATTGGCTGAGTATCAAATAAGGGGTCCCCATGCTGTTTTTTTCAAATTAAATAATTTAAAAAAAAACAGTGGCATGGGGTCACCCCAAATGTGATACTCAGCCAAGAGTGCACGGCTGTGGGTGGGTTGTTATTCTTACCTGGGAAGGCACATATCTATTGCCCCCTTAGGTTAATAATAGCAGCCTGCAGCCACCCCAACATTTGGGCTATTTATTAGAATTAAACATTTGAAGTCCAATGGAGGAACCCTTCTGTGCAGTGTTAAAATCCTTTTATTCCATGAACATTGATAAAACCTCATTCCATAACCAGACCAGGTGCACACAAGAGCAGTGGGCACTTTGCAACATTAGTGAGCACAGCTGTCTGGTTACAGACAAAGCATTTTGACCTATAAGGTCTTTTCTAAAGATCTAGACGAACATCTTAAAGGTCAAAATGCGTTGTTTGTGACCAGACTGATGACAGGGGCAGAACAGCACAAACAATCTCAACCTGCTCCTGCCCCATACTAGTAACGAGGAAGTAGACAGTCTCCTGTCCAGCTCAAGTGCTGCTGTGATGTAATGAAGAGGAAGGGCCAGAGCATCACATCACAGGAAACAACACAGAGAGCAGACTTCCCGGCCCTGCCTCTTCAGTACATCACTGCAGCACTTGAGACTGTCCACTTGCTTGTTTATAGCGGGGTCTGCAGGGGAAGGCTGAGATCGTTAACTTGAACACAGAGACTACGCGCTAGCTATCAAGGTACCATATGTGCTTTTATGCCCCTGTCATCAGTAATCTTCCTCTCCGCAATGACTTTAGCAAGAGTGCGACGCTGACACACCTGCTGCTACTGGCAGATTGCTCCTCCATTTCTATTTTCTTTAATAGCAGACACTCAATCTCACAAGCAGCTGCAGGAAGATTGCGGGTGGGCCAACTACAGCTATTTAAGGAACTGTATATTCCCTGCTCCCCATGCCCATCTCTCAGCAGTGGCTTTAGTGTCAAGAAGTGGGTTTGGGGAAGCAGTAAATATTAATTTTGTAAAATAAATGGCACGTGTAGTTACCTCTTGTGACCCCACTCCACCACAGACCTCCAACAAGCCAAGTACCACTGCATGCAGACTATAAGATGCACCTTCCTCTTTTCCTCCCACATGTAGAGGGAAAAAAGTGTGTCTTATAGCCTGAAAAATAAGGTATATTCCATATTATCTCTTCTTTAATATGTACCTACATTTGACAATTATGATTATACACGCCTTTTTCATCCTTTCCTTTTATAGCACATAAAATACACTGATATATACAGCGGGTGAGATAGGTATTGAATATGTCACTGATTTTCTAAGTAAATATTTCTAAAGGTGCAATTAAAATAGTTGTCTCTTCAAATGTCAGGAATAACTCATCAAAAGGGAAAAGTATTGAATACATAAAGACATAAAGGTGCAAAAATATATAGTCCCCACATGATTTCAGACAGAAGAATGAAAAAAATTATCAGAAGAGTTGTCCAAGAGTCAAGAACCATCTGTGGAGAGCCATATAAAGACCTTCAATCAGCAGGTATAATTGTTTTAAAGAAAACAATAAGTAAGGTGCTCGGCCCTCATGTCCTGTATTCACAATGACCACGCAAAGACTCCATTGCTGAATAAAAAGCATTTTACGTTTACTCAACAGCATTTAGACAAGTCTGGGAAATATTGTGATAATATAGTCTGGCCAGATGGAATCAAAATTGAACTCTTCGGATGCCATAATACACACTATGTTTGGAAGCCATAAGGCACTACATTATCACCCCCAAAACACCTTTCCAACAGAGAAATTTGGAGGTAGGAACATCATGGAGTGGGGCTATTTTTCAGCGTATGTCATTTTCAAACTTTATATAATTAAAGGAAGGATGAAGGGGCAAATGTACCAAGACATTCTTGATAAAAATCTGCTGGCCAGCCATATACTAGGATGACGATGAAATGAGGGTGGACATTTCATAAAGGCAATAATCCCAAACACACAGCCAAGGAAACTCTCAGTTAGGCTAGGTCCAAACTTGGGAGGCTGCATCCAGTAACTGGATGCATTACTGGATCCAGTTTTTCCCCTTGTCTGTTTTGAGGCACTTTTACTAGATTAGGTATCGGATGGTACCTATATGTACCATCCAGTACCGGATCAGGTTCCCATAGGGTTCCATGTTAAAAAAACTGATCAGGTTTTGCTAAAAGGACAAAAAAACGTTGCAGACCCTATTAAAACCTGACTTCTCAAAAACTGGATCCAGTAGACGGATTTCACTTTGGCAAACAATTGTTAACATTGCAGTCTATGGGTCTGATACCTGATCAGGTTTTCAGAATGAAAAACTGGATCCAATAACTGGATTGCAAACGCAAGTGTAGCCCTAGCCTTAGTTTCAGATCAAGAGAATAATGATGCAAGAATGGCGGAGCCAATCATCTGACCTGAATCCAATGGAAAATTTATTGAATGAGCTAAAGCTCAGAGTTCAGAGAAAGGAGCCTATGGAACCTTCAAGATTTGAAGAGGGTTATTTGGAAGAGTGGACAAAAATCACACCTGAGCAATGCATGCAACTAGTTACTACAAACAGGAGGAGTCTTGAAGCTGTTATCATCAGCAAAACCTTTTGTACAAAGTAAATACATTCCAGTAATAATCTTCACTACTTCAATAGGCCATCAGTTGAACCAGCTGATATTATTTTTCTCTATGTGGCAGGATTTCTTTCTAACTATTGGTAGATTTCTGGTAGTGTCATGAATTTCTATATCCTTTGCTCCTTTTTATCTTCATGTTTTCAATACATTTTCCCTGTGCATTTCTCATTATTATACCACTAAATTTATGGACATCTATGAGTTGTTTTCTTTGCCTGCGTGGATTGGATGGGTTGTTACTGTCATCTGGAGATAAATTTATATAGCACCTTCAGAAATATATTTACTTAGAAAATTGGTGATGTATTCAACAATCATTTCACTGACTGTATTTATACAGTCTGACTTACCAAGCTGTCCCCCTCATTTATGTGTGAATTAATCTCCTGATATCATCCAATATGTAATCTTCGATCCTCCCAAGATCTCCTTCTTTCCTCCAAACTTGTACGTTCCTCATCTAACTGCCTGCAAGACTTCGCCAGAGCATCCCCCATTGTCTGGAATTATGCACCCCAAAACATCCGACTGTCCCCCACACTTGGAACCCTCAAGTAGAATCTGAAAACCCATCTCTTAAGAACAGCTTACAACCTGCAATGACCACAGTGCCATCTCACCACCACTGGCCCTGGTGCTCCACCACCACTGGACCTGGCGCTCCACGGCCACTGAACCTGGCACTCCACCACCACTGGACCCGGTGGTGCTCCACCACTGGACCCAGTGCTTCACCACCACTGGACCTGGAGCTCCACCACCATTGGATCCAGCGCTCCACCACCACCACATCAGACCCAACCTACTTTTTCCCTCCCCATTGCCCTGTAGAATGTAAGCCCACAAGGGCAGGGTCCTCTCTCCCCTCTGTATCGGTCTGTAAACTGTTAGTTTGTTCATTGTATTTTTAACTAGTTTGTATGTAACCCTTCCTCATGTAAAGCACCATGAAATCAATGGTGCTCTATAGATAAATAAATAATAATAATAATAATAAAAATAAAATACAGGTGCAGTGTATTTCTTCATTTCACCTTCCAAAAAGTGTAAAAAATGCTGCATAACATTACTATTAAAAAAAAACATTCATGATAAAAATTTAAATTTTTCTTAGTCCAGTTTCACAATCAGGTACAAATGCTTTTCTGCAGAATAAACAGGACCCTAAAAGGATCCTGCTATTGACCATTCACTTTGATGATGTCCAGTAGCAAACTGAAACAACAGGAGGCTACCAGATACTATTAGGCCCTGTTCATGCCGCGTTCTTTGCCTGTTCGTGTCGATCCTTTAATTTGAAGGAGCAGACGGACAGGCACAGATCTGTGCAAAACGGATGCCTCTTATGGTCCCGGATCCTTGTTTTTCACGGATCCGTCATTTACTAGAGATCGGGGGAGTCTATTTGCATGCATTAAAATTTTGGAGAGAGAACCCCGTACCAGACATAGGGCTGGGAGGAGTTGTACCTTGCTTTCCGGTTTTTAAACAGATCCATCTCCATAGACCCCCAAGTTACTTGAAGCAGACAGCATTGGATCCGTTTCTCTCCATTTGTGCCCGCTTTTTTGAAGGCAGACCAAAATTAGAGCAATCTATGATTCTGGGTTCCAGAAAAAAGCTGACACAAATGGATCCCTGACAAATAGTACACACACAGATGGTCATTAAGGACCAATCTGTGCCCATCCGTGCCCATAGGTATACATGGAGGTCAAAACCGATTCATGGCTGTCTGTTTTAAAATGGATTGCCACAGATCCCCAAAAATGTGGTGTGAAGGGGGCCTAACGCTAGCGTCAGACCTGCGTCTGCCCCTAGCTTGGCGGATGCACTGCAAACTTAGAAATTTGCAGGTTAAGGGCATGTCTATTGATCCCTATGGCAACCCAATGTTTACCGCAGCAACCAGCTCCACACAAATCTCCAGGATATGTGCTTTTGGAGAGCGCACAGGAAAACGCAAACAGTGTTTTCTGTGCGCTCTGCAAAAACGCATATCCGGGGATTCACTAAGGAGCCGGTTGCTGCGGTAAACATCGGGTTGCCATAGGGATCAATAGACATGCCCTTAACCTGCAAATTTCTAAGTTTGCAGTGCATCCGCCAAGCTAGGGGCAGACGCAGGTCTGACCCTAGCCTTACAGTGAATGGACAGAAACAGGATCCTTTTTGGATCCTGTGTTTTTCTACAAAAAAGGATCTGTGTCTGATTGCAAATAATGGTAGTGTGAAACTGTTGTAAGTGTATTAATTGCATAAAAGTGATCAAATGAACAATAAAACTATACATGCGTAGTATTTCTTGTTATCATCTTGACCCACAGCATATGAATATCACTACTTGTACTGCATACTAAATAGTATAACAATTAAAAATGTAAAAATGAATACAAAATTACCTTTTTTTTTCTTATTCCTTCGCACAATCTCTATACATAATCATCAGTGTGGCGCTTCCGGCCACTGTGCCGCTATGGAGCAAGGGCGCGTGCGCTAAACTGATGATTATGCCTACCCCGGAAGCGCCGCCATATTACTACACCCATGCCGCGGGCTGGCGGCGGCTCCCTACAGGCTCCCGCCACCGCACACACCCGCACGCTGCTGCCTCCACCGCTCTCATGCTGCCGGCGGCACACTCGGTTTCCACCCTCCAGCCCCACCGCCCGCCGCAGCCACGGTAAGCGCCTTACAGAAGCGCCTTCATCACACACACCGCACTCTCATTCACCCTCCAGGCCCCTCGCCTCCCACAGCAGCCAGGGCACCGCTATTACTGAAGGGGCCGCCGCCACCATCGGCGGCCCCCTTCATCACACACGCTGCCCGCCGCTGCGGCCCTCCCTGTGATGCCACCACCGCCCCACTCTCTTTGCAGCCTGTGACTCACCGTGGCCGGGACTCCGGTTGAGACAGGCGATGCTTCCTTCCTCCTTGTCACAGGTGGACCGCGCCTGCCGGTAGTGGGGCCCGGTGTAGTGCAGATCAAAAGTGAAGACGTCTTGGTGGAACAGATTAAAGGGGTTTTTTAATTTATTAGTGACGCCACCTATGAGTAGTTTCGGTAAGGACTACCGACGCTGCGGAACTCCCGGGGGATGGATAGCAGCAAGATGTTACGCTCCCCACAGGCTGAGCGGTGATCCCCGGAGGCTGGAGCTGCTCAAGATGTTGTGCGGCAGCTGCGGTTACCTTTTAGTGCGGACGGACAGTTCATAAGGAAGCACGGACACAGAAAGTCTCTGCAACGGGTCTTTACTGTAACCAGCAAGCAGTACATGGCATACAGTGGTTGAGTAGTAGACCAGGTGGACTCAGCAGTGATGGTGTCCCTTAGAGATCCGCAGTGTTTCTCCTTTCTACCTACTTAGTTGCCAGTGTCGCCCAGGAATACCAGGTCGGGTACGGGGAGGCTGCTTCAGATGCCCTATCCAAGTTGTACGTTGTGGATGTTTTGGGGAGCCTTGGATCCCTCAGTAGGTACACCGCTGGTTAGACGACTGGAAGTTGGCTGGTGGTGGGGTGCTCCTGTGAAGCTGCTCCTCCACGCTTCTGGTTCGCGTAGCAGAGGTGAACTGCTGCCAGCTTCGGTACCAGTGAACCGGCTGTGAGATGTGGGCACGGGAGTCTTTTGGGAACCCGTGTAGATAATGCCCAATCCCGGTAGTTAAGGCCTCAGGTGCTGACACCCGACCGGTGACGGCCCAGGGGCCCGCACGGGGTGCTGAGCCCCCGCTCCTCTCCAAGTTCAGTCTTAGACCCTCCTTCTCCGAGTTCTAGACTCTCTCTCTAGATTATTGTGTGTTCTACTCCACTACCCTAACACTCCACCCCCCCAGGACCTATGATTGGCCCTCTGTTCTAGGTGTTATATGTAGGGTTGGATCTCTATGTTAACCGGATCATTGCTGAGTCAGAGAGTATTGCGGCAGCATTTATGGCTGCAATACCCTCTTGTGACGCACTCGTTGCGGGGCACCACACTCCCCTTGGTTGAATACGCTTGTCCCCAAGCGTCACACTACTCACATTACAGAGGTTTTTATATTTTATAACAGGTAATACACTTTTATTAATGACAGGTCATTGTATGCATAAAAGTGAAAAGGTAGATAAACAGGTTAACACATTGCGCGGACCCGGCGGGCGTTCGGCTGTCCTTAGAATCAAAGTTCAGGCTGTAGCCGCCAAGTCGCGGTGTTACGGTGCAAACAGGAAGAAGTCTCTTTAGTAGCAAAGTTCAAACAACTTAAGTCACTTATGGAGGGCAGTGTTCCGGACTCGTATAGCGAACCACCCGTCACGGCATATATGTCGCTCATAGGTTACTATGTCCCCTCTATACAAGTCTCGGTTTGGATGACCTCGCGGTAGGTGCGATTCCACATCACGGCGCCCCACAAATACTTCGGTACTCACACCCTCCTCCCTTACGAATCCCCACCCGGTGGACAAGTTAAATGTGCTTACCCACCCAGTTTTACGGAATTGTTCAGGCAATGGAGATTGGCGGCGGGCTTCGGCGCGAGCCTGCATGTTGGCTTGCAGTCGAGTGTGCCACTCGTCTCTCCGGATACGACGTACCTCTTCGTCGGAGTGGTGCGGCGTGTGGATAAAGTCACTACGGCGTGCTGGTTGTTGAACCGCTCGAGCTTGGTGGGCAGTCTGGAGTAGAGCCCGGTTCAACGGAACCGGAGAAGATGCTGTTGCGGCGGCACCCAACCAGTGCACCCGAGCTGATCGCCCGGCAGAAGGATTCCTGGTGTCTCCCCAGGCGAACCCGGTGTAGAGATCCTCAGCTGGACTGTAGGTCTCCTCGTCATCCTCCTCGACCTCTCCTTCGATGACTACGTCGGGCTGCTCGGCTGATGAAGACGATGGAATGGAATCCTCTGGATCGGTGGGTGGCTGTGCTGCAAAGTTCTCCTCGGGGTCGTTGTGCAGGACTTCCAGGCTGCCTGCCTCTTCTTCTGTAGCAGCGGGAAGTGGTGTTTTCGATCCCGGTCACCAGGTAGGCCTCTGTATTTGCAGAGGAGGCCTCCGGTTCAGGGGAGAAACAGGCGACAGTCTCGGTAGTGTGGAAACTAGTCGCGGGTTCCGCAGGTGGAACCAGGTAGGTGTCGGCTTCTTCGTGGGAGCGTACTGGAAGCTCCGGCTCTGGAACGGGGTCGGCTGCGGTTTCATCCGCTGGAACGGGTCGAGCCGTGGTCCTCACGGGAATGACACAGTCTATGGGCTCCGGTGACGAAGCCGGACAGGTGGTGGGCGACGGTGAGGCTGTTGAAAAACTGGCGATGTCGTCTGGGCTTGGAGAAGCTGTACCCGGTCGGCTCTGCTGCATCGCATGATGGAGTCTTCTGCCTAGGGTCGCGCTCCAGCTGCGAATCGTCCATTCCACGGTCTCAAGTAGTCGCACCCAGAGGTCTTGTAGAGCCTCTAGCCAGAAGTCGGGGCTGCCGTCTATGGTAAGGGCAGGATACGGACCCGGTTGGCCTATGGCTGCTCTGGCCTCCGCCTCGACCTCCCGCATTAGGTCTTGGAGTCTCGTGCTGGCCATTCTCTTCTTGGAGGGAAACCACACCCGTTCAACCGGTAAGCGTTCTGGTAGAGCTGGTGAAGAAGTCTGTCTGACACTCCCATTTCCTCTGGGCTTTTTGTAGTCCAATCGTGGGAAAAGTCTTTGGGGTCCGCCCCCATGGTTGATTCGAGCAATCAGGGCGGACAAGGAGTTTGGCGCCTTTTGTCTTTAGCCCTCCCATGATGAGGGGGGGGTTGACTCACTCCTGGGCTTGCACGTGGCGGCTTCTTGTGGCGGGAACGCCATCTTGGGCGCCATCTTGGCCCAATGGTGAAAAGGCGGGAAAGTTCTTTTAGGGACGAACAAAGTCCAAATTGTAACCAATAAAGTCCATTTTAAGCACGTTATACCCGTTGGGTAACGGGCCTGCTCGTATCCTGTTCGTGACGCCATTTTCTGACTCACCGTGGCCGGGACTCCGGTTGAGACAGGCGATGCTTCCTTCCTCCTTGTCACGGGTGGACCGCGCCTGCCAGTAGTGGGGCCCGGTGTAGTGCAGATCAAAAGTGAAGACGTCTTGGTGGAACAGATTAAAGGGGTTTTTTAATTTATTCGTGACGCCACCTATGAGTAGTTTCGGTAAGGACTACCGACGCTGCGGAACCCCCGGGGGATGGATAGCAGCAAGATGTTACGCTCCCCACAGGCTGAGCGGTGATCCCCGGAGGCTGGAGCTGCTCAAGATGTTGTGCGGCAGCTGCGGTTACCTTTTAGTGCGGACGGACAGTTCATAAGGAAGCACGGACACAGAAAGTCTCTGCAACGGGTCTTTACTGTAACCAGCAAGCAGTACATGGCATACAGTGGTTGAGTAGTAGACCAGGTGGACTCAGCAGTGATGGTGTCCCTTAGAGATCCGCAGTGT
The DNA here is from genome assembly GCA_033576535.1 of Allobates femoralis. NCBI lineage: Eukaryota > Metazoa > Chordata > Amphibia > Anura > Aromobatidae > Allobates > Allobates femoralis. Next base: position 299,328,022 of record JARQOC010000003.1, on the reverse strand, counting down.
TTCTCCTTTCTACCTACTTAGTTGCCAGTGTCGCCCAGGAATACCAGGTCGGGTACGGGGAGGCTGCTTCAGAGCCCTATCCAAGTTGTACGTTGTGGATGTTTTGGGGAGCCTTGGATCCCTCAGTAGGTACACCGCTGGTTAGACGACTGGAAGTTGGCTGGTGGTGGGGTGCTCCTGTGAAGCTGCTCCTCCACGCTTCTGGTTCGCGTAGCAGAGGTGAACTGCTGCCAGCTTCGGTACCAGTGAACCGGCTGTGAGTTGTGGGCACGGGAGTCTTTTGGGAACCCGTGTAGATAATGCCCAATCCCGGTAGTTAAGGCCTCAGGTGCTGACACCCGACCGGTGACGGCCCAGGGGCCCGCACGGGGTGCGGAGCCCCCGCTCCTCTCCAAGTTCAGTCTTAGACCCTCCTTCTCCGAGTTCTAGACTCTCTCTCTAGATTATTGTGTGTTCTACTCCACTACCCTAACACTCCACCCCCCAGGACCTATGATTGGCCCTCTGTTCTAGGTGTTGTATGTAGGGTTGGATCTCTATGTTAACCGGATCATTGCTGAGTCAGAGAGTATTGCGGCAGCATTTATGGCTGCAATACCCTCTTGTGACGCACTCGTTGCGGGGCGCCACACCTGCAGGGTCGCCGGTCTGCTGTCTCCTACCATCACCCCCCCTCCTCAACTAACGTTACAGAGCCAGCCACACTGCCCCTCATTACCCCCTACTCACCCACACTGCCCACACTCACCCACACTGCCCACACTCACCCACACTGCCCACACTCACCCACACTGCTCCAGCTTACCCCCACCCCCACTCACCCATACACCCTGCTTACCCCTCTCCTCCCCCACAAACTGCCCACAATCACACACACTGCCCCTGATTACCCCCCACTCACCCACACTGCCCCTGCTCACTCCTCTTACCTCCCCTATGTCAGCTCTCCTTACCCCTCTCACCCCCCCAACTGCCCACAATCACCCACACTGCCCCTGATTACCCCACACTCACACACACTGACCCTGCTCACTCCTCTTAACCCCCCTATGTCATCACTCCTTACCGCACTCACCCCCCCAAACTGCCCACAATCACCCACACTGCCCCTGCTTACCCCCCAATCACCCACACTGCCCCTGCTCATGCCCCCACTCACCCCACACTGCCGCTCTTTATCCCTTTCACCTCCCCACACTGCCCCTGCTCACCTTTCTTAGGCTGCTTTCACATAACGATTTTTTCAGTTCCGATGCTGTCCGATCAAAATCGGACAGCATCGGACCGATTTTCGGACCCCATGCAGCCCTATGGGCATCGGACCGAATCGGATGTGCACTAAATGCCATCCGATTTGGTCCGATCCGAATCTGTCCGATTTTTTTATCGGTGCAAAAATCGGAGCTTGCTCCGATTTTTGCACCGAAAATAAAATCTGACAGATTCGGATCGGACCAGATCGGATGGCATTTAGTGCACATCCGATCCGACCCGATCAATTTAGCATGGGGCCCTATGGAGCAGGGTCCGAGAAAACATGTGATGTCTCCTCGGACCGATTTTAGTGTACTGAGCATGCTCAGTACACTAAAATAGCTCCTAAAAGTAAATTAAGGGGTTAATAAAAAAAAAAAAAACTATGCTCACCTGTCCACGAGGCCCACGTCGTCTCCCGGCGTCTCCGGTGTCTCCAGGTATCTTGCCGTCTGTGCTGATAAGACCTGCCGTGATGTCACAATCACATGACTGCCAGGAACCAATAGCCGGCAGTCATGTGATTGTGACATCACGAGAGGTCCTGGCAGCATAGAAGACAGAACAGCAAGATACCGGAGACGCGCGGGACCGTGCAGGAGTCGTGGACAGGTGAGAAAGGAGAGGAGGAGAGGAGGGGGACACATGGGGGGATCGGAGGACACATGGGGGCAGCACATTGAAGGACTGGGGGAGGACACATAGGAGGACCGGGGGCCAAGAGGGGAGACACAGGGGATGAGAGGACCGGGGGCCAAGAGGGGAGACACAGGGGATGAGAGGACCGGGGGCCAAGAGGGGAGACACAGGGGATGAGAGGACCGGGGGCCAAGAGGGGAGGACCGGGGGCCAAGAGGGGAGACACAGGGGATGAGAGGACCGGGGGCCAAGAGGGGAGGACCGGGGGCCAAGAGGGGAGACACAGGGGATGAGAGGACCGGGGGCCAAGAGGGGAGGACCGGGGGCCAAGAGGGGAGACACAGGGGATGAGAGGACCGGGGGCCAAGAGGGGAGGACCGGGGGCCAAGAGGGGAGACACAGGGGATAAAGGAGAGGACCGGGGGAGAGACTGACAGCTCTCAGGGAGCGATCTGACAGGAGGGCGGGCATCCTATTTTCTGTCGGAATCGGGTGCCTATTTGGCACCCGATTCCAGGCATCAGAAGAATCCGATGCTGTCCGATTTATATCGGACAGCATCGGATTTTACAAAATCGTTATGTGAAAGTAGCCTTACCCCCCCACATGCCCTCACTCCCCACACTACACTCCCGATGCGATAGCATCGGGCCTTTTTACTACCGTAGTATGTTAATAAAATTGAGCTAACAAGTTTATATACTCCAAAATGGTGCCACTGACAAATATAACTCATCCTGCAGGGAACAAGACTTTCTGCAAAAAAAATAAAAATAATATGGCTCCTGTAAATCGACGAAGAAAATAAGAAAAATTAAATGGTTACTCTTAGAGGCTCAAAATGGGTCAGTCCTGAAAGGTTTAATGATTGTAGGCATTTGTTTCTATGTCGGTAATGGTGCTCTAGAGAGCAATTTCTTACTATTAGTATCTTGTTCAACAAAATTGTCACCATACATTAGATTTATTTCATTTAAATATGATGGGTCCTTACATTTTAAGAATAAATGAGTTACATTTTTGTCATGTATATAGTAAAGAAAACAATTTGATTGTCCCCTATAGGTCACAAAGGGGGCGAGCATAAATTCATAGTAATGACATGTATTAATCTAGTTCATATGCAGGCATGGAGATCATTTTACAAGTAGAGGACTCCACTGACAGCAATAGGCCCTTCCTATTCAGTTTTTTAAGTGGCGTGGTAATGACTATGTAGCATCATTTAAGCCAAGGCCTCTATCAGAACTGTCAATACAATGGCAGCCTGAGATACATTGTTACTCATCTTAAACAGAGTAATTGTTCCAAGTAGAAGCCTGGAAAGAAAGGGAAATGAATGCAGACTGTCTGATACAAAGCATCATTTAACCTCAACAGCCCAATCATTGATATCATTTCTCACAGGCACTTCCATAGATACCAATGTCAAAACAGCTTCTCATTTGCAATGGATGACAATTTCCTCCCATATAAAAAGGCACTGCCACAACTCAATAGACTATAAATTGCATCTGGAAATAGGATCATCTTAACTAAAACCTGTCTGCTTGTTCTTCCCTGGAGGCCAATGGATTACAGGCTCCCTCACTTGCTTTCCTTTAAATAATTTGTATGTTTAGATGTCGATTTACTCTAACCATGTAATGTCTTATATCCGAGACCATCAATCAGATGTGGTGTGACAAAACGATCTTGCTGCAGTATTACAGGTTATTATAAGAGCGATAGCAAAGAGCTGCATGCTCCAACTAGACCTTTTTTCATTTCGAGCAAGCTGCCACAGACATAATCAAGCGATTCATCTTTTCTCCCTTATCAACAGGTAGCAGAATAGTGAAGACTTGATGAGCTTCTCACAGACATTTTACATTTCATTCTTTTTCAACCGGCAGAGAAAGAAATTACATAGCTGCTATTCTCATAAAAATAAAACATCATTCAGGGGGCGGGAGACTAGAACTACAGAAATAATCAGATACAAAGTTTGTATTGATGGTCAAAATTTATGTAAGACTTGTATCAAAGGAGTTTTATAAGACTAAAAAGGGCTGGCGTTTTTTTTATAACACCTTTGCAAATGGTCTGTGTCATGATACCATAGCCAATGTTAAAGGGGTATTCCCATCTCCAAGATCCTATCCCAATATGTAGTAAGTGTAATAATATTAATAGTAGCAAATACATCCAATTACAAATGTAGTATAGTTATCCTGATATAGCAATGTCTCAGAGGCGGACCTTTGCAAGCAGCGTCAGGTGTGGAGCGGGGGGGAAGTTGTTGCTGGCAGCTTTAGGTGGGGAGCGGGGGGTGCTAGCAGGGGGGAATTACGTGCAGCTCTTAACTGCGCCGAGCCGCGCATTGTAGATCTGGGAGCCGGGGCAGTTAACCTCCTCTCCTCTGACATAGGGTCACGGGGGGCCCCCTACAGGTGCTTGAGGGGCCCCCTACCCGGTCGGGGCCCTGGTGCAGCTGAACCAGCTGCACCAGGGTAGGTCCGCCCCTGCAATGTCTGTTATCTCATGTGCATGGCATTCCAGTTTGGGTATCCATGGTTATGACCACTCATACAGTGAAAGTTAACTAATTGGTTAGCTAGTTGCTCATGGTCGTAATCATGTATACCTAAGCTGCAAAGGCCTGCACATAAGAGATATGGCTATATCAGAATAACTATACTACATTTAAAATTTAAAGTATTTGCTAATAGAACTATTTTTACACCTACTACATGTTGGGATAGGATCTTGGAGATCAATTGTGACAGTTGACATCTGGTGCGGGGAGAGGGAGTGAGGAGTCGGCAGATGACGGCACGCTATTTTGCGGGGTCTCCACTTCAATGGGTCCTATTTACTGTCTTGATTAAACAAATAGGAGCTACATTAACCTGGTGAGTGCCACCTCTTTCCTTCTACACAAAGTTATCTCATTGTCTTGTTCCGGGCGTGCAGCTCCATAAGATGACCTACAGGTTCATATAGGCAGGACCTGGCCGGTCCATAACTGGTATACGCTGCTTGGTGCCCGGTTATTAACTTCTTGCTTGCTAATCCATGGTTTAGCCCATTGACATGAATGGCACATTTTTTGAAGAAACAGTACCATGAAAACTATTTAATTCATCTCCTACAAACATATATAGCAGAGCAAAAAAGTCTATGTACATCATCACACAGAATTATTTTTTATTTTTTATAGTCTAAATCAAACGTTAAGCACTTTTCAAGTGATTGTTATAAAATAAAGATTTTAGCATTTTGCTGCTGAAATCTATAAGATCTTTACCAAGATTTTATGAAATTGTTTCAAATCCAACAAAGAAGCTTTATACGGCTTTTTCTTTCTTTTACGGCCGCTTCACACGCTAGGTTATCTTTAACGATATCCTTAGCACGATCACGTCACAGTGATTGCTCCAATATCCTTAGTGCTTTGTCACACACAAGAATATCATTAACGATATCCCATTCGGCAACACACCAGTTAAATAGGAGAGCAAGGAATGAACGATCTGTTAAAGCAGCAGGAATAGGAGAATTTTGAATGACATCGTTCAAAAAGGTGTCACACTGGACGATGTGGCTTCTTCAAGCAGCGTTAATTGGACGACGAACGATGGATTTAGGGTCAGGATCTCATTTTTGTGATGACCGTTCCAATGATTTTTTTCATCCTATATCATTCGTTTACATGCAAGGACGCACTAACTATATCATTAGAACATTCACAAATCTGTGATGTTTCAACGATATCCTTAACAATATCCTTGCGTGTGAAGCAGCCTTAAGTGTTAGGCTACAACATTTTTCTCCTTTCTTTTCTGCTGCGTTTTTGGCTTTAAAATAGGAGCTGTCCTCCAAACAGCACCAAAAAAGGAATCATGCATTTCTGATCCGATTTTTGATGTCTTTTAGGTGCTGCGGGTTTTTTTCTACATTAAAAATGGCTCCAATGGAAAAAAATGCAAAAGAAAAATGCCACAGAAATTAACATGCTCATTCATAAAATGGAGCACTCTTAAAGGGAACCTGACCCCTAAAAATCAGCCCCCAGCCTTTTAAGATTTATCCCTGCTCCATCATAATCGATTTTTAGCCATCCCTTTGTCTCAAAAATGGTGATTTATAAAGTTTATAAAAGTTAGTTTTGTACCTGCAGAACTGCGGCTTCTCAGTTCTTGAGAAGTCAAACAGAGCGTTCCCTGTGGCTTCTCATCGCCGCCTACATCATAATATGCACGCCCCGATGGGCGTGCTAAACATTACAGAGCCTCCTCGTCACCGTAGATGGGCGGTATAGCCGCTATGACTCTAATGACGTCATATCCGGCTACACTGACCTCAGTATACCCATTTGGGCATATTGAGGACCTCGCGCATGCGCAATGAGGTTTGCACTGTGCCTTAAAAGTAGTTGTTGACCACAAGAGAAAATCAGGAGAAATTTTGAAACAAATTGTAAACTCCTCTTTCTCTTATTAACGTTTTTGAAAATTAGAACATTGGGGCCAAAGCAATGTTTTAGTTGAAAAAAATGTAATCTTTATTTTCACAGCCAAACATTATACAATTTGATGAATCACCTTGGTTGTTAAAAACTGCTGACTACACCCATAGATTAATTCCTGGAGAGGTGTAGCTTTCATAATTGGGTGAAGGGCGGGGAGGGTTGGCATGTCAGGGGTTCTTCAAATGTGGCATTCGCTATCTATTCCAGCCAAAATGATGCTCCAACATTCAAACAGTGTTCCTTCCCTTCTAACTCGTGGTGAAAGAATAGGTTCTGACCACATAAGCAATCTCGTCATACTCAAGAGACATTGCAAAACAAATCATACTGTCTATTTTTTCTTGTTACTCTTGTCAAAATGGAAAATTTAGGGGTAAAGCAACATTTTCTGTGGAAAAACCTTAATTTTACCATTTGCACACTGTAATAAAACTTTGTGTAGCACCTCTGGGTTCAAGATGGTCAGCACACACCTTCTTGAATTGCTTGAGGGGTGTAGTTTCTGAAATGAGGTCACTTGTGGGGGGTATTCCTTCAGGAATCTTCAAATTCAACATGCAGTTTTCAAAAATTTCTTCCAAAATTGTGCTCCAAAATTGAAATAGTGCTCCTTCCCATCCAAGACCTCCTGTGTGCCCAAACAGTAGCTTTCCGCCACAACGATTGTATTGTCCCTTTTCTACTGTTACCCTTGAGAAATGAAAATTTGAGGCTAAAACAACACTTTGGTGGAAAATAACTCATTTTTCATTTTTTGTTTTCACTTTGTTTTCATTCCTGTGAAACATAAGAGGAGTTAACACACTTTCTAAATGTGGTTTTAAATACCTTGAATGGTACATTTTTTAAAATGAGGCCAGTTTTGAACATTTTTGACATATATGTCCCCAAAACTTACTTTAATTGCAAAGTTGTCCCTAATAAAATATTTTTTCTATGTTTTACTGGGACAATGAATAATTGCTGCTAAACTTGTAACCTTTTTACATTTGTAGCAAAAAACAAATATGTTTCAAAAATGCTGATGTAAAGTAAACATGTAGGATGTGTTATTTATTGAATATTTTTATTGGTATGACTATCTGTTTTAAGGGCATAAAAATTCTTGGTTCAAAAATTGTGAAGCTTTTAAATTTTCATAAAATTTCCAATTTTTTTTCATAAAAAAATGCAAATCATATTGACCTTAATTTACTGCTAACATTAAGTACAAAGTATCACAGAAAAAACAATCTCAGAATCACTGGGATATATGGACGGACTCCAGAGTTAGAGTGACACTGGTCAGGATTGAAAAATTTGACCAGGTCAGGAAGGCATAGCAACCCAATATTTACCTTAGCAGTGCACAGCGCTGCTAAGCGGGGCCCCATAGAAACCCAATGTGTATCTTAAGGGCCACGTCACACAGATATCTGTGCAGATATTGTTCACAGATCTCTGGTTGCAGTGAAATCATGGACAAGATGTTCATGATTTCACTGCAACCAGAGATCTGTGAACAATATCTGCACAGATATCTGTGTGTGTGACGTGGCCCTTAGCAGCGCTGTGCGCTGCCATGCTCGCTTAGCAGCGCTGTGCGCTGGTAAGGTAAATGTCGGGTTGCTATGGGGCCTGCACTTACGGAAATGATGCATTCGGAGTCATACCACAGGAAGGTTGCACAGTAGCGTGGAGGGAGCCAGGTTTGGGCGCGAAATTTGATTTCAATATCACACCCATCGGGGCATGATAAAGGATGCTGGAGGCGGCGAGAGGGACACAGAAGTTCATTAACATATGCCCCACTAAGGTATAAATACATTTTATTACACACTCACAACACACATTTAGCATAGAAAGTGATAGTTAGAGTAGTAATAGGAAGGTGCAGGGACAGATAGTGATAGCCTGGGGGGCTTTATCTAGGTGACAGGTTCCCTTTAATATGAACTATTGGTCTCTGTGTCAATTTCCACTATGGTCCAGTCCTGGCTCTAGGAAGGCAACAATAGCATGTAGCCCACTTAAAAGTATGGAGAAATATACAGCCAGGCACTCCAAAATTTAGAGTGCTCGGTCGTATATTTTTACTATCTATGGTTTTTGATTCTACCAAGGCACCCTAATGTTGCTGGTAGTGCCATGCTTCCTTCTAGAATGCTGAAAGGTATGATCTGCACCACATAAACCCAGGCAGGACAACGGCTTTCCTGTAGAGTGCCGGGGCCTCCAGAATTAATTCCTCACCTGTGACTACTGCCAGTGCCACCCAACAAGTGCACAAAACTTTGGTTGACCGTTCTTTTGTGCATGACTAAAAGCCACATGAAGAGGCTGAAAACTAGATCATAGGCCAGACAGAAGTTCAAAATAACCCCATCTGCCTCATTACAGTGAATTTTCTATTGAGAATTTAGTTTGAACCATGTTTTTCAGAGATTTACATGTAAACAATAATGTAAGCACTCAGCTTTGTTCACAGGGTAAGGCTACATTCACATGGTGCGTTTTTGGTGCATTTTTTTGAGGATCCGTTTTTACAGTGAAATGCAGTGATGTTTGGCATCCCAGATAAGTCAATGCATTTCCAAATTTAGCATTCAGACGCACCTTTTTTGATGATCTGTTTTTGGTAGAAAAAGGATCCTCAAAAAGAATGAGCATGTCCATTCTTTGGAGTTTTTCCTGATCTGCTTTTTTCATTGCCTCCACTGTTCATTTTGCGCAAAAAAAGGTTTAAAAAAACGCATCAAAAGTACACTGTGTGAATAGGTGATGCATTTTTTGAAAAAGTGAATCTGTTTTGCAGCTAAAAAACAGATCCTCAAAAAAAACGCACCAAAAGCGCACTCTGTGAATTTAGCCTTAGTGAGCTGTGCATTAGTGGGATCTTTGGGAGGCAGAATAAACTTAGAATTGGTTTTATTTATTTATCTTTTACTACGTTCATCTTGTGGTATAAATGGCAAAGCGATTTTATTCCTCATGTCAGTACAAATGCACCGATACCAGATTCATATAGCTTTTTTTTTATGTTGCAACTTTCACACGTTAAAAACCTCTTTGATGCAAATTAAAGTTCTTCTTCATCACCATATTTTGAAGGTATGTTTTTTTTATTTTTCTGCAGACATGTAAGAGCTTGTTTTTTGAAGGATGAGTTGGAGTTTTTATTGGTACCATTTTTGGTACACATTATTTTTATTATCGCTATCTATTCCGTGCAATGCTAGCACCAATGACCTTGCAGCAGGATAACCAGCGCCCTCACCTGTCCTGCAGCATCTGTCCCGGCCCCCTATCCTACTTCCTTCTCCCTGTGCATGCACACACTGCACAGGTCTCCTGTGAGCATGGGTAGGTTGCAAGCGCACACACATCAATCGCCTCTTATAGGGATAGTGTGTGCATGTGCACTCTGTATGTGTCCCCAGCCAATAGCTGGAGGATGCTGGGTACTCAAGGCACCCTCCTCCTAAGAGAGGTGCCGGAGCAACGTGTATTACTGCTTTAGACGTTTTCTAGTTGTCAGTTTCCGTTTTTCCTGTATCCTGTGTCTGTTACCTGTGCCACCTAACCTTTGCCTTTCTTCCAGAACCTGTGGCACCCGCCAGTACCTGCTAGTATCTACTGTGCCTACAACACTTGTGATAATCGCCAGTATATGCCTTACCCGCCAGTAACTGCTGCACCTGTTATACCTGCCTAAACCAGCCATAACTACCATATCCGCAAGTACCAGCTTACTGCTAGTATCTGCCAGCCTGTACTAGCCTGCCTTCCTGTTCCAGACGCTCTGCCTGCACTTGAGTCCATGCCTGCACTCCCAATCCCTGGGTCAGCTGCTACAGTGCCAAGAGTTCCCCTGGAGAGATACCTGATAACTACCTTCCATAACAAGCCTAATCTCACCATCAGAGGCTCTAGTGAGGATGAGGTAGTCACTTAGTTAAATCCCTCTAGTGTGAGTGCGGTTTCCGTGGCACAGTGGGTCCACACCCTCCAGTGTGACATTCTGCTTTTTTATACACAAAATGAACAGAAAACTGTAAGTCAAGAATTGTTGTTTTTTTATTTTTTATTTTTATTTTTTTTACAATGTTCACTGTGTCGTAGGTGATGAAACAGCTTTAGTCTGGATCACTGCATTTACAGAGATATCACATTTATATTTTTTTCCTCCTTTGCTGCTTTAACACAATGAAAACAATATAAAAAATGTTTTTGCATGGTCTAATTCTGACAGCTATACCATTTTTATTTTTTCACTGATAGAGCTTTATGGTGGTTTGTGTTTTGCAGGACAAAATGTAAGTTTTCAGTGATACTATTTCTATTTAAATATGACATTTTGATTTCATTTTGTTACACTTTTTTGTGGCCTTTCTGGTATAAACACATTGCTTTTGTTACATTCTTTTTTGTATAGAGTTCACTGTGGGGGTTAAATAGTCTGACAGTTTGATAGTTTATGTTTCTTCCGATGCAGTAATACCAAATATGTGTACTTTTCTAAGTTTATTTATTTCATAAAAAAATATACGTATTAATTGGCGTAATTTTAATTTTTTTTCTTTATTTTGTTTTAGTTTTTTCTTTATACATTTTTACTGATTTTATTTACGTAGTCAGCTTTACATAACTTTTTTTACTCTAATCACTGGGGTATTGCATGTCAATACACATGTACTGCAATGCATTACACCTGTAACTACTGTGTGACACTGACAGAATGCTTTTTAGACCATTCTCCTGGCAAAGTGTAACAGGCCACCATAGCTGGGATGCCTGGAGATCCTTGTTTGACTCTGGATTGCCATTGCAACTGATTCACCCAGGGTGTATGGGAACTCAGTATTCGGCTGTTTACTATAAAGGGGTGTCACTGGTGGCCTGACCGGACCCGTAGCCCTGGTAGTCAATTGTAAATAAAATAAAAAGGGAATAAAAAGAATAAATGTCTCGTGACGCCTCCTGCAGTTCTGGTGAAGCTCACCAGCGCCGCTGTCAGACTGCTGGGGATGATGGTAATGCAGCTAGATGGTTCAGCTCCCTGCAGGCAAAGCAGGTCTCCGCGGCAGGGCTGCAGCTGTACTTGTTGTCGTAGTGGCAGCTATCTAGCAGTTCATGAGGAAAGAAACATTGAGGCTTGTTAGCTCTATACGGGTACTTTACTGGAAACTGGTTATGATGTTATGCAGGTTCGTAGTTAAACAGTCTTTGTGGGTAGCTGGCCGGGTAGTCACTGAGGAGAATAACGTCTCTTTGAGGTTCCCAGAGAGTACCTTCTGCTTCCTTTCACTGTCCGGTTCTCTTCCTTGCACCTCCTTACTTCCTTGCGCTGCCTTGCACAGCACACTTGTCTACCAGGCCTGTCGGGTGCTATGAGGTACCCTTCTTCTCTTCTAAGGGCCACAACCCTGTCTATTGATCCTGGTGGGGTTGCACGTTCTGGACGGGGGAGTTGGGGCTATTAGATAGTCCCACAACCTACCAGTGTTGACGATTCAGGGATAGACTCCTGCACCGCGACTCGGAGCAGGTTCTCCGTTGTGGACTAGAATTCCCCCGGACTGTAGCAGGTTCGGCACTGGGTCTCCTCCTTCTGTCAGGGTCGCCGCTCCTTTTGGGTGCCCTCCCTGGGAGGTCTCTGTAGGACTTGTTCCTCCAACTAGACTACTCCGACACACACTCACTAACTCTCTGTGTGGTTCCTGCTCCTTCTATACTAACACTCCTCCCACCAGGATCGGTTAGCCCTGGTAACAGGTTGCCAATTTGTTCCCTATGCTAGGTGTAGGGATGCTGGGATAAGAGCCTCAAGTTGACATTACGCTCCCCAATAACAGGAATACTCAGTTATGGGTGCAGTACCCCTACTGTGGCACACTGACCAGCGGGTGCCACACAATCATCAGCACAATCATCAGCAACCTGTGATTATGTAGGAGGATGTATATTTCTCATTAATCTGACTTTTAGTCTGGGGTCTTTTTTCTCAAATCATACTAAATATAAATAACCCATTTTCCTTAGTATATTTTTAAGACTTTATTGACAAAAAAAAAAACAGGTTATTATAATCAAAGACACACAAAAATTAGTTTAAAAGCACAATTGGTATACCTGTTAGGTATCAAATCTATCCTACACACTCAGTGCCCTATCAAGACCACTTCCTGACAGCGGAGGATTCATCCTAATTTATATATGCCCCCACACCACGGCGGCTGTCCCTTTGATGTCCCTTAGCTGTCCTTATAATTCTAACTAGACAGTAAGATCGAGGTATAAAGAAAATGGGACAGCCAGATTAATTCTAGATATCCCACATGGTGTCAGCGGCCCCCTCATTTACTAATGGGTAACCAACTGGGTTAATTAAAAACAATAATCACTCTGCACATCAAACAGGTGATTCGATATACTACAACATTTTTTTTTTTTTCAACAATAATCACAGATGACACTACTTTTTCTCTGATTTCATATGTTCAAGCATACTCAACTTTTATAGTTGATACAAAAGGTTTTCAATCTTTAGCCCATGGAGTGTTGTTATAATCTGGATTCCAATCTTCACAACTTTTTTTCTCTTTATAGACACCATTTTGCTGGTGATATAGAGTACCCCCTGCTCCCCTTCCCTATGGGGCAAAGAGACAAACGACTGGAAGCCTGGATAGTCACCGGGAATTAAGATACTTTACTTAAGACCCTCAGTGGAATGGCTGCCGTTCCTGTCCGGTCCCTTCCTGCACCCTCTCCTGTCTCCCTCAGCGCTCCCACGCGCAGAGCCTGAAGCCAGCTCCCACAGATCTCTCAGTGAAGGATTCTTCTCCCACTCCCCAGACCCTATACGGTGCCTTTTTCTGGATGCTCCGGGGGTCGGTCGCGACTTCCTCTAGAAGCTCGGGCCTCCGGTCGACAGCTCAGGGATAGACACCCGCACCGGTCTCAGAGCCGGTCCTCTGTTTCAGGACAGATAATCGGGTAATCATACCAGCTCCGGATTCAGGCGCACTGCACTACCTGGTGCCCTTAGGACCCCCTTCCTTCCAGACGGCTTCTCCGCCATCCCCCACTCCTCACTCCCGAACGGAGCTTTCTGACTGGCTTCACGTTCATCCCACCCACACACTTTTCTACCATGTCACTCCTCTCATGGGACAGAGGGTCCACCCTACAGCGGGTCCACCCTCTGTCCCCTAGGGTGTGTGGATGTGTGTTATGAGGGTCCCTTATGCAGCATCCCAATTCCTCAGTCACAGGAATACTACACACTCTTTTATGGGTGCAGTACCCCTCCGTGGCGTCCCGACCACTGGGGCGCCACAGAATCATAACCCATTTCAGGGGTGACTTTGCTCCTTAGATCTGCAATTGTCACCGCGTGGGACAGGTTTAACAATTTCTGATTGTTATCCCTTTAATTTTCATAACTGTTGATTTATGTTTGCAATTTGTTTCTTTTATAATATCGTTTGCATCTTTTTGTAAACATTGCCATTTCTTTGGAGTAACACTTATGAATTTGCTAGTTTCATTCTTCAAGAGTGAGCTGACACGTCCTCCTGCAAATTCACGTTATCAAACGGGTTTCCGATCCACCTTTTAAAAGGTCGGTGGTGGCAGCATAATTTTTATTATATTATTATATTTATATTATATGTGATATTGTGGGCCTGAGGGTGGCTGGATCAAGGTATATATATAAATGGATTTTGGATCAAGGTATATATATGTTACTGTCAGGAACCGGTGGTATATATACACCCCGTAACACCACGTGCCACAATAGTTGACATAACTTAGAGCAGCTGTGCTCCTTTCTTATCCTCTGTCAATACTCTAATTAGCCAGCAGGATAAGGGATACCAGAGAGCTGCAAGGTCTTGACTAAATTTGTGACAGTTTACCAAATGTTGACCAAGCAGTCACTGCTGTTAAGGCTGTTGTTGTTTGGTTAGTAAACAATGTGGCAATGCTGAGTTAAGCCCCCGTCACACTAAGCGAGATCGCTAGCAAGATCGCTGCTTGTCACAAGTTTTGTGATGCAACAATGACCTCAGCAGCGATCTCGCTATGTTTGACACGACCAGGCCCCCGCTGTGAGATCGCTGATCGTTACAAACCATTTTTTTTCCATTCTGGATCTGGAAGGTGCTGGGTTCCTCTGGTGTTCCAACTTTCCAGGGATCACCTACTTTACAACCTCTCCCAGAACTCTGCCAGTCGTGCATTCTATGTGAGTGGTGCTGTTTGCCTGCATATCTGTGTGTGTCTAGTTCTGATCATTGTTTATTGACCCAAGACTATTGCCTGATTCCCCTCTGCTTGAACTATGTACTTGTGATTTTATGGTATTTCAACCCTGGACCATTACCTAATCTTGTCTCCGTTGACTCCCTTTATTCACTATGTGCCTTCTTGAAACCCTGACCCTGGATATTTAGATGATCACATCTCAGTTGATTTCCTTTTCTTATGCAAACGGGCTTTGGTTATGCTCCCACGCTGCCAGGCCAACAGTGAAGTGGGGCATGCGTCTGAGGTGGTAGGTGTATGTGGAACCACATGACCACAGGGGAGACCCAGGCCTACCCAGACTAGGGAAGTACAGTAACCGGTTGCTGTGGCAGCTAAACAAGTGGGCAAGGTGATAACATGCAGGACTAGATGGCACCACACAATTTCAGGTATTAAGGAACATTACGTTTACTGACACAAAGAGTCACTGTATAATACACGGGAAAAAAATTACGCATAGCTCCCAATTCCGCATATCAAGCTTGGGAACAGGACTGACATCAGGACACAGGTGGAACACAGAGAGCACAGGTCTAGGAACACCGACAGGGCATCTTAGGACATCGGTTGGTCATATCAAGGAACCTCAGGCAGAGCCATCACCAGAACACAAGGCTGGAGACTACCCATGAACACAGAGGAGGAGCCTGTTCAGGAACATGAGCAGGACTGGACATCTGGACATAGGCTGGACAGCTAGGACACATGTAGGACATCTAATCACTGAACATCGGTAATCAGGCTCCCGGCAGGTAATGTCAGGACACAGGCAGGACACCTGGGACACCGGCAGGACATCTTGGACACTGGACATGGGTATTCAATAGGATTTAAGGTGGAAGTGATGTGGCCAGAGCTAGGGGTACTCGGACACCGGGACTGAAGGCGGCTTGGATGGAGAGATCACAGGTGGTCGGGATCCTGGTTCCGTGCCCTGGTGATCATTTATGATGGTGGGGAGGGAGGGAGTATTTACAGGGGATCGTGACGCCACCTGTAGTTTCCGGTAATATGGTACCGGCGCTGCAAGCCGGCCGCTGAGGTGATGGTCGGTGCAGCAGAGAGTAGTCCAGCTCCCTACAGGTGGAGCTATTACCTCAGGGCAGCAGTGAAAGATGTGGATGGATGAGGGGAGTTATTGTTGTTGCAGTTCTTACCCCTCTGATGAGCTGCTGATGGTGCTGAGCCCTCCAGGCACCGGCGGGAAGAACAACGGAAAGCAGTTCAAGTTTTACTCCACTTTACTAGGTACCGGCAGATGGTAAAACGGAACACGGTACAGGTTGGTTTACCAGGTGGATGTTGCCATCTCAGGGTCCCACTTATGGAGTCTCTAGGTGTTCTCTCTTTGTCTTTCAGGGATAACTTCTCTCTTCCCAGTCCCTGCCACCCTCGCAGAGCTCTACCGCCAGTCCCACGGTCTGTAGCTAGTTGGCAAGGTCTGTGCCCTACCGGTCCGGACATAGGGGGTCCAAGTAAGCAAAGCCTCCCCTGCCACCGGAATTCTGGCCCTTCTCCTCTAGTGTCCTGAACCGGTTCTTAGTCCTGAGGGGCGAGGTACTTTGTGGCGCTGTCAGCAACCCGGTTTCTATGGGCCTGCAGCTCGTCGGTCTGCGGTCAGAGTTGAACTTCTGGCCACCTCGGCTTCCCACGTTGCCTGTGTTTCCCTCAACGTGACCAGCTGGCTCCAACCAGTCCTGGCCCATTGCCTTCTGTTCTGGGCCCCACTTAAAGATGGGGCTCCCTCCTGTCGGCTGTGCTGTCAGGCATGTCCTTTCTCACTGCTTTCTTAGCACCATCTCTGTCTCCACTGTCACTCTCTCACTACTTCTACCCTAGGCTCCACCCCCTTTTGGGACCTACTAAATTACCGGTCCCCCTATTCTAAGTAGCCTAGTCCTAAGTGTGTGTAAGGGCAGACTCCACAGGTTAAACTCTGAACTGACAACTTACAGGGAAAACACATTTAGTGTCACAGTGTAGTAGTGCCCTGTGGCGCCTAACCAGAGGGGCGCCACAGAAGCACACTATTATGCATCAAAAATGGAGGGTTTTTGATGCATGACAGTCATGCGAGTGCTGTCCGTATGGTCATGCGTGTGTGGTGCGTGTGTGGTGTGTGTGCATGCGTGTTCATGAGAGTGTGGGGCGGGTGTGGTGCGAGTTAGTAGCAGGATTTTAGCCTGATTTGTTTTGTGCTGCTGCTTCTCAGCATGCTGTTATTCAAATTGGATCCAGGAAACGATCCAATTTTTTCCCGGATCTGGCGCCCATAACATGGAAGTCTATGGGCACCGAATCCGGGAAACAAAATCGGCTCGTTTCCCGGACCTGATTTGAATAACAGCATGCTGAAAAATCCAGCCAAGCAAACCTCAGCACCATGAACAGCACTAACATCCAGCACAGCCAGAATTCAGCACCGAGGACAGCAGCACAAAACAAAGCCAGCCTTACCAGTAAATTAGCCAATGCAGCTGCATTGGCTAATCTGCCAGGAACCCATGAAATTCAAACACCGCTGCTGTCAAAGCAGCGGTAAAGTATGATTGGCTGATCTTTGACAGCAGCAGCAGTAAAGCTGATCTAGCTATTGTGTAACTTTCAGCAGCATGGCAAAAACCATGCTACTGAATCGCACAGTGTGTTGTATGGGTGTGAGATTTTTTCTCACCCATATACTTTCTTTGGCCACTCACATGTTAAAATCGCATTCAATCGCAGCATGCTGCGATTGAACTCGCATTTGACTCGTAATGCAAGTTCAGTGCATTGAAAACGCACAAATATGACCAGAAAAATTTAGTTATAGTGGTCCGAGTGCAATGTGAGTTTTTCTTGCATTGCACTCGCGCAATTCTCACACCAGTGTGCCCACACCCTTAGATGCAGACTCATTGCTGGCGACTTTAAAACTCTTCAGCACTGTGTTTCCATCCATTTATGTGTGCTTCTTGAAGTATGTTTTGAGTCATTATCCTGCTGGAAGACCCATGACCTAGGATGCAAACCCAACTTTGTGACACTGGGCAACCCAAACTTCTTTGCAAATATTCAGATTTCATGATGTCTCTTGCATGCAGTCAAGGCACCCAGTGCCAGAGACGGCAAAACAACCAAAAATATCCTTGAACCTTCATTACATTTAACTGTAGGTACCATATTCTTTTCTTTGTAGGCCTCAATCCATATTTGCTAAACAGTAGAATGATGTCCTTTACCAAAAAGCTATATCTTGGTCTTATCTGTCCACAGGATTCTTTCCCAGAAGGATTTTGGCTTACTCATGTACATTTTGGCAAACTGCAGTTTAGCTTTTTAATGTATCTGTGTCAGCAGTGAAGTCCTCTTGGGTCCCCTGTCATGGTGTTTTATTTCATTCAAATGTTAATGCATAGTATGTGCTGACACTGATACACTCAAAGCCTGTAGGACAGCTTGAATTTCTTTGGAACTTGATTAGGACTGTTTATCCACCATCCAGACTACCATGCATTGCAACCTTTTATCAATTTTTCTGTGCAACCAGGGAGATTAGCTACAGTGTCATGTAAACTTCTTGATCATGTTGTGCACCATGGACAAAACAGCATCCTGATCTTTGGAGAAGGACTTGTAACCTGAGATTGCTGATATTTTTCAACTATTTTGGCTCTCACAAATACAGGCACTTATATTCTCATTTTTCTGTTCTCCATGCTTAATCTGGCACAAACAGACATACAAAGCAAAGATTGAGTCAACTTTTTCACTTTTTTTTTTTAACATATTTTATTGATTTTAAATAACATATAGTGTTAAATAACATTTTCAGAATTAAAGTCTATACTCCACATTGGTATATTAGCATAAAAAGATTTCCATAACAAAATATTGTGTTAGATTAAACCGTATCTTATTTTAAGTCCCCTCCCCCCCTTAACTCCCCTATCCCCCCTCTCTGCATCCAACATCTTCACTTTTATCTGGTTTGAGGTGTGATTTTCATATTGCCCATACATGTTACTTGCCACAGTTTGAACAAGCATCACATGCTCAAACAAATTTGTTTATCCACAATTTTGAATTGGTGCCAGCAATTTTGTCTGGCCATTTTGAGGGTTTGGTGTGAAATTATGTCAAATTTACCTTTTTTCTAATTTTTTTGTGTTGTTCCAATACACACAAAGGAAATAAACATGTGTATGACAAAACATGTGTAACTTAAATAATTTGGGGGATAAATACTTAATTTTCTGAAACTATTTCAATGGTATCAACACTTTCGGCCATGACCGTATAAGCACACAAGATGTTGTTACAATGAACAAACTAAATATGGAATACTTACAAATTAAAGTAATATGTCAGACCAAAAGGAAGGTAACCTGTACCAAAAATGCATATAAGTTAAGTGAATAAATACAAATGTTCAATTGCACAGTATTAACCAGTACTTTACACAGGCCAGGAGACGTATGTGAATAAATCAGTAAAAATGAGATTCAGGAAGTCAATATAAGGTGGCTGAATATACTATGGAGCCACATAATCCCAGCATTACTGACCTGGGTCCATACTATTATACATGTTTTCCAATGTCTTTTTGAACGCGTTTTACAGTGGCTTTGCTACTGCCATTTATTTTTTTTTACTCCATATATAAAAAAATGATGTCCATATATAAAAAAATGATGGCTTCCAAGCGGAAGCTAACTAAAGAATGGACTGTTGTGCAACTGTTAATTCTATTTTGTGTTTAGTATTTATCAGATGAATTCTAGGCGAAATTTGCCTGAAAAAATGTTGTGTACACAAATCCTTAATTTTCTCATCTTTTTTATGTGCAGCTGGCAAATGGCCGAATGAAGAGGTTTAGCAGAGGACATAGAACAGAGGATTAGCCGAGGGTAAGGGCTGCATTTGCAGGCAGTTGTCTCTAACAGACATATACTGGATTGTAATCATCTGGGTTTTCGACATATCATGCCATAAGCTTTTTCATTTTTCCATAAAGTCCAAGGATATATCCGGGCACTACCGACTCTTGACCTTATACACACTCCAGGCCGCATCTGCCGAGAGTCCCACCTATTGGCGGCACTTGCGGCAAGTCCCATGCATTGTGTATGGGGCTTGAGGTAATGTGCGGCAGGTGCAGCAAGTGCGGTTGCAGCATTTTTTTTCATGGCCGCAACTGCCAGTACCTCTCTTGCCGCACCTGCCGCACACTTACCACAAGCCCCATACACAATGCATGGGGCTTGCCGCAAGTGTGGGGCAAATGTGGCCGTTAGGCGGCAGATGCGGTAAACCTGCCGCATCTACTGCATTTTGGCGAAAACGCCAATGTGAAAGGGTCCTAAAATAGTTTTTATGTATATTTTTGAAGTGGTCATAAAAAATTGGAAATTCATAAAAAGGAAAAACATTTTCGTGGGTTGCCATTTTTCATGACCTCTAATGTTTTCATTGTCAGTCAATGGAGTTGAATGAGAGAGGGTTTTATGGATAATATTTTGGGGTAGATATAACATTTTTATCACTTTTTAATTCATTTTTTCAGTGTTGCTGCAACAAAAAAACACAGTATTTAGATTTTTTTTTCATTACAGCAGTTACCAATCAGCTTAATTAATTTTATAGTTTGATAGAACGGACTTTTATGGACACTTTAACATCATAACACCCCATCTGAATATTTTATAATGTAAATGTATTTCTTTATTGTTAACAGTGGAAAAGAAGGGTGATTCAAAGTTTAGTACTTTTTATTTAGTCTTTATGCTTTATTTTGTCTCTTGGGGATTTTGAACCTGTGATTACCTGATCGCTTATACAGGGTGGGCCATTTATAAGGATTCACCTAAATAAAATGGGAATGGTTGGTGATATCAACTTCCTGTTTGAGGCACATTAGTATATGGGAGGGGGAAAACTTTTCCAGGTGGGTGGTGACTATGGTAGCCATTTTGAAGTTGGCTATTTTGGATCCAACTTTCCAAGTTAATATCACCAACCATCCCCATTTTATTTAGGTGCATCCGTATAAATGGCCCACCCTGTACTATATAGTATCATGCATTCATTTCTTAGCACATTTAAACAGTTGTCTTGGGAGGAGTATACAGTACATTGAGTGGAAACTGTCATTGTCATTGCCTGTATACTGACTTTCAAAATGATGGAAACTATGATGGAAACCTGACAGACCTCATTAAATTATGGAGTCTATCATTTACAATGGTGTTAGACATATGATGATCCTGACTACTCAGAAAAATGAAAGTCAGAAGACATGTGTGAAAACAGCTTAAAATAACCCAGGTTTAGCTAAGGTCTAACAAGTAATGCATGGTAATTTTATGGTATATTGGTCAAAATTTCAATCTGATTTCTTCTGTATCTGTATGTTAGCATTTTGTCCACCTGACTCATGCTCTCAGGAACTACTTACAATAGTAATTCTACAACTGAGTGATTATTTTCAAGGTTTCTAAGAAACACAGTTGTGTGCAACCAAATTCCATTCTTCTGTCTTTAGCTTCTGGGTGGCCATTATTCAGTCTCTAAATTGTATGCTTCTTGATTCACTAAAGACAGTTTGGTAATTCTCATCCGCATTGGTACTTTCCACCTGTGAGTGAAAGAATAAAACTTGTCTTTTATTAACATGAGCCTTAGTGCCTCCAATACTCTTCAACTTGACTTGGTCAGGGGCTAATTTTGACAGCAAATACTTCCAAAGCTCCTTTGTGGCAGATAATAAGGTTTTGGAACAGCATGGCATGAGGTCCATGCGGACTAAATAAAAGGTTTTGTCAAGAATTTACAACAGGTCAGCTCTTCTTTTTGCTTATTTTTTCAATATTGTATGAAGGGCTGACCGACAAGGTTAAACCTCCCTTATTAATAAGGCATTGGGAGAGCTTTGTCTCATTAGGGCACTCAGAAGTGTGCATTTACTGCAATTTGCAACACTTAATAGAGAGAGGTCAGTGTAGGTCATGCTCAATTTCCACTTGGCAGACGTAGAAAAAAAATGGATGCCATCCATTTGCACAAATTTGAATAATTCCTCTCAACCTTCCTTTCTTTGCAAGCCCACCTATAATTCCTGCACTGAGTCTCACAATGGTGTTCAGCTGCCAAAAGTAGCTGTCTGCCCAAGATGTAATGGAGATGACACATTCTATGAATCCAGGTGTCAAAATAAAGCCTCCTTTTCGCCCCCCTTCTCTTTTACTATAGGGAATAGGAGCTGCCTCTCATGAGCTCTTAAACTTATCATAAATGTATCAAGATTGCTGTGAGCCATGAAACAGCTGTAGACAATTAATCTTTCCACAATTCTTTCGGCATAAGAATTGCTTTCCCGCAAAGCAACATCTGCCACATGGAGGTGATTATTCATGGGCAGTGAACGCCACCAGTCTTATGCATAGAGCCATCAGTGGCAATGAAGCACAATTTATAGTTTTCCCTGGTTCAGTAAAAATAACATTTCGGCTGCATTAAAACATCATCCATCAGCATTGTCCCAGAGCTCCTAGCCCATCTCATCCGAAGAAATTAAAAAGTATTCATTTTAATGCTAACTTGTGAAGCTTGCAATGACATTCCCTTATTCTTCTGCCAGTGCAGACAGAGGGAGGGTGAAGAGGGTGGAAGATATAAGGGGAAGGTTGTGCGGTGCAGCCAAGCTGAGGATTAAATGTGCTGCTAAGATAGTAATGATATCCCAATTATAGTGCTGCTGCTTCTTATTTATTCATAAGGCTGAATACTTAATCACAAAATCCTTGAATCAAATTGAACAACTAAATGGGGAAAGTTATTTCACAGACGCAGCACTCTGTGAGCCTTGTGATGCACATGTTTGGGAAGAGTATAGGAAGAAATATATATTATATTGGAATGTGTCTATAATGTTAATGTGCTTTTTATGCACTAGCCATTCTCCATTACAGCAATATTTTCATTTTTTTCTTTAATTCTCAAACTTAGTACAACATATTCCTTGGTTTTTAGTACTACATCTTACAGTTAGGGTTGGTTTTATGTGAGCTCTTAAAGAGGACCTGTCACCTCCCTGGTGCTATGCTAACTGAATGCACCACTGAATGCAGCGTGTCTGCTGCATTCAGGGAAGGGGTCCCCCATGTTTCTAGCCCCCCTTGTAAGTTGTTAAAAAGACTTTATAAAGTGTACAGATAAGGAGTCCAGAGAGACTTACTCAGTAATGAGTCATCACTGTTGCTGGTGTCCTCCCCTCCTACAGCCTTCTCTGTGTGCCACCTCCAGCCCTCTCTTGTTCAGCCTCCTGTATGTGTCATCGCTGCTGCTGGTGTCCTCCCTGCCTTCTGGCCTCTCTGTGCCACCTCCAGCCCTCAGCAACGACACATACACGAGGCTGAACAAGAGAGGGCTGGAGGTGGCACAGAGAGGTCTGGAGGCAGGGAGCACACCAGCAGCAGTGATGTAACATACAGGAGACTGAACAAGAGAGGTCTGGAGGCAGGGAGCACACCAGCAGCAGTGATGTCACATACAGGAGACTGAACAAGAGAGGGCTGGAGGCGGGGAGGACACCATACAACAGCGATGACTCATTACTGAGTAAGTCACTCCAGACTATTTATCTCTACGCTTTATAAAGTCTTTTCAACAGCTTACAGGGGGCTAGAGACATGGGGGACCCCTTCCCTGAATGAAGCTGACACACTGCATTCAGTTCTGCATTCAGTTAGCTTAGCACCAGGGAAGGTGACAGGTCCTCTTTAAAGCGAAAACGTCACCCCCCCCCCGGACATCAAAAGCTAAAATAGCCACCGTCTGCAGCACTAAGACTGCATTCAGAGAAGGTGGCTATAGCATTTTGATGCGCTATATACAATGAAATATGCACTTAGATAAATGCTTACACTTAAGAAGATCGGTGACCGGGAGGCGGGGTTTCGCACTCCTATGACCCGCCCCCCTTGTCAATCATTGTGCTCACCTGCTGCTGCCTCTCCTATCTAAGTGCATATTTCATGGTATATAGGGCATCAAAAGGCTATAGCCACCTTCTCTGAATGCAGCCTTAGTGCTGCAGAAGGTGTCTATTTTAGCTTTTGATGTCCGGGGGGGTGACAGGTTCTCTTTAACAAACAGAAAGTCAAGGAGGTCCTCTGTCTTACCACATCCTTGGCTTTACAATTATAGAATAAAGTTCCTCATGACTGGTGCCCCCTGATATCTATATTTACCTAGTAACATTGCGTGTCTTACATATAGCATAATGTTATCAATTCATGCATATTTAACCTTTTCAGTGTACTGTCCAGTACACCTATGATGAGTATGAATAATACTAATTTTGTTTGCTTCTTTTTAAAATTGGTGTAAAAGAAATACAAAAATAGCAGAAATCAACATCCAAGGAGAGGTGAGCGAACCTATTAAAGTTCAGGTTCGGCTCAGTTCACCGACTAGAAATTGGTGAATTTGATAAAATTAGATATCTTTAAACCATGTCTCCGTGATCACCGAATAGAACGGCAAACAGTTTGCCGAACTTCCAAAACCCATTCAAATCAATGGTAGGCAATATCAAGAGCCTAGAAAACACTTTCAAATGGTCCCAAAAGCTGGCAAACACAGCTCAAACCATTTGACAGTAGAGACCCGCTGTTTTAGCACAGACATTAGCTTGCTAGACTATTACTTACGAAGCATCTGCACAACTGTCACCCTGCTTGCAAGCTCTTTCATTAATTTCACTGCATTCCCCTCCTTGATTGGTCAAAGTCAGACTTAGCCCCGCTGACCCTCTCTGCCAGTGTCTGAAATTGGTTGCCAGTATAACAACCAAACTGATGTCAGATTAGAGTAAAATAAATAAATCTTTGTGAAAATAAGTGTCCACGTCGCCGTATGCTTGATTGCCAGCCAAGGTAACCCACGCAGCTGGGAACTTGAATTCACAGTGTGATGCCCAAGTGTTCTGGTCCCGCCACTCTAAAAATTGCAACCTGCAGCTGCCGCAGAATTGGACACTACATGAGAGTCGCCAAAACTGGCGGTTGCACTGTGGCTGTGGCAGACTCATGTCATGTTCTGAGAACAAGCCAACTGACTCCAAGCCCTAGATTGATAATGTCAGACCTGTGTTAGACTCAGCCATTATCAATCTATAAATAAGTGTAAAAACCACACAACACAGAGAAAAATCATTTATTAGGAATAAAACATACATACATCCCTGTTTCCTTCTTTATTACCACCAAAAATACCCTCCAATGGTAATCCAGAGTGAGTATGAGTTGTCCCATCGAGATGTAGCAGAGTCCTGAGACATGTCCGCCCACAAGAGGTAGTGCTCAGACACTAGCAGCCAGGTCTCTGAGCTGAGTGGTGACATCAGACAGTTCATGTGAATGCAGTTTGCAGCATTTTCCTGTGCACTCATCAAAAGCGCATATTCGGGACTTGTAAGTGAAGCCAGCGGGTGCGTGATTACTCAGGTTACCATAGAGATACATACACAGGCGGCGCATAGCATTACATACCGGTAACGGTATGCACTGAGCCTAAAAATTTCTAAGTTTTCAACGGATTCATGAGGCTCAGGGCAGACGCTAGGCAGACCCTAGTCTAAAAGAACATTTTTGTGGGGGAAAAAAGTTTTTTTTCATTTTCACACAGGCAACATGATAAAATGGACAAAATATGTAGGAAATTAAAAGTGTTGTGCCCATGCTGTGGATTTTCCCATGGCAGAAATAGCGTGCATTTTTCAGTGTTAAAATCTGCAGCATGTCATGTCTTTAAAGGTACGTTCACACACAGCAATATTGCTAGGCAATTTCACTGGCAATTTGCAGGTTGCAATGAAATCATGGACACATTGTTCTATTTTGTTGCTGTGTACAACAATGTGTCCATGATTTCACTGCAACCAGCAAATTGCCAGTGAAATTGCCTAGCAATATTGCCGCGTGTGACAGTACCTTTAGAGTATTTTGCCACAATTTTCACCCATAGACCTTAATGACAGCTCCAAAATACTCAGCAAATATACAGCACTGTTCACACAGTGAGTATTTGTTGTGTATTTAGGCTGTTTTCACACTACCGTTTTTTGGTATCCATGTGAATCCAGCTTCAACTGGATGCACCTGCATCTGTTTTTGACCCCATTGACTTTCAAAGGGGCCACAAGAACTTGAGGGTCCATCCAGTTCTTTTTGGTTCCCTCTGACCTGGGTGTTCACGTTTTTTTCACTGAGACCAAAATCGCATCTTGTAGCAATTTTGGTGTTCGATTCAAAACCATGAACACCCGCATTTGGAGCCCTATTGCTTCATTTTGGATGTGGCTCTATGGAACCCAGATCCAGATACCAGTTCTGGGTTTTTGGACTCCACATGCCCAGAACCCAATTGTAAATGACACACCCACTAGTGAGCGTGTCATTTACAGCCATATCCGGCAAAAAAAGGTAATCAACCGGATGCACCTGCACCAGTATTATCACTAATCCATAAAATGGATCAGTGATAATACCGAAGCAGCTAAATCAATTGCAAGGGAATTTGGGGTGATACAGGTTTTAAAAAAACGGTAGTGTGAAACCATACTTAGCAGGCATTTAAAAAAAATGGCAGTGTGAAAACACCATTAGCAGTCATTTTGCACTGATGACGTGGGGCTCCACTGTATTTTTGGTCACCAGCACATGTACAGCAGGCAGGCACGGCTGCCACCCCCCCAGCTGCCTAGTTTTACCTGGCTGGTAAACAAAAATACAGTGGAACCCTTTTAAAAAATAATTTCTTGAAATAATTTTTTAAAAAAACCACATGGGGCTTTGCCATATTTTTGTTTGCTAGCCAGCTACAACCAGACAGCTATGGGCTGCCACCCACCCCTAGATGCTTAGTTGTACTTGGCTGGTAATCAAAATACAGTGGAGAACTTTTTTATTATTATTATTATTATTTTTTGGAATAACTAAAAAAAAAATTACATGATGTTTCACCATGTTTATGATTTCCCATCAGGTACAACTAAGTAGCTGGGGGTTGGAATCTTCAGTGTGGAGGAGTCTTCTGGACCCTTCACACTATGAAGTGCAGCCAACAGCCACCCCAGAAAATAGCGCTTTCATTAGAAGCGCCATTTTCTGGTGCTGTGCTTCATTTGCCCTGGTGTCTGTGGCAAACTGGGCAGCAAAGGAGTTAAAGCCAGGTTTGTATTGGCAGCTGGCACTAAGCCCGAGGTTCAAATGTAGGGCCAATGTTAGACTCAGCCATTGGGAACCTCTAAGTAAATAGTAAATAATACACAACACACATAGAAAAATAATTTTATTATAACAAAAAGCACAAACCCATATCTTGACTTCATCTTTATTACCCCCACTTACCCTCCAACACTTATCCACAATAGTGGTCCCATGTCGATTAGTCACCTGTCCTACATCCAGAGACTTCAGCAAGGGATCAGCTCCCTGCATGATGTAGATGCAGTCTATAAAAGTAGATTATCAGCAATGCAGCTCTTAAGAAGGGGCTCGACCTTTAGGTGTGCAATCCTGGAGTGGCGATGCTGTATGGACAGGGTGTCGGGGCCGGTAGACTGACATGCGACGGGCGGTATTGGTGGCTCAGGGGCTAGACTCCCTACACCGCGTCTTCGGAGCCGGCTTCCCGTGGTGGACGAGGGTTCCCCCCGGAGTATGGGCACTCCATTATAGGGGTTCCCTCTCTCTCTTCTGGGCTGCCTTTTCTTCTCTCAGGCCCCCTCTCTCGGAGACCCCTTTCAGCTCCAGGGCCTGTTCTGCACTCCAGCTGCTGACCACCCACTCCATCACTTCAGTCAGGTTGTTCTGCAGCTCTCCGAAGGCGTTCCTCCAATACTCTGCGTCTCCCTCATGGGTTAAGAGGAAGACTGCCTCCGGATCCCCATGGGCAACGCAGGCCTGCTGCTCCACCTCTTGTATGAGATCCGCCCAATGGGTCGCCATTATACCGGGTATCAGAGTCTTTTTGTTGTGTCGTTCTCTTCCAGTTGGTGTTATATGGGTTTTTGGCGGTTCTGCTGGGACCACTTCCTTTGGCCTGCCCCTTTGGTTGATTGATGGCCATAGGGGCGGGCAAACAGTTTCGTGCCTCTGGCTAGGCCCTCCCATGGCAAAGGGCTGAGGCACACCCCTGGGCCTGCACATTGTACTTTCACATGTTTAAACCGCCTTCTTGAGATTCTCGGTAAAATGGCGGGAACCAGTTCTCAATGGCGTGTTTAAAGACTGTGAAAGTTCTTTTAGACCGGGTTTAAAGTTCATAAAGGCACACAATACCCATTAGGTACAGGTTGGTTCAATCCTGTTCGTGAGCACCAGGAAAGCTATGATGCACCCCAGGGTTATGTGGACTCGGGTATCTGGACCCTCAGCTGCGGTTGGGATGTCACTGGTGGCCTGCCCAGACCCGTGGCCCTGGAGGTCAGCTTAAAAAAGGGGAATTGAAATAGGAATAGTTTGTCGTGACGCCACCTGCAGATTCTGCTGATGGGACACCAGCGCCGCTTCAGACCTCCAGAGGGCGATGGTACTGCAGCTTTGATGGAACAGCTCCCTGCAGGTGGAGCTGGGCCTTTGGGGCAGGAGTGCACTGATGATGTAGATGCAGTCTGTAAAAGTAGATTATCAGCAATGCAGTAATAGAACAAACACACGGAGATTCTGTCACTCTACCCAGGTACTTTACTGGAACAGTTCTGATGACAATGCAGTTCACAGTGGAAAACAGTCTTTTGCATGAGGTAGCTGGCCGGGTAGTCACAGCGGGCTGCAAGATCTCTCTGAGTCTCCCGTGGTATGCCTTCTCTTGACTATCTCAGGTCCTGCTGCTGATTCCTGTCCCTGCACTTCCCCCTTACTACCAGACCCATTGGGGTGCTGATGAGTTCCCGTGCTTCCCAGCTCTTAAGAAGGGGGTTCGACCTTTAGGTGGGCAATACTGGTGTGGCGGTGCTGTATGGACAGGGTGTCGGGGACGGTAGACTGACCTGCGACGGCCGGTATTGGCGGCTCATGAGCCGGCTCCCCGTGGTGGACCAGGGTTCCCCCCAGAGTATGGGCCCTCTGGCATGGGGATTCCCTCTTTCTCTTCCTGGGCTGCCTTTTCTTCTCTCAGGCCCCCTCTCTCGGAGACCCCTTTCCTCTCTCAGGGCTCCCTTTCCTTCTTCTCCTCGAGGCAATCTAGAACTCCCCGTTTTTCTACCTCCCTCCTCCCCTAATTCTCCCCCAGGGACTGGGCTCCAACCATTTGCCTAGGCTCGAGTGTGGGAGTGTCGGGGTGGGAATCTCCTACAAACTTTACATTCCTACTGTGACAGAGATAACCGCACACTCTTTTATGGATGCAGTACCCCAACTGTGATGCTTGACCAGTGGATGTGATAAAAAAAAATGTTCCTCTGCTGAGATAATCTTATATATGTGGCCCTGCTAAGTACTGTGTAATGCAGGACTGGGAAACTCCAGTCCTCAAGGTCCGCAAAGACACGCCTCATGGGAGCCGTGGGGTACCCGGAGCCGGGTCTGCTGACAATATTGGGGATGTCACGGTGGCATGACCAGGTCCATTGGCCCCGGAGCGGTCAATTCAAAGGGGGCTTAGGGGACATCTTCATTACCGTTAGGAGATTTACTGGCCATGGGACCTGGGGATACTAATTGTTCTCGTGACGCCACCCTCAGGGTCATGGCTAATAATAGCCGCCGCTGCTATACAGTTCCTCTGGGGTTGATGACAATGCAGCTGAGATGGTAAATTCTTCACGGGTAGGGTTAACCCCAGGGCAGCAGATGTTACTGGGTGAGTTGATACTGATGTTACAGCGCAGGACTGATGGCATGATGATAAAGTTCACAAAGACAGCGGCGTGCAGTCTCAAGATATTTACTCACAGCTTCGTCGTTCCAGGTTACAACAGTCGTCACCATTGCAACAACCCTCAGAGCTCTGAATCCTTGGAAGTGGAGAATGAGATCCAGATAACACCCGGGTAACTTAGTGGTCCTTAACCGATACCTCTTTCCTCTGTCCCTTCATGGTCGTCTCACTGTGCACTTGCTTTGCCCTCCTGCCTTGCGCCTCACTCACACAGAGCTTCGAGTCAGTGACCGCAAGCCTTTGCATGGAACTTCTCTCTCTCAGTCCCCTGGACTCTATGTGGCCACCTTTTTGGCGGATGTGCTCGGTTTTTGGCTGTGGCACTTGGAGATACCGCAGCCTCCGGGTTGCTAGCTGAACCTGTTTTTTCTCCACTAGTCTGGGGCCCGGTCCCCTTACACTGTGGCCTGGTCCCTCCACATGGTCTCACTCGATGTGGATGTGGATGCGGGCGTCACCAGGTGGGCTGCTCACTACACGGTCCCCTGGGACCCCTTCTGTCTCTGGGAGCACCCCTTTCTCTCTCACAACTCCTCTGTCAGATCTCATCTCGCCCACATCTTGGGATGACCTCCTACTGACTCCAGTCCCTTGGACACCTCTCTCCTTCTCTTGTTCTTCTTCTGACAGGCTCTCTGACCCTCACAGACTGCTACTGCTCTTGCCAGCCACCCACCAACTGTCTTCTAGATGTTTCTGCTGTTCTTTTATACTGACTGTCACATGTCCTATGTCCCCTGCATTTGTCTGACTTGTCTGACTTCACTCCCTCCTGGGTGCTCCCTTAAACTCTGGTCTCCACCCATCCCTGCTGCCCTGGTTCCTCCCCTCCAGACAGGATCAGGGACTGTGGTCTCCCTTAGAAGCATTCTCACCCTAAACCTGATCATGAGTGGTGTAGTCCCGGCCTGGGTGTCTGGATACCGGTCAGTGTTCCCTCCATACCCGAAAGTGGGGTACTAAACCTCTGGCTGGGGTGCAGTACCTTTGTGCGACTGGATCCACAGGGGCCCCACATAAACAGTGCAGGGTTTCAGGATTTCTATAGCATTTGACAGTTGGTAATCAACCAACTGTCAAATTCCAATGTAATCCTGAAAACCTGGACTGTTTGTGGCCCTTAGGGACTGGAGTTGCCCACCCCTGGTGTAATGGCTGTGTCTCACTGCGCACGGAGCATGGTTTGATCCTGGGCTGGGGAGGACACAATAAAGTATATAGACATTACCGCACAGAATCATAGATAACTATTTTATTTTTTCAGGTAAAGCTTTTAGCTGCCTATTTTTAAAAAATGTTTTATCTCAAAGAAAGAATTATTTGCAATCCTGTGCTGGAAATTCTGTATACTCTTTTGTGTCCTCCCATGCCAAGAATCAAATCAAGCTCCGTGCAAGGTCAGCCATTACATAATACATAGCAGGGGCACATATATAAGATTATCTCAGCACAGGAAATGTGGTAAGATTAGACCATGTCCCTGTACAGTCATACACATCCATTACACAGTACAGAGCAGGGACACATATATAAGATCAGCACAGGAGATGTATCATCAGACTATGTCCCTGTACGGTCAGACACATCCATTACACAATACATAGCAGGGAAACATATGTAAGATTTTCTCAGCACAAGAGATGTGGTATGATCAGACTATGTTCCTGTATGATCAGACACATCCATTACACAATACATAGCAGGAACACATATATAAGATCAGCACAGGAGATATGGTATGATCAGACCATGTCCCTGTACGGTCAGACACATCCATTACACAATACATAGCAGGGACACATATGTAAGATTATCTCAGCACAAGAGATATGGTATGATGAGACTATGTTCCTGTATGATCAGACACATCCATTACACAGTACATAGCAGGGACACATATATAAGATCGGCACAGGAGATGTATCATCAGACCATGTCCCTGTATGGTCAGACACATCCATTACACAATACATAGTAGGAACACATATATAAGATCAGCACAGGAGATGTGGTATGATCAGACCATGTCCCTGTACGGTCAGACACGTCCATTACACAATACATAGCAGAGACACATATGTAAGATTATCTCAGCACAGGAGATGTGGTATGATCAGACTATGTTCCTGTATGATCAGACACATCCATTACACAGTACATAGCAGGGACACATATATAAGATTATCTCAGCACAGAAGATGTGGTATGATCAGACCATGTCCCTGTACAGTCAGACACATCCATTACACAGTACATAGCAGGGACACATATATAAGATTATCTCAGCACAGGAGATGTAGTATGGTCAGACCATGTCCCTGTACGGTCAGACACATCCATTACACAGTACATAGCAGGAACACATATATGAGATTATCTCAGCACAGAAGATGTGGTATGATCAGACCATGTCCCTGTACAGTCAGACACATCCATTACACAGTACATAGCAGGACACATATATAAAACTATCTCAGCACAGGAACATTTTCTTTAAACACTTCCAATTGTGGAAATTATTATTATTCCAAGATCTGTTGATTAAAATTAACTTTGAAAGTACCTTTGTTTGTGGTGAAATCCATAGAAAAGGGAAAAAACAAATAACAGGAGTGGTACTTAAAATCTGATTTAGTAACTTCCTTCTCAGGGGCAACAGTCAGCCAGCCAGTGTTTTGTAGACACTCTTACCACATTAGAAAATGCTCCAGAGTGTCCCAGTAGTATACAGATTTTGGGTTAGGTTAGGTTTAGGTATAGTTATTACCGTATATACTCGTGTATAAGCCGACCCGTGTATAAGCCGACCCCCCTACTTTTGCCCCAAAAATCTGGAAAAACCTATTGACTCGTGTATAAGCCGAGGGTGGACCCCAGCACAGGTATACAGCCCCAGCAGTGTGGTATACAGGCCCCCCCCAGTGGTATACAGGCCTCCCCAGTGGTAGTATACAGCAGCCCCAGTGGTAGTATATAGCATCCCCAGCAGCCCCAGTGGTACTATATAGCATCCCCAGTGGTAGTATATAGCATCCCCAGCAGCCCAAGTGGTAGTATATAGCATCCCCAGCAGCCCCAGTGGTAGTATATAGCATCCCCAGCAGCCCCAGTGGTAGTATATAGCAGCCCCAGCAGCCCCAGTGGTAGTATACAGCAGCCCCAGTGGTAGTATACAGCAGCCCCAGTGGTAGTATATAGCATCCCCAGCAGCCCCAGTGGTACTATATAGCATCCCCAGTGGTAGTATATAGCATTCCCAGCAGCCCCAGTGGTAGTATATAGCATCCCCAGCAGCCCCAGTGGTAGTATATAGCATCCCAGCAGCCCCAGTGGTAGTATATAGCAGCCCCAGCAGCCCCAGTGGTAGTATACAGCAGCCCCAGTGGTAGTATACAGCAGCCCCAGTGGTAGTATATAGCATCCCCAGCAGTAGTATATAGGAGCCCCAGCAGCCCCAGTGGTAGTATACAGGAGCCCTAGTGGTAGTATACAGGAGCCCAAGCAGCCCCAGTGGTAGTATACATCAGCCCCAGATGTATATACAGCCCCAGAGGTAGTATACAGCCCCAGTGGTAGTATACATCAGCCCCAGAGGTATATGCAGCCCCAGTGGTAGTATACAGGAGCCCAAGCAGCCCCAGTGGTAGTATACATCAGCCCCAGATGTATATACAGCCCCAGTGGTAGTATACAGCCCCAGTGGTAGTATACATCAGCCCCAGAGGTATATGCAGCCCCAGTGGTAGTATACAGCCCCAGTGGTAGTATACATCAGCCCCAGATGTATATACAGCCCCAGTGGTAGTATACAGCCCCAGTGGTAGTATACATCAGCCCCAGAGGTATATGCAGCCCCAGTGGTACTATCCAGCAGCCCCAGAGGTATATACAGCCCCAGTATTAATAAACAGCCCCCCCCTCCTTATCATGGCCCCCCAGGCTGCGGCAGCTGTCAAAATAACAAACAGTTTATACATCACCTTCCGACGCAGCTTCTCCGCTCCTCCGGTCCTCCGCTCGCCGGCTTCTTCTTTCTTGTTGTGCCGACTTCTGTGACCGCGCGCAGGAAATGACGTCATCTCCTGCGCCCGGTCACATGACACCGGCACAAGAAGAAAGAAGAAGCCGGCGAGCGGAGGACCGGAGGAGCGGAGAAGCTGCGTCGGAAGGTGATGTATAAACTGTTTGTTATTTTGACAGCTGCCGCAGCCTGGGGGGCCATGATAAGGAGGGGGGGGCTGTTTATTAATACTGGGGGACCCATATTAAGGAGGGGGGCTGTGCAGTGCAATATGCACGGCATCCCCCCGCCGTTGATGGACGGGGGGATGCCGTGCATATTCATTGCACTAATGAGGCGGCCCCACGTGACCGCATGCGGTCACCGCGGCCCCCTCCTGCCTCCTCCAGCTCCCGGTCACAGCCCCCCCCCCACAGCATTACCGTATAGACCCGTGTATAAGCCGAGGGGGGGACTTTTCAGCCCAATTTGTGGGCTGAAAAACTCGGCTTATACACGAGTATATACGGTACATTAAAACATCAGAAAATTAGTCATATACTGACATAGTAATGCAAAACATTCCCTAATGTATGATTTATCATCTGTATTTAGATGTATTGGATCTTGCTGTCTATCTGTGCAATGTCCATATATCTGTCTGCCTTTATGTGGTTTAACATACCAGAGTAGCAGAACATAATTATCGTGTATTTATTTCAGTAAATGTGCTGGCTGGGTAATATGCTAAATTATTAAACTGCCCATGTAAAGTTAAATTGCCTAAAACCCAAGGAGATAGTTTTCACAAATCTAGCCTATCGTAAATGATTATAAGTTGGTTTAACTTAGATACATAAAAATTACATTTCAGCCACAATTCTCTTGACTTGAATGATCTGTGTATTGCAACTTAGCTGAGGATTAAATGTACTGATAAGTGTATAATGATATTGCATTAAAAGCGCCTCAGGTTCTTACTTATTCATAAGTCTGTGATTTACAGATCAATAATGAAAATATAGCATGGAGAGCAAATGTAGGCTTCTATTTTGTTTAGCAATGTGAGGCAGACACTTAAAGGGAGATTTCATGTTGTTTTTTAAAACGGACGTCTAATTTGTTTAACGTTCGACATCTGGAAAAACCGTGAACAGTATTTGAAGCTGAACAATTAACAGCTGTCTGCTTGATGCAAACTTTGGTTTTATTTCCTATATACATGTGTTCAAAATTGTAGGTAACTCTCGTTTAATGAAAGAGAAACCCACAATGGTCACACAAATAACTTGAATCTGACAAAATTAATAATAAATAAAAAAAATCTATGAAAATTAACAAATGAAAGTCAGACATCGCTTTTCAACCCTGCAACCACAGTATTTTTTAAAAAATTAAACTAATGAAATCGGCCTGGGCAGAAATGATGGTTCCCCTGAAAATAATGTGATGAAAGTGACAAGTTAAATCAAAGTGTGTCCACAAACTGGCATCACAGGTGACTACAATCTTGTAATCAGTCATTGGCCTGTATATATGGCTACAGATACTCACTGTACTGTTTGGTGACATGGTGTGTACCACACTCAACATGGACCAGAGAAAGCGAAGGAAAGACTTGTCTCGGGAGATTACAAGGAAAATTATAGTCAAGCATGTTAAAGGTAAAGGTTATAAGAACATCTCCAAGCAGCTGTCACGGGTGGCACGGATGACAGGGTGGAGGCCACGCGCAGACGATCCCAGCGTTTGGCCCATCAGCCATAATGGTGGAGGATGGTCCGTCTCTTTCAGGGGCATTTACCTTCTGTGTTGATGGAGAGAAGGTGTGATGAGATCTCTCTATTATGGGGAGACGGCTGTGGAGGTCTTGCGCTCGGTCTGGTTTTATCCACCAATGTTGTAGGTCACTAGGACCCAGCAGACTCCTTCCCCCTTTATAAGGAGGTTCATTACCCTTCCTCGGTGCAGGTGATAGTTCCTTGTGCACACTTTATCCTTGCTCCAGCAGAAGCTGAGATTGTGGAGGTTGCTGTGTTCTGCTGTCAGATAAGTGTTTCCTTTTCCCAAATGTCTGTCTTCCTGGTGTTTGTCTTTAGTTGATAGTGGAGGGGTCTAGTGAACCTCTCCATCTGATCCTTAGATAGGATAGATCTAGGATCAGAGAGGGACGAGGTTCGTGGTCGGCGACAGTTGAGGAGACTGTATAGGGACATTAGGGCAGACAGGGTCAGCTCTAGGAAGTCTAGGGGTCACCGTCTCCTTCTTGTGCCCATAGCATTAGGGACTCCTGATTCCCCCCCCCCCGTCGTTATCCTACGCTGGGTGTCTTCCCCACTCCCAGCGTGACATTATCACCTGCCATAA
Source organism: Allobates femoralis (assembly GCA_033576535.1). Lineage (NCBI taxonomy): Eukaryota > Metazoa > Chordata > Amphibia > Anura > Aromobatidae > Allobates > Allobates femoralis. Next base: position 299,292,029 of record JARQOC010000003.1, on the reverse strand, counting down.
CTGTAAGTGAAGGAAGGGGAGGATTTGATTTTCCTTCCTTTCCTTATGGATCCTGTGTCTGCTTTGGCCCAGCAGCTGCAGACCTTGTCTTTGGAGGTTGCGGACCTTCGGTCGGCTCTGCAGGGACCACAACCGCAAAATGGTGTCTTGGGGAATCAAGCAGTGGGTCCGGCCAGACCGGAACCTAAGGTTGCCCTCCCTGACAGGTTTTCAGGAGGCAGAGACAAATTTACTGTGTTCAAAGAGGCCTGTAAATTATACTTTAGGCTTAAGCCGTATTCCACTGGTGATGAGCAGCAGCGGGTAGGAATTATTATATCATTGCTGCAGGGGGATCCCCAATCCTGGGCTTTCTCTCTGCCACAGGATTCTACTTGTCTCCAGTCTGTGGATGGATTTTTTGACGCCTTAGGCCTCATATATGATGACCCTGACCGTGTCTCTTTGGCTGAATCCAAATTGCGCCATCTCCACCAGGGGACTCGGTCGGCGGAATCATATTGTTCTGAGTTCCGCAGGTGGGCTATGGACACAAAGTGGAACGATCCGGCTCTCAGGAGTCATTTTTGCCAGGGTCTTTCAGAAAGACTGAAGGATGCCCTGGCAGTGTATGAGACCCCCCCGTCCCTGGAGGCAGCTATGTCGTTGGCTATTCGCATGGATAGACGCCTCCAGGAGCGGAGGGGTAGACCTCCTGCAACTGGGAGCCCTTCTCATGGTGGTTCCTTGTTGCCGGGTGGTCCCTCGGAGGGCGAGTCATTTCTCCCGAGGGGGGAGGAACCTATGCAGCTTGGAGGAGCGGCGGCCTCGAGGCTCTCCTCCGGTGCCTCCCGGGGCAGGGGGAAGGGGGTCTGTTTTTTCTGTGGGAAAGGAGACCATTTTATCGGGGCCTGTCCCTACGCTCCTAAACGGACTAGGGTGCCGGGACCTCATGTGACTATGGGGGGGGTGGAGGTGGTCGAGCGGGAGGTGTGTGTATCCTCCGTTTGTACTTCCCATTTTCTCCTGAGTGCAGAGGTGGCGCTAGAGAGCAAAACGGAAGGCATTTCTGTGTTTGTGGATAGTGGTGCGGGGATCTGCATGGTGGATGCTCGTTTTGTACACGCTCATGGGCTTAACCGCTGTTTATTGTCTCGCCCCATCCGTATCTATGCCATCGACTCAGCCCCTCTTGCTCAGGGTAGTCTCACACATATCGTACATAACATTAAGTTAACGGTTGGATCCCAACATCAGGAGACGTTATCTTGCTATGTCTTAGACGGTCTCCCCGCTCCCATTGTCCTGGGCTTGCCATGGTTGATTAAACATAATCCCGTAGTGGATTGGCAGTCCAGGGACATTGTGGAATGGAGTGATTTTTGTTCAGAGAATTGTTTGGCTACATCCCTTTCGGTGGTATCTGCTGAATCTCTGCCCCCATTCCTATCGGAGTATGAGGATGTGTTCTCAGAGAAGGGGTGCCGAGACTTGCCCCCTCATCGGGCATATGATTGCCCTATCAACCTCGTTCCCGGAGCTAAACTGCCCAAAGCTAGGATGTTTACTATATCTGGACCCGAAAGACAAGCAATGAAGGATTTCATTTCTGAAAGTCTGGAGACGGGACACATTAGGCCCTCCACGTCGCCGGTTGCGGCTGGTTTCTTTTTTGTGAAAAAAAAAGATGGGGGCCTCCGTCCTTGTTTGGATTTTCGGGAATTGAATCGGATTACTGTCCGTGATCCATACCCCCTCCCTCTGATCCCTGATTTATTTAGTCAGGTTGTGGGTGCCAAATGGTTCTCCAAGTTGGATTTGAGGGGGGCCTACAACCTGATTAGGGTCAGAGAGGGGGATGAATGGAAAACTGCGTTTAATACCCCGGACGGCCATTTTGAAAGTCTCGTAATGCCGTTCGGGCTCACTAACGCCCCGGCGGTTTTCCAACATTTTGTCAATGATATTTTCCATCATTTGGTGGGTAGATTTGTAGTTGTTTACTTGGACGATATCTTGATCTATTCTCCCGATATGGAGACGCATCAGTCCCATGTCAAACAGGTGTTGCAGGTCTTACGGGACAACAAACTGTATGCTAAACTCGAGAAATGTGTTTTCGCCGTTCAGGAGGTTCGTTTTTTGGGGTACCTCTTGTCGCCGTTGGGTTTCCGGATGGATCCGGAAAAGGTCCGGGCGGTGCTAGATTGGGAACAGCCGGACAATCTACGGGCATTGCAACGCTTTTTGGGGTTTACCAATTTTTACCGTAAATTTATTAAGAACTATTCGGTACTGGTGACGCCTCTTACGGACATGACTAGGAAGGGGACGGATTTTTCTGAGTGGTCTGATTCTGCTCGACAGGCTTTTTCCTCCCTGAAGCGTTGTTTTGCTTCCGCGCCTGTTCTTTGTCAGCCCGATCTTTCTCAGCCCTTCATTGTGGAAGTGGATGCGTCTGAGGTGGGGGTGGGGGCTGTGTTGTCGCAGGGCCCTTCGCCTGGGAGATGGGTGCCCTGTGCGTTCTTCTCCAAGAAGTTGTCTTCGGCCGAGAGGAATTATGATGTGGGTAATAGGGAGCTGTTGGCTATTAAGTTGGCTTTTGAGGAATGGCGGCACTGGCTGGAGGGGGCTGTCCATCCCGTCACGGTTATTACCGACCATAAGAACCTGTCTTACCTTGAGTCCGCCAGGCGTCTCAATCCCCGGCAGGCCAGGTGGTCTTTGTTTTTCACGAGATTTAATTTTACCGTCACCTACCGTCCGGGGGTTCAGAATGTGAAGGCGGATGCATTATCGCGTAGTTTTCCGGGTGGTAGTACTCATGAGAGTCCCGTCCCCATCTTGCAGGAGGGGGTGGTTGTTTCTGCTCTTTGCCCTGATCTGGAGGGGGAGGTGTTGAAGGTTCAGGGGGGCGCCCCTGCCTCCTGCCCTTCTGGGAGGCTTTTTGTGCCGTTCTCTTTGCGCCTCAGGGTGCTGTCAGAGCATCACGACTCTGTACTGGCGGGGCATCCGGGCGGTAGGGCCACTTACGATCTCTTGTCTCGTCGCTTTTGGTGGCCGGGGTTGAGGAAGGACGTAGCGGAATTCGTATCCGCCTGTGGTGTGTGTGCACGTGCTAAGGTTCCGCATACCCGTCCGTCTGGGTCTCTCGTGCCATTGTCTATTCCTGAGAGGCCATGGACACATTTGTCAATGGATTTTATCACCGATCTTCCGGCATCTGCGGGCAAGACGGTGGTACTGGTAGTAGTAGATAGATTCAGTAAGATGGTTCGCTTTGTGGCACTGCCCGCACTTCCTAATGCTCGGACTCTGGCACAGGTGTTCGTAAGTGAGATTGTGAAACTTCATGGGGTTCCCTCCGATGTGGTTTCTGATCGCGGTACTCAGTTCGTCTCCAAATTTTGGAAGGCTTTTTGTACACGTTTGGGGATAACGTTGTCCTTTTCTTCTGCTTTTCATCCTCAGTCTAATGGTCAAACCGAACGTGTGAATCAGAATTTGGAGACTTACCTGAGGTGTTTTGTCTCTGACCATCAGGAGACTTGGGCAAATTATTTGCCCTTGGCCGAATTCGCCCTTAATAATCGTCTTCAGGAGTCCACTGGCAAGTCACCGTTCTTCGGTGCATATGGGTTTCATCCTCAGTTTGGTACTTTTAGCGGTACGAGTCCTTCCGGAGTTCCGGAGGAGGACCGTTTTACCTCGTCCCTCTCCTCGGTTTGGCGGGGTGTACAGCGTAGCTTGAAGCTCTTAGGTGACAGGTACAAACGTATGGCTGACAGGAAGCGTGCGCCAGGTCCGGACCTATGTGTGAATGACTACGTGTGGTTGTCTACCAAGTATGTGAAGTTGAAGGTGCCCTCTTGGAAGTTGGGGCCCAGGTTTATTGGCCCCTATAGGATAACCGCCGTTATGAATCCCGTGGCGTTTCGTCTTGCGTTGCCTCCTGCTCTTAAGATTCACGATGTGTTTCACAGGTCGCTCCTCAAGCCGTATGTACCGTCGTCTAACCCATCTCCTTTGCCTCCTGAGCCCATCTGTGTGGCGGGGAATCTGGAATTCGAGATCTCGAGGGTGGTTGATTCTCGCATGTTGCGCCGTTCTCTTCAGTATTTGGTGCACTGGAGGGGGTACGGTCCTGAGGAGCGGATGTGGGTGCCGGCGTCGGAGGTGTCCGCCGCAAGGCTGGTCCGCGCTTTTCACCGTTCCCATCCGGATAAGCCTGGTCCTGAGTGTCCGGGGGCCACTCGTAGGAGGGGGGGTACTGTCACGGGTGGCACGGATGACAGGGTGGAGGCCACGCGCAGACGATCCCAGCGTTTGGCCCATCAGCCATAATGGTGGAGGATGGTCCGTCTCTTTCAGGGGCATTTACCTTCTGTGTTGATGGAGAGAAGGTGTGATGAGATCTCTCTATTATGGGGAGACGGCTGTGGAGGTCTTGCGCTCGGTCTGGTTTTATCCACCAATGTTGTAGGTCACTAGGACCCAGCAGACTCCTTCCCCCTTTATAAGGAGGTTCATTACCCTTCCTCGGTGCAGGTGATAGTTCCTTGTGCACACTTTATCCTTGCTCCAGCAGAAGCTGAGATTGTGGAGGTTGCTGTGTTCTGCTGTCAGATAAGTGTTTCCTTTTCCCAAATGTCTGTCTTCCCTGGTGTTTGTCTTTAGTTGATAGTGGAGGGGTCTAGTGAACCTCTCCATCTGATCCTTAGATAGGATAGATCTAGGATCAGAGAGGGACGAGGTTCGTGGTCGGCGACAGTTGAGGAGACTGTATAGGGACGTTAGGGCAGACAGGGTCAGCTCTAGGAAGTCTAGGGGTCACCGTCTCCTTCTTGTGCCCATAGCATTAGGGACTCCTGATTCCCCCCCCCCCCGTCGTTATCCTACGCTGGGTGTCTTCCCCACTCCCAGCGTGACAGCAGCTTGGTGTTCCTGTGACTACAGTATATTATACACAAATTTAAGATCCATGGGACTGTAGCCAACCTCCTTGGACGTGGCCACAGGAGGAAAATTGATGACAAATCAATGAGACGGATAATATAAATGGTAACAAACAATTAAAGGTGAACTTCAAGCTCAAGGAACATTAGCGTCAGATCGCATCATCCGTCATTGTTTGAGCCAAAGTAGACTTCATAGGAGACGAACATGGAGGACACTATTGTTGAAAAAAATAATAAAAAAGGCAGACTGGAATTTGCCAAACTATACAGTCATATGAAAAAGGTTTGGGCACCCCTCTTAATCTTACTCTTTTTTTGGGGTTTAAAATAGTTTTTTTGCACCAGCTATTTCAGTGTGATATATGTAATAACTGATGGACACAGTAATATTTCAGGATTGAAATGAGGTTTATTGTAGTAACCAAAAATGTGAAATATGCATCTTTTCTAAATTTGAAAGGTGCCAAAGTATGGGCACCCTTCTGATCTTCATGATTTGAATACTCCTAACTACTTTTCACTGACTTACTGAAGCACTAAATTGGTTTGGTAACTTCATTGAGCTTTGTACTTCATAGCCCGGTGTATCCAATCATGAGAAAAGCTATTTCAGGTGTCCACTTGCAAGTTGTTCTCCTAGTTGCATCTTCTCTGAGGAGTGGCAGCATGGGCTCCTCAAAACAGCTCTCAAATGATCTGAAAAAAAAGATTGTTCAACATAGTTGTTCAGGGGAAGGATACAAAAAGTTGTCTCTGAGATTTAACCTGTCAGTTTCCACTGTGAGGAACATAGTTAGGAAATGGAAGACCACAGGGACAGTTCTTGTAAAGGCCAGAAGTGGTAGGCCAACAAAAATATCAGGAAGGCAGAGAAGAAGAATGGTGAGAACAGTCAAGAACAATCCACAGACCACCTCCAAAGACCTGCAGCATCATCTTGCTGCAGATGGTGTCACTGTGCATCGGTCAACAATACAGCACACACTGCACAAGGAGAAGCTGTATGGGAGAGTGATGCGAAAGAAGCTGTTTCTGCATGCACGCCACAAACAGAGTCGCCTGAGGTATGCAAAAGCACATTTGGACAAGCCAGTTTCATTTTGGAAGAAGGTCCTGTGGACTGATGAAACAAAGATTGAGTTGTTTGGTCATACAACAAGGCGTTATGCATGGCGCCACAAAAACACAGCATTCCAAGAAAAACACTTGCTACCCACTTTCAAATTTGGGGGAGGGCCCATCATGCTTTGGGGATGTGTGGCCAATGACGGCACCGGGAATCTTGTTAAAGTTGAGGGTCGCATGGATTCCACTCAGTATCAGCAGATTCTTGAGAATAATGTTCAAGAATCAGTGTCAAAGTTGAAGTTACGCCGGGGATGGATCTTTCAGCAAGACAATGATCCAAAACACCGCTCCAAATCTACTCAGGCATTCATGCAGAGGAACAATTACAATGTTCTGGAATGGCCATCCCAGTCCCCAAACCTGAATATTATTGAACATCTGTGGGATGTTTTGAAGCGGGCTGTCCATGCTCGGCGACCATCAAACTTAACTGAACTGGAATTGTTTTGTAAAGAGGAATGGTCAAAAATAGCTTCATCCAGGATCCAGGAACTCATTAACAGCTACAGGAAGCGACTAGAGGCTGTTATTTTTGCAAAAGGTGGATCTACTAAATATTAATAATAATGTAGAAAAATCCAGCACTCATAAACTTGCAATTATGAGGATTTATTCAAACGTAAACGCCATCCATGTAATACAGGCAGCATGTGCTAACACCGACGCGTTTCGACAGAGAACTGTCTTAGTCGTGGTTCCCATAAATATTAATGTCACTTTTCTGTTTAGGTGCCCATACTTTGACACTTGTCAATTTTTAAAAAAATGCATATTTCACATTTTCGGTTAGTACAATAAACCTCATTTCAATCCTGAAATATTACTGTGTCCATCAGTTATTACATATATCACACTGAAATAGCTGTTGCAAAAAAACAATTTTATACAAAAAAAAAAAGAGTAAGATTAAGAGGGGTGCCCAAACTTTTTCATATGACTGTATACAGGCCCACTGACTGATTACAAGATTGTAGACACCTGTGATGCCAATTAGTGGACACACCTTGATTTAACATGTCCCGTTTGTCACATTATTTTCAGGGGTATCATCATTTCTGTCCAGACTTATTTCAGGAATTTAATTTGTTTTTAAATTCTGTGGAAGCTGGGCTGAAAAGCAATGTCTGACTTTCATTTGTTCATTTTCATTGATTCTTTTTTATTTACCGTATATACTCGAGTATAAGCCGAGTTTTTCAGCCCAAAAATTGGGCTGAAAAGTCCCCCCCTCGGCTTATACGCGAGTCACTGTATACTGGATACACTGTACACAGTGTATACAGTATACAGGCCCCCCCTTACTGCCGCAATCCTGTAAAAGAATACATTATTATACTTATCCCTGCCGCTGTCCCACCGCCGCCATCGCGCTCCTCCGTCTTAATCCAGCTTCTTCCGGCTTCCTCCGGTGGGCGCAGGCAATGACGTCATTGTCTGCGCGCCAGAGGAAGAAGCCGGAAGACGTTGGATGAAGACGGAGGAGCGCGATGGCGGCGGCGGGACAGCGGCAGCGGCACAGCGGCAGGGATAAGTATAGTAATCTATTCCTTTACAGGATTGCTGCAGTAAGGGGGGCCCTGTATACTGATGGGGGGGCCCTGTATATACCACTGGGGCTGCTGCTGTATACTACCAATGGGGCTACTGCTGTATACTACCACTGGGGCTGCTGTATATACCTCTGGGGCTGCTGTATACTACCACTGGGGTTGCTGCTGTATATACCACTGGGGCTGCTGTATACTACCACTGGGGCTGCTGTATATACCTCTGGGGCTGCTGTATACTACCACTGGGGCTGCTGCTGTATACTACCACTGGGGCTGCTGTATATACCTCTGGGGCTGCTGTATACTACCACTGGGGCTGCTGCTGTATACTACCACTGGGGCTGCTGCTGTATATACCACTGGGGCTGCTGCTGTATACTACCACTGGGGAGGCTGCTGTATATACCACTGGGGCTGCTGTATATACCTCTGGGGCTGCTGTATACTACCACTGGGGCTGCTGCTGTATATACCACTGGGGCTGCTGCTGTATACTACCACTGGGCTGCTGTATATACCTCTGGGGCTGTTGTATACTACCACTGGGGCTGCTGCTGTATATACCACTGGGGCTGCTGCTGTATACTACCACTGGGGAGGCTGCTGTATACCACACTGCTGGGGGCTGTATACTTGTGCTGGGGTCCACCCTCGGCTTATACACGAGTCAATAGGTTTTCCCAGGTTTTGGGGGCAAAAATAGGGGGGTCGGCCTATACACGGGTCGGCTTATACACGAGTATATACGGTATTATTACTTTTCTCAAATTCAAGTTATTTCTGTGACCATTGTGGGTTTTTCTTTCATTAAACAAGGGGTACCAACAATTTACGTATGTAGATGTATCTTTGGCCCAGTATACATTGATTAACAAAACATGTCTTCAAAATTAAAGCTATATAATAAATACACTTCAAGTTAATATTAAGAGATAAAATCTGAAAATCTTCTCAAAGTATTGAAAAAAAATAAAATTATATATATATATATAGGCTGGAAAAAGGTCTGAGGACCGAAACGTCCACCACTATGATGCCTGAGGGCCATTAAAGGCAAAATACATCGTTTATGGAGTGCTGCAGTCAATTTTGGTCTATATATATATATATATATATATATGATCAAAAAAGACAAAAATAACCGCACTCACCGGCTTTTGATCTTCATTTTATTCATAGTCCATATCCAAGTTAGACGACCATGACAAGCAGGGAGGGGAGTGCAGGGGAGGCGGACGACGGTACACCGTTTCGCGGTCGTGCACCGCTTCTACGGGTCCTCTACGGCGTCTGTCGTCATGTCCGGGTTTTTATCACACCCAGGCATGGCGTCACTACCGCCCGTAGTCTAGAAAATGTGATACATATTAAAACACAAAATCTTAGTTAATTACTCATGCGGGATGCAACATTTACAAAGAGAAACAACTTTTTATATTGAAAAATGCCTTTTGCCTTATTTCCAAACAAGCACAAGCATTCTCCAGTGTCTGTATCTTACTAACTTACGTGCACATCTCGACTCGTAAGTGATTACCGTATACACCATATCAAAAGAACAGATTGCTGAACCATTACCTTAAAGCACCTGGTATCCGCACCATATTCATGTCGGTAACAGGTTGCACCAAGCAAAAGTTCTCTGTTATCAAACCAGCTCGAGGCGATTATCCAGGCAATATAGCATTATAATAAGCCGGAAGAAAATAACCTAAGTTTTATCGAAAGGACTATATTATGCTCTAACTCTTCAGGATTATGCAATTACCTATTGCCGCAGCAGAGCACAATCTTTTTATACTGCTGAAGGGAAACTACAAGTGCAGGAATTGCCGGTTCTGTAAAAACCATGAAATAAATAATCCAATCAAAATAGGTGATAAACTTCATAATGTAACCTCATTTATAAGCTGTAAGACTTCTTGGGTCGTATATGCTATATTTTGTCCCTGCCGACGGTACTATATTGGGAAAACAATAAGAGAAATGGTAAAAAGGTTTAATGAACATCATAAATCTATAACTACGGGAATTGGAAGCCCTAGGTTAATAAAGCATATACGTGATGTACATGGGGGCAATGCTGACGTGTTAACTTTTGTTGGTCTTGAACATGTCGAACCGTCCAGTCGCGGTGGAGACACACATAAGTCACTTTTGAGAAATGAAAGTAGATGGATTATTGAGTTGAACGCTTGCGGCCCTTTAGGCTTAAATGACAAAAATGACCTAGCTGTTTTTTTATAGATTAGTGAATCCATCCCTGAGATTAGGACAAACTGACCCTGTGGTTCTATAGATATAAGGACCATAATGTGTTATATTGATAGTCAGCATATCAAATTGTTACTTTCATATAGTAATTGATACGACTTCAGCAGTATAAAAAGATTGTGCTCTGCTGCGGCAATAGGTAATTGCATAATCCTGAAGAGTTAGAGCATAATATAGTCCTTTCGATAAAACTTAGGTTATTTTCTTCCGGCTTATTATAATGCTATATTGCCTGGATAATCGCCTCGAGCTGGTTTGATAACAGAGAACTTTTGCTTGGTGCAACCTGTTACCGACATGAATATGGTGCGGATACCAGGTGCTTTAAGGTAATGGTTCAGCAATCTGTTCTTTTGATATGGTGTATACGGTAATCACTTACGAGTCGAGATGTGCACGTAAGTTAGTAAGATACAGACACTGGAGAATGCTTGTGCTTGTTTGGAAATAAGGCAAAAGGCATTTTTCAATATAAAAAGTTGTTTCTCTTTGTAAATGTTGCATCCCGCATGAGTAATTAACTAAGATTTTGTGTTTTAATATGTATCACATTTTCTAGACTACGGGCGGTAGTGACGCCATGCCTGGGTGTGATAAAAACCCGGACATGACGACAGACGCCGTAGAGGACCCGTAGAAGCGGTGCACGACCGCGAAACGGTGTACCGTCGTCCGCCTCCCCTGCACTCCCCTCCCTGCTTGTCATGGTCGTCTAACTTGGATATGGACTATGAATAAAATGAAGATCAAAAGCCGGTGAGTGCGGTTATTTTTGTCTTTTTTGATCATAACATGGATTTGTATATACCAGCACCACGAGGCTATACTCTGTGCATTAGTCACTAAGTGTGACACAGGCTGGGACTCAGTTGTATTTAGTGCCCAGTACCCTCTGCTTCTTGAATATATATATATATATAGATGTAAAAAATGAAAGGCAGCACTTCCTTCAGTAAATTCATGTGGGTTTAATAGTCCTAGGACTGCAACGTTTTGGCACACAGCCTTTCTCAAGCACTGCTTGAGAAAGGCTGTGTGCCGAAACGTTGCAGTCCTAGGACTATTAAACCCACATGAATTTACTGAAGGAAGTGCTGCCTTTCATTTTTTACATCTACTTTAAAACCAGTGAAGTGGTAGGAGGGCTTTGCACCTGACCGTGTGCGACTGTGCTGTTTCGTTTTTCTGTTTTTTTATAATATATATATATATATATATATATATATATAATCTAAGCAGGAAAAAATCCACTGCAGCAGTCAGTTACTAACAATTATGAACATGCTAATAAGCAGTTTATATTTGAGAACATTTTTTAAAAACGTTAGTTTTTTTCAAAAAACTCAATATTCTTTTTTTTTTATTTACTAAGGTTCTTAGTACATGTATTGGCCAATATCTGTTTGCCTATTAACCACTTACAAGGTGACCTTAGATCTGATGGGTCCTACGCTGACATCCCTGTCCTCCTTGTCACTCCCTATCCCACATCTTCACTAAGTCTTGTGCTCAACTGAGCCTCCATTTCTATTTCTGAGTGGGTGAACTCATCTCAATAACAGACCACCTAGGGTTAATGGTGGTGCAATGTGTAGCAGTGGAGCTAGCAACTCCATCTATTGTATAAGCACAAAAAAGCTGCACAGCACTCAATATACAATGTGAACTGGTGCAAGCTGTGATGCTGGAATAAACAAACAGGAACAAATTCACTGCAGCACTCAGATACTACCAATTATGTACATGCTAATAAGCAGTTTATATTTGCTACACATTGCACCACCAATAACCCTAGGTGGTCTGTGATTGAGATGAGTTTTTGATCCTTGTGACCACATTAGCCACGTTACTCTTTACCTGTTGTCACCTAAGGGCTTTTTCTACTCTTTGGAGGAACACGCCCCAGAAAGAGCTCTACATATTACTAGTGTTGTGGGCCCAGAGTACATGTGTTAAAGACAGCATTATATGTACTGTATGGCTTCCACCATATTGTATCTAGAGAGGCCATTTTTATTAATTTATCATGTCTATTCTGACTAACTAGGTATGTAACAGTTTGTTCAGTGAAGAAGAGCACAACTCAGCACATTCTTGTATTTGTCCTTGTATTCTAGATAAGACCACCAAGCCAAATGTAAGCCAGAGTGTACAGTTCTTATCTTCTGTAACTCTCTTAAAGGTCACTAATTAATCATCTCAAAACTGTCTATTCTGCATATTCATCATATTTGTTATTGCATGATGTAACCTATTTTTCTAAACATCTGTAACGTATATAAGCTGATACAAACAATAAACGAGAGCTATTCTTTTGAAGACCAAGTCTGTGTCATCAATTGAGTTATAGCCGTTACCAGGTATACCTGTGTAGAGCTCTTTATATCAAATCAGTCTACTCTGGTTAGATGTATTTTATAGCATCTCTGACACATGTCTTGTACTTTTTTATCTGTTTTTAAAATTTGTGTGCTTTTGTTTGTCTTGTATTTTTGATACTTTAATAAAATCTAAATATTACATTTTTCACAAACATACTTTGTCAGTACTTCCTCGATCCCGGTCAAAAATACACGTTTCTCTTTTTCTCATCTACTACCAGGGTTGGCTCACATACCCCAGGGCTGGCTAACAACCCCCTGGGCTGGTACACGTCCCCCAGGGCTTGCCCATCTCCCCCAGGGCTGGCACACATCCACCAGGGCTGACACACGTCCCTCAGGGCTGGAACACCTCCCCAGGGGCTGGCACATGCCCTCAGGGCTGGCACACATCTCCCAAGGCTGGCACATGTCCCCCAGGGCTGGCACATGCACCCAGGGCTGGCACATATACCCCAGGGCTGGCACATGCCTGCCAGGGCTGGAACATGCCCCCCAGGGCTGGCACACGTCCCCCAGGGCTGGCACATGACCCCCCATGCTAGAAATGGCCACCGTGCTGCTGCCAATAATAAAATACCTGCCACGTTACTCACCTTTTCCAGCAGTTTCCTCTATTCCTCCACTTCCTGGTTCTTTTCTGTAACGCCAGTAATGTGATTGGGCGCGCAGAGATTATGTCACTCTGCAGGGCCAATCACATGACCAGCTTTACAGAGAAGAAGCAGGAAGTGGAGGAGCGCAATAGCATGAAGGAAGACAGGACACCGCTGGAAAAGGTGAATAATGTGGTTGTTATTTAATTATGGGCAAGAGCATGGGGGGCCATATCTAGCATGGAGGGGACATGTGCTATCACAGGGGGCGCAGGCACTTTTATATGCTCCGCTCCCCCAGTCCATCACCTCGGTGCCGTTTCAGCACTGCGGTGATGGACAACGGGTGCAGTACATATTAAATGAGCAAGAGCACGTGACCTCCCGCTGTCTCCTGCAGCCCGCAGCCATCCCGCTCCAGCCCCCAGACATACTCCAGAGCTGCCCCCAGCCTCCCCTGCACCCACCCTCCGTACATTTGGACTATAAGATGCACCCCCCACTTTCCGCCAAAGTTTGGGGGAACAAAAGTGCATTTTATAGTCCAAAAAATACAGTAAGTCGTGAAACACTATACAGTATATTATTAAAAAATATCACATGGAATAACAAAACATAATTTTTGGGTTGCTATTGCACAAATTGTGTTAGTGCAAAAAGAAGTGTACAAACTGAGTTTACACACCTAAGGGTATATATATCCCTTGTCGACAACTAACCAAAAGATTGTTTAAGGCTAGGGTCACACATAAGCCCTTGGTCCGTTTTTGGCTTCATTTTTGCCATTTTTTTTTTCTAAGTCCAAAAACTGACAGAAAAACGGATTGGATGTAATAAACACCCTGTCCGTTTTTTCTGGACCTCAAAACATTGCTCTGTCCGTTTTTGAGCCAAAAACTTTGCTAGCAACGTTTTTGGCATCAGTTAAAAAACGCATGCGTTTTTTTAACATGGGGCCCTATGGGAAACGCATGCGTTAACGCATGACTCATATAGGCACCTGCGTTAACGCATGCGTTAACGCATATGCGTTTTTTAATGAAAAAAAATGAAAAAATTACTAAGTCCAAAAATGTTCAGAGGTCCAGGAGGCTCAAAAAGCACCCAAAAAAAAACGGATTGGTCATAGAAATCACTTCCAAAAACGGATTTCTATGTGTGACCCCAGCCTAATATGGATTTCCTATCTCAGCCGGAAACTTATTCTAAAGGTTTCTACTATATATATTTGCTAATAGTTAATGATACATCCGCTCATTAGGCTCTTTACTCCCTACCCATGTTGTCAGGAATTATGATTATAATCATTATAAGCAGTTATCTTTCACTTGTGCTTTATTTAAAAGCTGCTTCTTTTAAACCATATGTACACATATGGGTATTACCTCAAAATGCACAAGAAAAAACTAATTTTAATCCCAGAGAAAAAATATTTTCAATATTTGTTGTTTCCACAAATACTACACAAAACATTAACACTGACTTAAGTGTAATGAATTATTCTCCTGCTCCTGTACCTTTAGTAAGGCCACTTTATTGTATATGGCCATATAAAACCCACACGCATCGGCTCAAGAGAGCCCCTTAGCAGAACCAGGGGTACGCTGAGGGGATGTTCACTTATCCTTTCCTCCGTGTGCTGAGGGTCAAACATTGCTTAAAAGGCTTAAGCTACCTGCTGATAGATGGAGGTCGATCCTCCACTACCCGATGATGCAGGTGCCCGGTCTTGAGCGGCACCAGTGCTGGATGCCTTGGCCATTCGGCGTTCACAGCAACAAGTGTGGCACAGAGAAGTGGGGCTTAGCAGTGACGTCACAGGGGGCTGAGAACGGAATGGTTTCGGAACTATTCATGCTGCTTCACCATGATGTGCTTAGAAGCCCGATGTTGTACCCTGGTTACCAGGGAACAGATCGGGTTAGAAAAGCGTCACACATGCCGATGTCTGCTGCCTAGCAGCAGACCAATGACCAAAAAATGGTCCTGGACATTCCGTAACGATCAGCGATCAGTAAGCTGATCGCTGGTCGCTGCGGCATGTAACACACAGCTACATCGCTGCGAGGTTGCTGTGTTATGGCATTAAATAGTAAATAATTTATTTGAATAATTGAAGCAATTCAGAAACCTTCCAAAAACATGGTTATGTGAATCCTTGCTCTTTCTCTGGCTCAAATGATTTCATATAATGTTTTGACTTTGAGGTAGCTACACTGAAGCTCTTATCAAATTGTTCTGAATGTACTGTACGACTTCAAGGCTAGTTTAAACACACAGAATATAATTGAATGTTTTTTCAGAATAAAATGTAGATTCAGCATAAGATGATGCAATTACCTAGAACCACCCTTAAGAAATGCCCCTTTAATGATGAGTATAAAACTGCTAACCCCTCCCTTAATAAAGGTCTTTGTCATTAAGCTCTACATTGACTTGTGTGTCAGCGTGGCTCTTTTTGGTGACATGCACGCACCCAGACAAAGCATCCAATTTGGCAGCAGACAATTAAGATGACAGCCTCACCCAAAAGGTGTGGGGGGCATCCATTACAGTTGGCGCCCAACGTGGGGCTAGGACGAGACGTCCAGGGGACAACAGCCACAACAGAACCTTCATTCCCAGGACGGACCATACACGAGGAGTAGACCTGCAGGCTACAAAGAGGTAAGAAAATTATTTATCTTACCTAAGACCCTCCTGTGTCTCCGTGCAGGGATGGAGTTAGCTGGCTGTCAGACTCGGACATAGATGACCGGATCTGAGAAGTCCTAGCCCTTGGTCCTGAGAATTCCTTAATTGTCTGCTTATTTGTGTTCTTGCAACCTGATCCTGAGTTTATCTGTGTTTATGTCAGTGCTATCATTGCTACAGTTTCAGTACATAGAAAGAAAAGAGAGAAAGGCATGGAGAACAGAGAGATGGGGCTGAGTGGGGAGATTCTGTTTCCCTGGTTTCCAGCCCTATTCCCAGGGGATAGGGCTGATGGGTTTCCGGTCCCCGGAGAGGGGGGCTGATGGCTTATTTCACTACTGGTGTTCCAGCTTCTGATACGGGTGATGGGTTTCCGACCCCCTAAAAAGGGTTGATGGTTTTCCGACCTCCTAAAAAAGGGTTGATGGTTTTCCGACCCCCTAAAAAAGGGTTGATGGGTTTACGACCCCCTAAAAAGGGTTGATGGTTTTCCGACCCTCTAAAAAAGGGTTGATGGGTTTCCGACCCCCTAAAAAGGGTTGATGGTCTTCCCACCCTGCTTTTGGCTGCGGTGGTGGATGAGTACGTTATTTACGTAAATGATAGTAGTGATGATATGGTTCTATTGTTCCGTCTCTCCAGATAACTCCAGATGACGTGCCACTTGTGTAGACAAGGTATAGAGCTAGCAATTACGCCCAGTGGCTGGATAATAAATCGTGTTACTGACGTGCCATAAGCACGGGAAGAAACTGGTTATATAGCAATCCCTGGCACTTCTCCAGTACTCAAGGTGTTCAGACAGAATATACATGCCCAGCTAACGATAGTCAATCCGCAAGGAGTCTTGTTGCAAGAAGTATATGCGGGAAAGTTGTATGACCCACTGAGGTGTAGAGGGGGCCGACACAGTTTGATGTTTTATCTGTTTTATCTGTTTGGTGACAACAATTCCAGTTCCAGTCCTCAGACTGACTCTCACTGACTGATTCCAGTGGCGCAACCAGTTCCAGGACTCTGACTAACTACCTTCCTAACTCCACTGACTGGTTTCCATAATGCACACACAGGGTAAGCAAGGTGTAAAGCTTGCTATTTCTGCTGACTTGGTTACAGACCAATTTCACCTCTCTTCCCCCTCCCAAGGTTTAGAGTGTTCAGAATAAACTTTAATGCCCGGCTCACTGAAGGTATCCCAGTTGACTACCCTTTATATAACCCTGCTGACAGTGGTAATCTTGAGGGGTGGACAGTTATAGCCAAGATAGAAGCATAGAGACTTGGGTTTAAGCAATAATACGGGTGTTAATCAGTCAAAGCCTCAGCAAGTTACCCCCAAAAGACCTTGTGGCAGAGAGGAAAGTAAAGAAAGTGAAGAAGTATGTAGCAAGAAGGGGAGGGAAGACTGTGGTTTTGTGATTATTTGTTAGGACGCATTAGCTTTCATACGAGAACGCAGGCTGTCAGTATAAGGACAGGCGTCCTCTCCAAGAAGGAGGGAAGACTGGTGTACCGTGGCATAAGTATTTGCTAGGATAGAGACACCGGTAAATAGTGATTGAAGATGTTGAGTCTTTTCAAGGAAAAGCAGTCTCACAGTCTCCCTCCGGCAGGAAGAAAAAAAAAAAAAACAGCCATTAATATGGTCCGTGAAAGAGAAGGGAGAAAGTATGTTAAAAATGCAGACAAGCAATGAGAAGGCTATGAGGACGTTGAAGGGGAAGAAGGGTGCTGTGATGCTATATGGTTATGTGTGTATAACGTTAGGTGGCTATAACAACAATAGGAGGCTGTGAGTGGTGCACATAGTGTTGAATGAAGTTGTAATCGGTACCCTGTGTATACTGTATGTATGCTGAGATGTGAGATCAAATGTCAGGGTTGATTATTGTCTTGTCTATAGGTGACTGTATGTTTTGTATCACGCGTGATGTGAGCAGGTGTAAGCGATTCCCTAGGAAGAACGCTACCTTATAAATAATGTGTGTATGTTCCACTTGGCATATTCATTTTCTACCAAAATTAATCCCGTCCAAGGTTAGAATTGTGCGCAGATATTTCCCCCTCCCCTTTAGTACCTGATGGGAGGGGGTAGGAGCGAGTCTGCACTCTGTGTGTTCATTTTACATGTGGGAATGAAAAATCATCTCTCTATAAGTTTAAAATTCTGAATGGTAGGTAGGAATTTCTTTTCATTTTTGGCTGTGAATATTGGGAATCATAATTGTTTACTGTGTATTTAGTTGGAAGCTAGTAATATTGCCTATTATTGGACGCAATAATAGTTATTTTGGACAGTTTTTGTACATTCCTGCTCGAGGTCCTACAGAATTAGATTTTACTGATTTTCATACAGGGATTATTCTATTTTATTGAGTCATACTGACACACTGTCTTCTTGTTTGTGTTGTGTTAATATTTTTTTTAGACACTAAGATAGCTATTTGGGATAATTTTTGTATGTTTCTGTCTGAAGTGTTACAGAGGTAGACTCTTTCTGATTTAAATAAATAAATGGCATTAGTACGATGAACAATAGTTGTTAGAAGAGGCATAGAGAACAGATAATAATACTTAGTATATGTGTGTTAAATCTTCAGATTCTAATCCCATTGTTTTCTAAAGTTGTTTTTTGTTATGGCGCTGGCTCCAGGTGGTGGATGGACTTGTTTTAAGATCCGGACAGAAACCTCAGCTCAGAGTGTTCCCCCCCCCCGTCTTAGGAATGTAAGACTCAGAGGAAGTTTTGCCCATCAGAACTTCCTGTGGCAGCCATCTTACACCACCCAAAAGGCCTTTTAACAATGAGACTACATCACAGTTAGTTCCACTACCAATTTATATATACCTTTACTCTGATATCTTCTGATTCCCTCATGCGAAGGGGGATGTAGACAGTTATAATGGAAGTTAAGTTCAGTTATAGTTTATAAATATAGACAGTTATAGTGGAAGTTAAATTCCGTTATAGTTTATAAATATAGCTCCAATATATTCTGCAGCGCTGTATTATTTGTTGCCTAGCTATCAATATAATTAGTAGAGAATTGTAATAAGAATTTTGTTGAATAAGTATTTTTCCTGATTTTTGAAGCTAATACGTATTCTTGATTGTTTTATTTCAGCTGTACGTATAGGAGAGATGATCTTACACTGGACGCAGTAGGATCCTCGCATGAGGTAATCAGAGCAATTGATTCTGAGTTTTTGCACTTTTGTGAGTAGGTGGAGCTTCTTCTAAGTGCAATTATTACAATGACGGTAAGCATATTGAATGCAGAATTGGTAAATCACGGTCAGGTAGACACCATGTTACCAGTCTAGGATGGTATAATCACGCTGACAGTCACTACAGGTGACCCCTAGAGGTAGAGGGCAAGTACAATTTGAAGTTAAAATAAAGTTAGTCTAGGTAGTGGCGGGAGGTCATCCATCCCAGCCTTGTTACGTCTGGCTGCCTAAGCACCACCTCGGTATCAGTCTGCCCGGACAGAACTAAATAAATACTAAAGGAACAAAAAGGGAGTTGTACTGAAGCATGGGAAAAAGGACAGGCCATGATGAAGTCTCTCTTCAACAAAAGTTAGAATAGTATTTGCTTGGCCCCACATACACCTCAAACGGTCACGAGTGTAGTCAGATGAATACTGCCTGGTTCGCTCCTGGTTACAGGTAAGTCGTGTGAACAATCCTGCATTATTCTCACGCACAACACAACTAAGAAAGGTAAGAGTTTGAAGCAGCAGCCGCTCCACAAGCTTAAGAATTGCAAATAGGGTGCGGACAAGGAGAGGAAAGTTATAAACATGTCCTAGTAGGTGTGGATCTCTCTCCTATATAAAATACCATAGGATATCTAATATATTGATTAGAATGTTCTGAAGCAGAGTAGTAGGTAAATGAGTAAATATATATGTAAATAAGAATATGGTAGTTATATAATAAATAATTGGAAGTTTTCCCAGATATCCAGTTACCTTTTTGACCTGTTTTTCAGAAAAGCTGAAGAGACCACTGATGATAAGTATACAGTAATTATATTGTCTAATGTTATACTAGATGTTATATTAGTTTGGCTTTACATTGTATCATATTGTTTTATTTGTGCTCTGACAGACCTGCTGAGACCTGTTTCAATTACGGACTATTGACAGTGTATCTAGTGACCCTCATATATATGTATATGATGACTGAGCAATTGCGGGTATATGTTTATGGAAGGTAATGGACTAAACAACACTTTACAAACAAACTGAAAAATGTATATAAGATCAGGGATAGGTTAAGGACAGATAGGGTGAGTCGACGTGGAGCGGGGGCACCACAGGCGTTTCAAGAGGGTGCCGACCTCCACTGTTAGGTAGGTTTCCAAGCTTTAAGGACATTACTAGGGTACTATTAGGAATGGCTATATAATTTATAAATTGTGTAAATCTTATGTCTCTGTTTCTATGAACTATCTTGGGTGACAATTTATCTTGATATTTTAATCATAGAAAATGATTTTTGATTGTATATAAGATCCTTGTATAGAAGTTATTTGACATGAACTATAATTGTATGATTTAGAATTGATGATTTGTTTTTCAAGATCCCAAAGAATGTAATGTTTCCTGTATGTATATTGTATATCTCTTCCTCTACTCTTAGGGATCATTGTTTTTCATTTATAGGTAAGTCAAGAACTGATACCATGTTCTTTTTATATATTTTTCTTTAAAAGGTGGTGTGTATACATAATATTAGATGATAAGCTGCTCAAGGGGGGTGACTTATATTCTTAAGGTTATAAGTAAAATTTTGTGATTTGTTTTTGTGTTGCAAGTATTACTATGTCATAGATAGTTATGAAAATGGTAAAAGTTTTATGAGATTATGGTTAAAAATGTTGTCCAGATAATAGATTCCCCGAGATAGGTTTTTTCATATGTTTTGACACTTATAAAGGGCTTGTCTAACATGTATTTTTGAGCTTTCTCTCCCCCTTTAACATGCAGCTACTGTGGACCGAAGTCGCTTCCCACAGCCTGGAGATGGAGTGATGGTCAGAAGAAATGTCAGAAATTCTGTGGATGACTGAAACAGCTAAAAGCTCAAATGGCAGCCCAACTGGATCCAAGATCTACATTACAAGGCAGACGAGCCCAGGAGAACTACCGAATGTCTCTTACAACAGAGCTGGCCTATATGCGATGGATATAAACATCCCAAGGGACACTGACCGCTTAGGACACCTTTATTTTTTGAATATCAGGGACTGACTTATTTTAGATAAGACTGAAGATTCCACCAGCAACATTGACTTGGTACGAGGCCATGTCCTCCTAAATTAGACGTGGTGAGGATCCGACTTATGAGAATGTCAAAAATGATGACTAACAGTTGAGTGATAATTATGACCGTATTTGATTGCAGCAATCGTATAGTTTCCTTGTTTGTCGTGGTTTGTGAGTGTTGGGTCCATCCGATGGTGTAATGGGCAGACCGATGTGGGGAATCCGTGAAGTGGTGTAGGAAGACCGGCTCCGTCTACTAGGGGAGAGAAATGTACCTGAGTAGGTCTGTTAGAAAAAATTCCATACAACCCATATAACTGGTAGTGAGTGTGAACTCACACTAGCCAGTGAAAAAACTCCCAAACCAGAGTAAATATAATGACAAAAAGGAGAGGAGGTGTGCACAAATATATATTTTTTAATGTTGAATAAGTAAACTGGCTTCACAAAATAAAGAGATGGATACATAAGATGCTTGGGGCAAAGTGCATACAATGCAGGTAAAACAGTAGAAATTGAACCATTTACAGTGCAGAGTACAACATCCAACTGGATAGTAACATAGACCACCTATAATACTTCAGAGATGTGGATGTACAAAATGTATACATATATAAAGTGCCAGTGCAACTGATATAACCACAAACACTGCAATCATAGGTAAAATCAAAGGGCTACAACAGTAACCCAAATAGAAGGTGCACAGAGGTAGTTACCCCAAAGTATACAGCAAAGCCCCTGGGCAGTGGAGGATCCCCCAGGTCCGGACCCCTATGTACGTTTCATTTTTGTTATAAAAATCACTTCATCAGGGGGGTCTGTGTGCATGCACTTTGGTTGGAGCATTCACTCATTGCCACGGGAGAAGGGAATGTGAGAGCAGCATTCATTTTTATTATATTTAGAATCTATTTTAGTAAATATAATCTCCATATTTTTGTGTGAAAAACTTTTACTATGTATTTCAGTAGTATTAAATAGAGAGGTGAGACATCATCTTAGATAGCAGTTTAGGGTACGGCAAGACCAATTACAAAGGCGTTACGATCGTCATTATTGTTAGATGTTATGGTTGTCTCAATATTGGTGAAGACTCCTTTCCCCTCCTCTACCTTTCCCCCTCTGTCACCTAGGGCAAGGATTTTGGGTAAGATTTTGAATGTCTCCAAGTGGGAGAATGTTATGGCAATAAATAGTTAATAATTTATTTGAATAATTGAAGCCATTCAGAAACCTTCCAAAAACATGGTTATGTGAATCCTTGCTCTTTCCTCTAGAATTTTCTCTGGCTCATATGATTTCATATAATGTTTTGACTTAGAGGTAGCTACACTGAAGCTCTTATCAAATTGTCCTGAATGTACTGTACGACTTCAAGGCTAGTTTAAACACACAGAATATAATTGTATGTTTTTTCAGAATAAATTGTAGATTCAGCATAAGATGATGCAATTACTTAGAACCACCCTTAAGAAATGCCCCTTTAATGATGAGTATAAAACTGCTAACCCCTCCCTTAATAAAAGTCTTTGTCATTAAGCTCTACATTGACTTGTGTGTCAGCGTGGCTCTTTTCGGTGACGTGCACGCACCCAGACAAAGCATCCAATTTGGCAGCAGACAATTAAGATGACAGCCTCACCCGAAAGGTGTGGGGGGCATCCATTACAGCTGCAACATCACAAAACCTGTGATTTTGAAGCGATATCGTTAGCGATATCGCTGCATATAACGGTCCCTTTATTCTTACTATGTTCTAGCAATTAGAAGGAGCTTTTATTACAAATATTTGATAGTTGTTCAATGTAGCAAAGTAGAGATATGATATCACTATATACTACCCGACTAAAAGGGTATGGGGAAAGAAACAATTGTGGGGATTTAGAGTAACTGTTTTATTAGGGGTATAGGAAAGAGTGAATAAAAAACAAATGAGAAACTTTTGTCTAAAATTTTTAGCATTTGTATGCAATGAAAACATTCCCTATTCTTGGAGTTCCTTAAAAACAATAGAAGATATACATGACGTCAAAGGTTTCAAACACTTTCTTGACATTTCATACAATTTCTTCATATTTCTGGACTCAGAGTTTAAGCTTATGATTTCCTTGAGGAAATCACTTTGAAAAATATTGTATTGCAACAGCGTATTATCGGATTTCATAGCTAACCTTTTCTGCAACATTGAAAACTAAAATATTTGGAGTACTAGGAGCATCTACAAATTCATTAACAAAGACACTGAACTTATTAAACAAAGCTGCATGCTGAATTGTGAGAAAGATCTCAAAAAAGAATTTCACAGAAGAAAAATGGCAAAATGCCATATCAGCTACTGACTCTATGAAGTTATGCGCAAATTTACATCAATTGTATTATAAACCATTAGCAAGATGGTATTATACTCCATCCACACTAAACAAAATAGATGATAAACATTAAGAGTAGTTGGAAACTCGATATTACTCCCACCATTTCAGAAGTGACAAAACGATTAGTCTTACACCATGAATATGAAAAGAAATATGTTATATACAATGTTTTTTTTGCACCATAACATAAAATATGGAGTACATGGCTCCACAATTCCACTACTATCACCAGATAAGTACATCCAAGAAATAATACTCTTTTCATTGTTTGGTATTTTCCGCTGAATCTGCTTCACCTGCCCTCCTTTTTTTCCTTTTTCTTTCTTGTAGGTTCTCATGATACTAGATAGATAGATAGATAGATAGATAGATAGATAGATAGATAGATAGATAGATAGATAGATAGATAGATAGATATGGTATATATGAGTTATACTGTTCAATATTGTGTAAAATGTAATTGTTCAGCCAAAATGACCATGGTTTATTTGGAGGAAAAGCTGAGAAGCATGGAAGCCTGAGAACACCATATCAACTGTGAAACACGAGGGTGGCAGCATCATGCTGTGGGGTTGTATTGCTGCAGGAGGGACTGGTGCACTTCACAAAATAGATGGCATCATGAGGAAAGAAGATTATGTGGCAATACATCTCAAGACAGATGTATAGGGCTAGGAAATAGCAGACACGCGTCACAAATTTTATTCTTTGACCACCATGGATTGGTCTGCTTGCCATCTATATGTTCTTCATTTTTAAACTTTCTTCAATAAATACCACTACTCCACGTGCTGGATGCCTCCTCACTCGCTGGATTAAACCTTCTCTTTTTCATGTATACACCAAAAAGGGCCTGGGATGAGGAACATATATACCAGAATGGGGAACATATATACCAGGATGGGGAACATATATACTAGGATGGCCCCAGGATGAGCAACATAAACCATGCTAAGGAACATATGCACCACGATTAGTCCACAATGAGTAACATATATGCCAGGATGGGGGACATATATACCAGGATGGGGGACATTACTTTATAAAGGGGGAAACTCAAATGTCCTTATAGGATTTAGAATATTGCAAGGGACCATATATTTGACAAACATGCAGGGGAGATGGGGAGGAGGTCCAAATTATGCACCCCGACCCATCAGACTGTAGTTAAACAAATGCAGACAGCAGTTGCATGGTTTCATGTTTTCAGCTTGGTCAATATCAGCCTTCTTTTGACACTTTTAGTAGAGAATCTAAGTTAGGCGGCCGTCACACGGAACGATATCTTGCCCGATATCGTTTAAGCGATCTCCTTTTGATCGCTTAAGCGATATCGGGCAAGAGATCGTTGCATGTAATCAAGCGATTTACGATTTGAAATCGCTTGATCGTGACATCGCTGATCTGAGGTCCGGTTCTCAGATCTAGCGATGAACGATGCAACGATTTCCTGCATCGTGGTGTATGACACCACGATGATCCATCTCCCAGCGACCGCGCCTATGCTGGGAGATGGTAACTATGGTACACGTCGGGTAACTAAGCGACGCGCGGCGCCTAGTTACCCGATGTGTACCATAGTAACGAGCGAGATCGCGGCTCCGCATCGCTGGTGAGTCTGTCTGTGTGACATCTCACCAGCGATGTGAGCGATATTGTAAGCGATTGCGCGTGCACGTGATCGCTTACAATATCGCTAAAGATGTCGCAGCGTGTGACGGCCCCCTTAATGAGATACAATTATCAATCAATTAGTAAGCTCAATTCTCTTAATACGCATGAATAAATGTCACCTGTGCAATATATTTTACTGTATGTAATCTGTATAATATTAAGAAGATACCAATTTCATTGATATATATTTTATTCTAAAAGGAGTTGATGTCATAAAATTGGATTTGTGTTGTATAAAGTATTTGTGCATTTCTAATTACTGCTGAATATATCAGTACCCTAAGTGGAAAATGTTTTCTTAATATAAAAAGTAATTCACTTTATTAGCATATTAATTTTCAGATGCTTCATTAGTGAGAGTAATTATTTCATTTTTATATGTTTTCTTTTGAGTGAAATTGTAGTAAAAAATCTGTATTATGTATTAAAAAAAATATTGACCACAAATTACCCATAAAGAAGTATATTCTGGAGCCTGTAAAGTCAACAGTTATGGTGCTAAAGTTTAATCAAACCTATAAAATGTTACTCAAGAAATAACCGTAGAGTTATGACTGAAGTACATGTCCTACATTAAAAAGCACTTTCAGTCCTGCTGGAACAGAACTATTGAAAGAGAGAACTAATAGGCATTTCAATGGGAACCCAAGGAGTAAATTGGAAATTAGGTTTTCATGGAAAGGGGAATTAAGAATATAAAAGGAATATTGTAAAAACAGAAGGAACACATGAGTAATTTACAAAACATGTATACAAATTTTACTTACGGTAATTGAAAAAAAAGGAAAAAGTCATAAACACGTGAATAATGGTAACAAGATGACCTAGACACAAAACATATGAGAGCACGTGACTGACCCAGGATATACTAAAATCCTATAAATCATAATGCAAAATAGGAGAGATATCTAAAAGAATTTTTAAAGATCCATCAGTATAGTCAGATGAAAAAATTCTATTACTAGAAATCAGCTCTCCAGGTAAAAAAAAGTCCTTAGCAAAGCAAGGTTTGTAAGTAAAAACCATAGCATTAGTTGCCGTCTACCACTACTTCAAGTGCAAGTGCATAGAAGCGTTATGTGCAAAACAATGCAAAATAGGACAAATAAGTTCAAAGTTTAGTAGTGAACCAAAAGGTAAAAACCAGTATGGGGAACAGAGGAATCAAATAACTATACAGCCAGACACATACAAGTTTTACATAGTACTGATGAAAAAAGTCTGTAAGGCTACCTGGCAGGCACTAGCTCCCAAGGACAACAGAGAAGACAGAAGGAACCTCCAACATATGTTTCACATAGATAGATTTCAAAGCTTCATAGGGGAGGAAAAAAAGTGTCACAATGCCAAGAGGGTCTGGTGTCTTCATATACATCTCTCAGTAAAGTTAGTCCAATGGCCGACAGGTAAGCACCGCTATAGCGGCACATGCGCTGATGGAAGCCACAACACGGAGCTGCCCCCTAGCAGTCCCAGCATGTGCCGCGCACGCACAAGAGAGGGGACGTTATTCCATAACTCCCGAGCGTGTGCAGATGCTGTGTATGGATGCTGAGAAAGCAGCCCACGCTGTAGTGCCAACCATGCATGCACACTGCAGAACCCAGCTAAAGAGACAGGACACATAGATATCTCTTAAGGGGACATACCATTGCTTTCAATTGTAAACAACATATGCTAGGGAAGCATAGTTTAAAGTGATCCTAAACCCAGAAACTGACCCCCCCTTATCTTTAAACCTGTCCATGCACCCCCTCTTATCATTCCTAGCCATCCCTTTTGCAGAAAAAATCGCTTTTGTAAAGTAAGAGAAAATGTTATAATAATTTGACCTGTGTGAGTTCTCTCTTTCTGTGGAAGCCGAGATGGGACGGGCCTGTCTGCTGCTGCCTGGTAAATATGCACGCCCCTCTGCTTGTAAGAGCCTGGCCGCATCATGAAAGGGGGCGGGGCTCTGGCATGGCGCGATTTAGCCCCACCCCCTTTCATGACGCGGCCAGGCTCTTACAAGCAGAGGGGGCGTGCATAATTACCAGGCAGCAGCAAACAGGCCCGTCCCATCTCGGCTTCCACCGAAAGAGAGAACTCACACAGGTCAAAGTATTATAACCTTTTCTCTTACTTTACAAAAGCGATTTTTTTCTGCAAAAGGGATGGCTATGAAATGATAAGAGGGGGTGCAGGGACAGGTCTAAAGATAAGGGGGGGTCAGTTTCTGGGTTTAGGATCACTTTAATTATTTAACAGGTAGCAATTTCCTTTCATTAGGACATAAGGAATTAAGTATATCCTGGGTCAGTCACGTGCTCTCATATGTTTTGAGTGTGTGTTATTTTGTTACCATTATTCACTTATTCACAATTTCTACATTTTTATTCAATTAAATCTGTGTACACCTCCAACACCTCAACATGTGCATGTGCAGTCTCAGCAGTCATTTTCCTATGCCCATCACTGCCCAGATATAAATGGTGACCAACATTGCATCAACTTGAAAATGCCTCCTTTCAGCCTCGGGGCCTGAAGCATTGTCCCACTCACGCCGCTGCTGATGATAAAAAATCCACATCTGCCGCAAGTGCCACCTAACGGCAACACTTGCGGCAAGCCCCATGCATTGTCTATGGATCTTGCGGTAAGTGTGCGGCAGACACGGCAAGTGTGGTTTCGGCAGATGCGGCCGTGAAAAAAAACGCGGTCAGTGGCGGTTTTATTCTCGACCGCATCTGCCGCAACTGCCGAAAATGCACTTGCCGTGTCTACTGCACACTTACTGCAAGTCCCCATAGACAATGCATGGGGCTCGACACAAGTGCGCCGCAAGTGCGGCTGTTAGGCGGCACTTGCGGCAAATGCGTTTTTTTGTCCGGATCTGCCGGATCAGGGCAAAATTGCCGGTGTGAAAGCACCCTAAGTGAAATACAAAATTGCATCTGTGAATACACTCAACTAACATTGTTTGTCACCAGGCTTTTAGTGTGTGAACCAATGATAAAACCTTTCTGAGCACCTCTTCTGCATTGCACAAACATGTCCATCGTCCCGTAACTTCCCCTGTTTAACACCAAAAATGCCTTTTTATTTTCTACCTCAATGTATGCCAATGCTTTTAGTCTGGTCCAAGGGGCATCATTTCCTCAGTTTCTTCGCCACCTTTTTGCCCCAAAAAGCAGTCCTCTGTCTTTGATTCATGTGGATGACACATTGTGCATCGTTCATATAGCCAAAAGAAATCTCGCGCCTGTGCATTAGCATTGCTCAATCACGCAGGCACACTTTGCTCTGCCCTACAACTGGTAGTGCATGGAATAACTGTGCGTGTGCCCAGAACACTTCATTATGGTTCCATTTTTACTAGAACCAATTCCAGAATCATGTATGTAGGTAGTAATGAGCAAATCTTTCAAGGTTCAATTTTGTACAGTTTATCGAACTTCCCGAGTGTACACAGAAAAGCCCGGCAAACCTTCACAAACTTGTGAACCCCATTGAATTTAATGGAAGGCAATTCCAAGACATAGAAAACAACTTCAGTGGTGCCTAAAAGCTACTAAAACAACTTAAAATGTTTTGCAGTGGAGCCCCAATGTTGTGGTACAGCCATTAGCTTCCTAGACTATTACCATAAGTAATATTAAGGTGGATAAGTGACAGGTGGAGGCCTAGTTCTCTGAGACCCCTGCCAAATTCAAGCAACACACATCAAGGGGACCCAACTAGGAGTCTTCACATTTACACAAATTGGGAGCAGACAGACATCAGGAATAGTGGCATGAATTGACACAGAGTACCAATAGTGTTGTGGTGCAGCAGTCAGGCAAGGGCCATTCATGAGACAGGGTATATTCCAACATTTACAGCAGGGGTGGGGAACCTCAGGCCCCTGGACCAAATGCGGCCCTCGATGACTTTTTTGCGGCCCCTGGGCAGATTCCTGGGGACCACAATGCTCAAGCAGGCAGATGCGTTTTGCCGACTGTCTGCACTTTAAATTCAGCTTTCCAGTAATCTCTAAGGCCCAGCCTCTGCCCCCCCAGTGAGGTTTATGCTTCCAGCCTCTTCTGTGATGTCTATGGCCCTAACAAACCTGGGAAAGAAGTTGAGAAGCAATAAGACCGCCACCACAGTAGGGGTGAGTTGATTGTTTAACCAAATATAGGGGGTTATTTTCAAGTTGATAATTTTGTATGGCCTCCAAAGGATTATAGAAATTTCCAAATGGCCCTTGCAGAAAAATGGCTCCCCACCCCTGATTTACAGTGTTCAAATTAAGTTAAAATTAACAGGTGAGTGAGTGAAAGGTGTAGGCCTGGTGCCCTGAGACCTCTGCCAAATTCAGGCAATGCACAACAAGGATACCCTACTAAGGCTGCAGTCCCATGAGAGGTGCAAGAGACTTGCCGAGTCTCGCATCGGCATCATACAGCACGGCTGCCTGCTCCTTGGACAGGAGTGTGCAGCTCCATAGAAATACATGCAGCTGCCTGCTCCTGTCTGTAGAGCTGGTGGCCGTGCTGGGTTGATGTGATGCGAGAATCTGCAAGTCTCTCGCACGTGTGACTCCAGCCTTAGAGTCATTTGGCTTGTTGTGACTCAGGAGGAAGCAAAAGGAGGAAGAATAGGAGGAATATATGTGATTCATACATAAAAAAAATTGTCACTGACATAATTTTTTTTTATGTGTTAAAAGATGTGCACATATAGAGAAATATAGTAAATATAATAGAGAAAAAGATAGATATAGATAGATGGAAAGAAGAGATAAATAGATAAATACATACATAAATAGATAGATACATGTCAAATGCCTATATAATGTTCCATCTCCCTATATATGGGAAGCTTAGTGTATTTCATATGGCAATAAAAGGTGTTTAGGCTTGTATTTACCTAAAAAAAATATTTAAAAAAAATGACTTGGGGTCCCACGTATTTTTGATCGTCACCTACAGTAAAGCAGACAGCTGCAGCCTGCAAGCCACAGCTGGCAGCTTTACCTTTGCTGGTAATCCACAAGAGAGGTAATTTATTTATAAGTAAATATTTTAAAAAAAAAGGCATAGGGTCCTCCTCATTTTTGAACACCAGCCAAGGTAAAGCCAGCAGGTGATGTTTGATATTCTCAGAGTGGGAAGGCCATGCTTTTTGGCTCTCCCAGCCTAAAAATAGCAGTACTCAGCCACCCCAGAAGCGGCCACTTGTGGTCCTTCACCCCAAATCTTCCCACTGCCCTGGTGTGTTGGCAAATGGCGTAGTGGTATTTGAACTTGATATCAGCTGGGTAATGTCAGCTGTCATCAGGCCCAGAGGTTATTAATGTAGAGGCATCAATCAAATACTTGACATTACTTACCAAGTCAGTAAGAACATAAATAACCACACCAATGCATATTTAATTTGAAAATAAACTCCCCAATATATTCCTCTTTCATCAACTTTTTTAATTAAAATCCTTTTTTAATTCTATCATTACACCCAAAATAAAACATATAAAAAAAGAAAAAAAGAAAAATCAAACCCCAAAAAATTCTGAAGTAGTCCCAGAATATGGGGGACAAGATCAATAACTGCATCTACATATGCACTGCACGGCTCCCAACAGTGTGACAAACCGTGACATCACTGAGGTTATCTCAGGTTATACAACTGGTATCACACAGCAGGGAATCCCGTTGTGTGACCTGAGATAATTCCAGTGGCATTAGTGCTCATCACACTGCCTCGCGAGAGCCATGACATCAAGCAACATCTACCCACGACATTGCTTGGTTATACCCTGTTTCCCCGAAAATAGGGCGCCCCCCGAAAGTAAGGCATGCTTGCGGGGGACACCCTACCTCCTAATATAAGGCAACCCCCGATTATAAGGCATACCTCCTCAGCATGCCACTGATCACAAGACCAGGGCATGCATCTGTGTCTCGCTCCCCGCTATCCCCGCTGTCTGGTGCCCGCCACTCTGTACCGCTCTTCTGCCACACTGCAGTGCTCACAGCCCAGGAGCACAGCCGTGAATCACAGCTCCGGAGCTCTGTGCTGGTCTCTGCCCATGAGCCCTGCGCCAATCATAGCGCAGGAATCATGGGCCAGCTGACGTCAGTAGCCTCTGATTGTTCCTGGCCTGTGATTCTGTCAATTTTTTTGGCTAATATAAGATGTGGAGCCCCTCGGGACGGGGCACTCGGTGCCGGACCGCGGTGCTGCTAGGGGATGTCACGGCGGTCCTGGTCCGGACCGTGTCCCGGGCCCGCACAATAAAATGGGGGGTTATTTACAGGGGATTTGTCACTCGTGACGCCACCGACTATATGCGGCCAGTAATGGGGCCGCCGCTGCTGCAGAACCTCCGGGGATGATGGGTTAGCAGCTTGGATGGAATAGTTCCTGTGGGCAGAACTGGGTTCCCCGGGGCAGTGGTAGAGGTAGTTAAAGTCTGTGAGGATGTTATTGATGCTGCAGGACAGTAGGGGTAGCAGTAGAGATGATAAGAGTAGAGGCAATGGCAGTCTATGAGGGCAAGTGGGGCTTCAGCATAAGGATGACACACACACTCACGGTTTCTGTTGTTCTTCAAGTCTTTACTGGCAGATGGTATTACACAGTATTGTCCACGGAGTCTGTACCAGGTTGCTCTCCCCCTGACCGGGTCCTTGGCTTCCTACTTAAGCGCTGTGTGTGGCCCTGCTGCTGCTTGTAGCTATACTGCTGGCCCTGTCTCTGCTCACGGGTACCAATATGCTGGGCAACTTGAGTCATCTGTGTCACTGACTCCTTCGTGTTGCTTTGCTATGGTGTGGTGAAGATGGTGGACCTTCACTATGCCGGTGTTTACTGTCCTGTCTGTCTCAGGCACAGCCTCGGATCCGGTATCCGTCTTAAGCGTCTCCCCAGAATCAAGCTTTTGGGGTAACTCTTTATCCCGGGTATGTTCCTCTGTTAATCTGTCTCCTTTCCTCAGACCTCTCAGGACCTCCACTGCTACTTGGCTCAGCTCCTGAGGTAAACTCCACTCTCCTCTGAACTGAACTAACTGTCACTCTTGTTTTGTGGTAAACAACTTTAGCACCTCCCACTAGTGCAGGTGCCACCTAAGCTCCTC
Source organism: Allobates femoralis (assembly GCA_033576535.1). Classification (NCBI taxonomy): domain Eukaryota; kingdom Metazoa; phylum Chordata; class Amphibia; order Anura; family Aromobatidae; genus Allobates; species Allobates femoralis. The sequence continues at coordinate 299,260,048 of JARQOC010000003.1, read as the reverse complement.
CCACTTTCTAGTGTAGTGTTGTGTGGGGATTAAACCTTTGTTGTTTCTGTGGCATATTAACCCTTGGGGTGCCACAAAGACACCCCCTGAAAATAAGACATGGTGCACCTTTTGGAGCAAAAATTAATGTAAGACAGTGTCTTATTTTCGGGGAAACACGGTATCTCGCCGGTATCATGTGCGACAGCACATGTGAGGAGCACGTCAGGGAGTGCAGTTCAGTTCAAACTTGTGGGACAGTCCCTGCATGACCCCTTGAGTCTGAACAGCAGTAATCTTTCTGACAGCACCACTTATCACACTGTCGCCAGAGCCTGCTCTCACAGCATATGACGGATGCTCTCTGTGAATGCGAACATTGATATGCTTGTAAGGGGGTCCAGGCAGATCCGCAGTCATGATGGAAGGGATCGAAGATTCCTCTTGCCCCTAGCAACCTCCACAGACACTTCTATAGCAGGGATGAGCACGCAAATCCAGTCCTCAAGGGCTGCAAACAGTGGATGTTTTCAGGATTTCCATAGCATTCCACAGGTGGTAATGTAATCAGCTTCACAGGTGATAATTCCAACACATTACACAATGGTATGAAAATCCTGAAAGAATGCATTGTTTGTGGCCTTTGAGGACTGGCATTGCCCAGCCCTGTTCTACAGGAGTTTCGATACTGTCTTACATTTCCATATCTGACACCTTCAAGCCAGAGGCCTCCTGCTTCTTCTCTGATACCTGTAGGGCAGTATCAAAGCATCTGTTTGGGAGTATCAAAGCACAAACAGTCCACCACACAAGGAATTAAGTTCAAAAGATTTAAGGTACCGTCACACGCGGCAATATTGCTAGGCAATTTCACTGGCAATTTGCTGGTTGCAGTAAAATCATTGACACATTGTTACATTTGTACACAGCAACAAAACAGAACAATGTGTCCATGATTTCACTGCAACAAGCAAATTGCCAGTGAAATTGCCTAGCAATATTGCTGTGTGTGAAGGTACCTTTACTTTTGCAGAGTTAAAAAATCACATTTGTAAAAGGTGTAGTTTTACAGCTTTCCGTTACACAAAGACAGTCACATTTTCACATAGCCACTTAGCATGTTTTCAACTTCAGAGGCCGGTATAGGCTAGGATTGTAAACACCTAGCCAGTAAGCTACCACATAGGGTCCATGCAGAACACGTGGGTGATTCTACAAAGGTGTTTCTAGTACTTCTTTTCTCACTAGGGCCTAACCACACAGATCAATGTGGAATGCTATGGTCAGGCCTACTGACACTTCGCTAAAGTTCTTCTGAGGTGCTCAAGAGTCAGATCACTCTTTAGGAGCACTCCTGAAACAGACGAATCCCACCTTCATAAAGGTAACTTTTTCACTAGCACTGACAGATACCAGTACTCCTCTGTCTTTACTTCTGTGCCGTTTGAGTCCCTCTTTCCCGCTTGCTCTTCGGGATCTTGCCTTTCTAAGGAACAGCACTCTGCATCTCACTCCATCTTCCTTCTCCTCTGGACAGACTACAATCTGTACTAACTACTGTATAAAAGACATACATATACAGTTAGGGCCAGAAATATTTGGACAGTGACACAATTTTCGCAAGTTGGGCTCTGCATGCCACCACATTGGATTTGAAATGAAACCTCTACAACAGAATTCAAGTGCAGATTGTAACGTTTAATTTGAAGGGTTGAACAAAAATATCTGATAGAAAATGTAGGAATTGTACACATTTCTTTACAAACACTCCACATTTTAGGAGGTCAAAAGTAATTGGACAAATAAACATAACCCAAACAAAATATTTTTATTTTCAATATTTTGTTGCGAATCCTTTGGAGGCAATCACTGCCTTAAGTCTGGAACCCATGGACATCACCAAATGCTGGGTTTCCTCCTTCTTAATGCTTTGTCAGGCCTTTACAGCCGCTGCCTTCAGGTCTTGCTTGTTTGTGGGTCTTTCCGTCTTAAGTCTGGATTTGAGCAAGTGAAATGCATGCTCAATTGGGTTTAGATCTGGTGATTGACTTGGCCATTGCAGAATGTTCCACTTTTTTGCACTCATGAACTCCTGGGTAGCTTTGGCTGTATGCTTGGGGTCATTGTCCATCTGTACTATGAAGCGCCGTCCAATCAACTTTGCAGCATTTGGCTGAATCTGGGCTGAAAGTATGGTATATCCCGGTACACTTCAGAATTCATCCGGCTACTCTTGTCTGCTGTTATGTCATCAATAAACACAAGTCACCAGTGCCATTGAAAGCCATGCATGCCCATGCCATCACGTTGCCTCCACCATGTTTTACAGAGGATGTGGTGTGCCTTGGATCATGTACCGTTCCCTTTCTTCTCCAAACTTTTTTCTTCCCATCATTCTGGTACAGGTTGATCTTTGTCTCATCTGTCCATAGAATACTTTTCCAGAACTGAGCTGGCTTCTTGAGGTGTTTTTCAGCAAATTTAACTCTGGCCTGTCTATTTTTGGAATTGATGAATGGTTTGCATCTAGATGTGAACCCTTTGTATTTTCTGTCATGGAGTCTTCTCTTCACTGTTGACTTAGAGACAGATACACCTACTTCACTGAGAGTGTTCTGGACTTCAGTTGATGTTGTGAACTGGTTCTTCTTCACCAAATAAAGTATGCGGCGATCATCCACCACTGTTGTCATCCGTGGACGCCCAGGCCTTTTAGAGTTCCCAAGCTCACCAGTCAATTCCTTTTTTCTCAGAATGTACCCAACTGTTGATTTTGCTACTCCAAGCATGTCTGCTATCTCTCTGATGGATTTTTTATTTTTTTTCAGCCTCAGGATGTTCTGCTTCACCTCAATTGAGAGTTCCTTTGACCGCATGTTGTCTGGTCACAGCAACAGCTTCCAAATACAAAACCACACACCTGGAATCCACCCCTGACCTTTTAACTACTTCATTGATTACAGGTTAATGAGGGAGACGCCTTCAGAGTTAATTGCAGCCCTTAGAGTCCATTGTCCAATTACTTTTGGTCCCTTGAAAAAGAGGAGGCTATGCATTACAGAGCTATAATTCCTAAACCCTTCTTCCGATTTGGATGTGGAAACTCTCATATTGCAGCTGGGAGTGTGCACTTTCAGCCCATATTATATGTATAATTGTATTTCTGAACATGTTTTTGTAAACAGCTAAAATAACAAAACTTGTGTCACTGTCCAAATATTTCTGGCCCTAACTGTACATGTAGGTGCAGCTCAGTGAATTAGAATATCATCAAAAAGTTCAATTATTTCAATAATTTAATACATAAAGTGAAATGCATATATTATATAGAGTCATTACAGAGTGATCTGTTTCAAGTGTTTATTTCTGTTAATGTTGATGATTATGGCTTACAGCTAATTAAAACCCAAAGGTTATTAACTCAAGAAATTAAGGGAGGGAGGATGAAGGGTCTGAGAGATAGAATATTACCTAAATAGATATCAGAGGCTCACCTTGTGTGGTTGTGAGTCACAACCACTATAAAAGTATGTCACAGCTGCAGTCCCCAGTGTGGTGCAAATAGAGTAGGGAGGATGACGGGTTAAAAACTGAGCTTCCGTAGTTCACGAGACATCAAAGGGTGAATATAATATTGATTTATTAGTCAATGCATTTCAGGGCTCCCTGGCCCTTTCCTCATGACAAATAAATATCATATTGCCATGTTTCAGGGCATTTCAGGGAGCCCTGAAACACATTGACTAATGAATCAATATTATATTCACCCTTTGATGTCTCGTAGAATAGCAGCACGGTTTTTAACCCTTCATACTCCCTACTTTAATTTTCTGAGAAAATTACCTTTGGGTTTTCATTGGCTGTAAGCTATAATCATCAACATTAACAGAAATAAATACTTAAAATAGCTCACTCTGTAATGACTCTATATAATATATGTGTTTCACTTTTTGTATTAAATTACTGAAAAAATTTACTTTTGATGATATTCTAATTCATTGAGATGCACTTATAAATATGTATATGTCGAGCCAGGCTTTGGGGTACTCGGGTATCAGGTTCCAAGGGGTTAGCGCTCCTGTGTCACGCGGAGTGGTGGCCGCACCTGATCCCATGTGCTGTGTGACACTTCAAAAAGGGATGTATTTACATGGGAGTTCTATATACACAGTTCTCGTGACGCCACCTGTAGTTTCTGGCGATAGGTCACCAGCGCCGCCACAGGACGCCGGAGGTAGATGGTAGTGCGGCTTAGTTGGTAAAGTGGTAAAGTCCTCTACAGGTAGGGTTGGACGTCCGGGGCAGCGTTCCTGCAAAGGTAACAAGTTCATGCAAAAGGAAACACAGGCAGAGGCAAAGTCACTTTCTCCCAGGTACTTTACTGGAAACGTGTAGCAGCATCAGTTACAGTTCACAGCTCAGCACTTTAGGTGTTACAAAGACAGGTAGCTTAACGGGTGGCTGCAAGTGGATCCCAGGTGGTATGGTGGAACCCTTGGTGTACCTTCGTTAACTAACCCGTGTCCGTTCTTCCCCGCTTTGGATCGATCTATACCCAGTAGCTCCGTGTAGGTAGTACCGGGAGTCCCCTCCCTCGTTGGTGAGGAAGCATGCAGACCTCTCCTATGGCAGGGTGCTGTGGCTGATGAACAAGCCACAGCAGCCGGTTGCCAACTGCAAAGCTGGACTTTGGCCGGTTCCTAGGGCCTGGCATTCCCCTGGGTGGACTGGAGTATCCCCTGGAGTATGGACGCTCCACGCTGAGGATCTCCCTTTCTCTCTAGGGCCCGTACTTCTCTTGTCGGCCGCCCTCTTTCAGGACCTCCTCAAGGTCCTTTCTTCTCTCCTCCGATGCGGCTTATAACCGACCCGGTGTGACTTTCCGCCTCGCTCCACTTAGCTATCTTCCTAAAATCTCTCCTCTTCCTCCATCTTTCCCTGGTCCCTCAGCCGAGCAACCAAAAACCAAAGACCAAAGACCTCTGTGTTCCCCCTAGAGGTGAATTTATCCCCTCCCAGGTAACCTCCCACCCTCAACCAATGTGGGAGTGCTGGGAATGAGTCCCACCCGCCATCCTAGGGTCCTACTGCAGTATAACTACACCTCTTTTACGGGTGTAGTACTCCTCTGTGACGCCTGCATATGCGGGGCGCTATATATATATATATATATATATATATATATTGTGAGGTAGCAACCGGGGAACCCGCTTGCAAAACGACAAGAACACGTGTTTTTAAGTTAACCAATGTCTACCCGTTTATTTTCACATATTAATCACATAACCCGGGTAGCATGTTTCACACATATCACATTGATTAACAACACTTTACATAAACACCATACATTTACATTTAACATCACAACACTTATATTGCACATAACGATTTATAGTAACCCGGGACCTGTAACCACGACTCTCTGTCCCCATTGAAGCTCTACTAACAGCTCCCGTGGTGGCTACGGCCTCCGGCCTACTTACACATCTTACAGTACCTTTATAATAAATACATTTGATATACTTCGATGATGACCCTTCCGGGTTCATAACAGGGATTGGCAAACCCTAGTAACCCGTGGCTGCGGCCTCCGGCCTAACCCCGCGTTACCCAGTACGGGAGCCCTTTTAACCCCTGCTTCTGACCTTCGTTACATACGCCTCAACGGGCCCTGTGGGTCCCAATGGCGGTACCTGCCGCCTGGCTTTAGTCCCCCAGCATGATGATATACATTCACCCGTAGTCAGGATTCCTGCCTGACCGGGACCTTACATACCGTATGTGATCCATCATTCAAACGTCCATGGATCACACACCTGCTCACAGCCCACATCCATGGACTGTGGCCCCTCCATGGCCCATTACAGGGACTGGCAAACCATAGTGCACGGGAACCTCTACATCCGTTACCTACTAGGAGCCCTATTACCCCTGTCTCTGGCACCACAGGCACACCCACACCATTAGAGGTCGTGGTTGAGGGATCAGGTACCCTCTGCAAGCAGCAGGGCAAGCCTCCCTCTCGTCCCAAGGACGGAACGCCTCCAACATCATCCATACCAGCTGGGTCACTGTCTCTCCACACATCGTTATACATGGCTCTTACATCTAGGCCATCATCTCACATTCAGGGCCATTGCCTAAGCCCTCATACATCAACGGGTCCTTACCGACTGCCTAGTCGGACCCAATAGCGGTTATGCCCGCCTGGCATTAATCACACACAGCTCTCTCCGTTACACGGGAACCGCTGTCTTACCGGGCACGGATCCGGGTCTCGCTACCTGGATACGGGTCCACCAAGCGTCCCCCACGGGCTCCTTTCCCGGACGTGTTTCACCCCACGCCCGGACCAGTATCCACCGGGTTCAGCCACGGCTTCCCCACCAGGTGCTATCACAACCACGGATCTTGGCACCGGCATGGAGCTAGCATGCTCCCTTCATTCACACAGCCTCTGGACTGCTCTGCACTGGGCTGGTCTCAGCTTCCATCTCAATCACAGGCTGGTAATCTCTGGCTGGTAATCTCTGGTCTCAATCACACAGGTGGCCGGCTCTTATCGTGCCAGCCACTCCCACCTGGACACACCCCCTCAGCTGCTAATCATCAGCTTCCACACAGCTCAGGTTAACTCCCTGTGTTCCGGGTTGTCAGCACTCACTCATCACATCCTATTCTTTATGGACTCCTCTCACTCTCACTGCCGCTCATTAGGCTCATGAACTCATTGTGTTCAACACAGGTTCACACACAGCGTCATCACCACAGGAAAACCGGCCAGTGTGCACAGGATCATCCTCTGATCCTACCTGTGATGTACCCCGGCCATGAGGAGCATGCCGGCGGTGCCTCACATACCCCCCTCCTTGTTTACACCCGTGGGTAGGGGTTAAACACACGGCCCTGACAAGTCGGGTGACAGCGTCGCTCCTGGCTTGTAAATAAGGATCACACACACTGCCGGCTTGTACACCTAGGACACCGGTAAACCGTGTCCTAACCTCCCCCCTCCTTGTTCAGACCAGTGGGGGATGAACACACTGCCATAGGAGCCGGGCCACCACACAACACCTTGTGGCACCGCTCCCGGTTTGTATACCTGTGACTCCTGTCCAACCTCCCCCCTCCTTGCTTAAACCAGCAGGGGCAAACACAGTTCATAGAATCCGGATGTGGCGTTGTCTTGGCAACTTCGTGACCCCTCGGGCCACCGGAACCTTGATCACGTCGACTTTGACTTCGGGACCCCTAGGGCCGCCCGATACTTTGAGTACGACGTCTTCGTGACCTCGCCAGGTCACCGGCAAGAGGCTAGGGTGCGTCGTGCGGTTGCCCATAGCAACCAAGTCCATTTAAAGTGCACCAACACAATAGTCCATATAAGGTGCTCCGGCACCACAGCCCTCGGCTGTACCAACCCCCCTTTGTAACTGGGGTGCATTCCTCACCGGGCAACCTTGCCCGCATTCTCCACCATATGTGAGGTAGCAACCGGGGAACCCGCTTGCAAAACGACAAGAACACGTGTTTTTAAGTTAACCAATGTCTACCCGTTTATTTTCACATATTAATCACATAACCCGGGTAGCATGTTTCACACATATCACATTGATTAACAACACTTTACATAAACACCATACATTTACATTTAACATCACAACACTTATATTGCACATAACGATTTATAGTAACCCGGGACCTGTAACCACGACTCTCTGTCCCCATTGAAGCTCTACTAACAGCTCCCGTGGTGGCTACGGCCTCCGGCCTACTTACACATCTTACAGTACCTTTATAATAAATACATTTGATATACTTCGATGATGACCCTTCCGGGTTCATAACAGGGATTGGCAAACCCTAGTAACCCGTGGCTGCGGCCTCCGGCCTAACCCCGCGTTACCCAGTACGGGAGCCCTTTTAACCCCTGCTTCTGACCTTCGTTACATACGCCTCAACGGGCCCTGTGGGTCCCAATGGCGGTACCTGCCGCCTGGCTTTAGTCCCCCAGCATGATGATATACATTCACCCGTAGTCAGGATTCCTGCCTGACCGGGACCTTACATACCGTATGTGATCCATCATTCAAACGTCCATGGATCACACACCTGCTCACAGCCCACATCCATGGACTGTGGCCCCTCCATGGCCCATTACAGGGACTGGCAAACCATAGTGCACGGGAACCTCTACATCCGTTACCTACTAGGAGCCCTATTACCCTGTCTCTGGCACCACAGGCACACCCACACCATTAGAGGTCGTGGTTGAGGGATCAGGTACCCTCTGCAAGCAGCAGGGCAAGCCTCCCTCTCGTCCCAAGGACGGAACGCCTCCAACATCATCCATACCAGCTGGGTCACTGTCTCTCCACACATCGTTATACATGGCTCTTACATCTAGGCCATCATCTCACATTCAGGGCCATTGCCTAAGCCCTCATACATCAACGGGTCCTTACCGACTGCCTAGTCGGACCCAATAGCGGTTATGCCCGCCTGGCATTAATCACACACAGCTCTCTCCGTTACACGGGAACCGCTGTCTTACCGGGCACGGATCCGGGTCTCGCTACCTGGATACGGGTCCACCAAGCGTCCCCCACGGGCTCCTTTCCCGGACGTGTTTCACCCCACGCCCGGACCAGTATCCACCGGGTTCAGCCACGGCTTCCCCACCAGGTGCTATCACAACCACGGATCTTGGCACCGGCATGGAGCTAGCATGCTCCCTTCATTCACACAGCCTCTGGACTGCTCTGCACTGGGCTGGTCTCAGCTTCCATCTCAATCACAGGCTGGTAATCTCTGGCTGGTAATCTCTGGTCTCAATCACACAGGTGGCCGGCTCTTATCGTGCCAGCCACTCCCACCTGGACACACCCCCTCAGCTGCTAATCATCAGCTTCCACACAGCTCAGGTTAACTCCCTGTGTTCCGGGTTGTCAGCACTCACTCATCACATCCTATTCTTTATGGACTCCTCTCACTCTCACTGCCGCTCATTAGGCTCATGAACTCATTGTGTTCAACACAGGTTCACACAGCGTCATCACCACAGGAAAACCGGCCAGTGTGCACAGGATCATCCTCTGATCCTACCTGTGATGTACCCCGGCCATGAGGAGCATGCCGGCGGTGCCTCACAATATATATATAAATGTCTATGTATATACAGTAACAGTGATGTCTTCAGGGGGATAATACTTCATGGGAGCACTGTACACCCCTCTTCCATACTTCCTCTCTTTAACCATGGCTGCCCTCGACCATAGTGGATACCTGGAGGACATAATGCATACAATCGCACATAAAACACAGGAAAAATATTGTAAAAATGTTTTGTCCTTTTTTCTTTGGGCCAAGGTTAATACCCAGAACTATAGAGACTAAGTTCATTTTTTCATAAACAACAGGCCAATAGGAGCACAAAAACCACAGAGGCTTGAATAGGCATTGGAGTTTATTCTCTGATTGGGGCAGTAGCACAACACAGGGATCATCAGCATATTCCCTTTCCCAGGGCACCTTACTTGAACAGTGCAAAGAAATGACCCGGCTGGCACATCGGGTCCTGCGATTTTTCTCCTTTTTACACACCATTGTATAAGACTCAGCAAGTCTGACAAGGATTGGCAGAGTCCATTAAATGGGAAACAGGCCTTCAAGATAATAGAGCACAGCTCATTAGGGGTACAGTCTATTTAGGGATTTAAGGTGTAGCCCGAAGGCTGCAATCCTGATAATCCAGTAGGGGGAAGTGCAACAGATGCAAAACTGAGGAAGGAAAAAAAAAATTAGACCTACCCAGCCACGAGGCAAAAAAAAAAAGCCTCGCTCCTGCCAAAACTCAAACCAAACAGTCCTTACCCTGCCAACAGAGCAACTCCATAACCAATAGCAAGGCTATCAGCCTGCAACTTTACATCAAGCATGATGAATGGTCACAGCATGGGCACTTCTTCAAACTGGTTAGCAATCCAACATCACTATTTTTTAGTTCAGTCCTCTTTCATCAGAGGACTCTTGGGAAGCCTCCCACTATTGCAACAGCTCTTTCACCGCTCACCGGGATGAACATGCCAGTTTCATGGTGTAGGGCGCTCCTGGCCAGACTTAGGGTGGTCACAGAAGTTACTTCTCCATAAATATTCTATACCTTCCACCGTCGCCTCACCTTGTTCGCCACTCCTTGGCTTCTTGGTTCCATATTGTAGGCTGCTCCCATCTGGTCTCGGTGGGTTACAGGGGCTCCTTCAAAGACATTCCCCCACAAAAACTGCCCCACAGCACACCCAGTCTGGACCATCACTGGAGAAGAGGATGGAGGAGTTAGGGGATACCCCATCCTTTTAGCACACACCAGAGGAACTTGGGCAACCCCGAAAGGCCTTCCATGCTCTCTGGCCCTTCTGGGTTTGACTGCAGCCGGCTGGCTCCCCTCTTTAGGCTTGGCCGGCAGCTGATGCTCCATCCTCTCCATCTTGGCCTCCTGCTCCCACTCTTCAAAATCCTCTAAGGTGGGGACCTGGCTTACCCCCAATGTGTACCACCTCTTAAAGCACTGTAATTTGAGGAAAGTGACCACCTCCCCAACATAGAGAGTGTGGGAAGAGGACAAAAATATTCCCTTTACCGTTTGTTTACACATAGTGTTTTGCCTTTTTTTTCCCGTTTACAATTGGGAGGGTCCTGACATTTTGTATGTCACTCCATCATACATCATTTTAGTTAGATGTCCATAGCACTTTAGAAGGCCAGCTAGACTGTGCCCATTGGTATGTTGATCTTTGCTCTGAGTGACCTCAGGTGGCCCTGAAACATATGTTATACATTTTTTTATAGAAAAAGTTATTTTGGCATAGCCAGCTCACCGCTCCAAAGAAACCACGAATACGTCCAGCCTAAGGTTGCAGTTGCATGGATAACGCATATAAAAAAAATGTTTTTTGTTTCTCCAGCGATCAGTCCAGTGGTGGGGTAAAATATAACTTTTATTTGTCCATTAAAAAGTTCCAGGTTTCTTCATCAACAATTTTGCACATAGTCAGTTCCTTTTGGATGACATGTTTCGACACTATATGTGTCTTCCTCCACGTCCAAGTGAGGAATAAATCAAAACTGCATATATAGTATAAAGACTTTTTTTTATACATTTTCTAATACATTTGGGCAGTCCCTCCATCATTGTAACATAGATAGTAAAATACATAATCCATGGCAGTTTACAATTTCAATTCCAATTTGCCCATTGGTGTTTTTGGCATTACCCTTCTCCTCCTGCCACACCACTTCCATGTCATTCTGCGGCCGTCATTTTAAGTTTTCAGAGGGCCTGCAGATGTCAGGAAACCTGAGTTTGCTGAGGGCCCTGACTAGGCCCTGTAACATGCGTTGTGGGATGGACTGCTGTTACTTTTACATCTGGGTGGCCCCTCCTACATTGTGACTCAGATAGTAGAACAAATATTCCATAGTAGTTTACAATGCCAGTTATAATGTGCCCACTTGTGAGTTGGCTTTACCCTCTTCCTTCCACATCACCTCTGGGTTTTTAGACTGTCGCTGGACAATATTAAGTTTCAACTCCCTCCAGAGATTTTCTATTGGCTTCAGGTCTGGAGGCTGGCTCGGACACTCCAGGACCTTGAATTTATTCCTATGGAGTCACTTCCTGGTTGCATTGACTGTGTTTGGGTCATTGTCATGCTGCAGACTCAGCCATGACCCATCTTCAATGCTTTTACTGAAAGAAGGAGGTTGTTGGTTAATATCTCGCATTAAATGACCCCATCCATGCTCCCTTCAATATGATGTAGTCATCCTGTTTGTTTTGCAGAAAAGTACCCCAAAGCATGATGTTTGCACCCCCGTTCTTCATGGTTAGGATGGTGTTCTTGGGTTGTACACATCCTTCTTCTTCCTCCAAACACACCGAGGGGAGTTGCTACTACAAAGTTAAATTTTGGTGTCATCTGACCACATGACCATCTCACATGCCTCCTCTGATTAATCCAGATGGTTATTGCTGAACTTTAAGCAGGACTGGACATGTGCTGTTTTAAGCAAGGGGACCATGCTTGCCTTGCAGGATTTTAATCCATGATGACATAGTGTGTTACTAACAGTATTTTTTGAAACTGTGGTCCCAGCTCTCTTTGGGATGCTATCCAGGTCGTCTCATGTAGTTCTGGACTGATCTCTGACCTTTCTCAGAATCATCCTTACCCCACCAGGTGAGATCTTGCATGGAGCCCCAGGAAAATGAAGATTGACAGCAATCTTGTGTTTCTTACATTTTCCAATAATTGCACCAACAGTTGTTGCCTTATCACCCAGCTGCTTGCATATTGTCCTGTAGCCCATCCCAGCCTTGTGCAAGTCTACAATTTTGTCCCTGGTGTCTTTAGACAGGTGGTCTTGTTCATGATGGAGAGGTTGGAATGTGATTAATTTGTTAGACAGATGTCTTTTATACAGGTAACTTTTTCAAACAGGTGTAATTAATGCAGGTAATGAGTACAGAGTAAGAGCGCTTCTTATAGAAACACTATCAGGTCTGTGAGACAAAGAATTCTTGCTGGTTGGTGGGTGATAAAATACAGTTTCCATGCAATAAAATACAATTTAATTATTTAAAAATCATTCAATATAATTTTCTGGAATTTTTTTATATTCTGACTCCCACACTTAAAATGTACCTACGATACAAATTGCAGACTTCTTCAATTCTATGAAAGTGGGAAAACTGTCAAAATCAGCAGTGTATCAAATACCCCTTGGTATATATTCATTCAACATAGGATATCTATCGAGGTGAGCATCCATACTCCAGCAACCATTTTAGATGTTGGGTGACTTTGCCATTAGAAAAATGTTAAGCAGAAATGTCTATAAATGTCTTAAGGCAGTTTCTCAGTTGCTCTAAACAAACTTGACATTCAGGCAGAAGTCTATTAACAATGAACAATGCCATTATGGCAATTAAAAAAGTGCAAAACAAGCGAGGAACTAGTAATGGATTACAGTAAATGTTTAATTAAAAGGACTCACTAATCGTTCATAATAAATTAATATTACTGTCCTCCAGTAATATCAGTGTATTTTGCCAAAAAGAGCTCAAATCCATGTTGAAGAAAAAAAAATCCTTTCCTTTATTTTATGACACATTGAAATTCATAATTTTATTGTTATATTTTTCTTTGTGCAGAAAAGCTAAATATGTGTCTATAAGCCAAATTGATTTAATTGCATATGATAATATTTTATAAAATGCATGGATCAACAAGTTATCATGTCAGATGGATAATGGAGGATGCAGGGGCATAACTACAACAGGTGCAGGGGTTACAATCGCGCCTGGGCCCTTGAGCCTAGGGGTCCTACAAGTCCTTTTCTCTTTGGCCTATAGAAAAAGACTATTGCTATTTAAGATTTGCAAAAATTTGGGGACCCATTGAAACTGTCGCATCAGGGCCCATGAGTTTCAAGGTACGCCACTGGGAAGATGGATATTTCACCGACCCCGTAGAAGACAAATGGGACCCATGAATTTCTAAGAATCACTACTGATTCTTAAGCATATATCCTGGCACAAAAGCTTTGATGGATTGAGTCTAGGTATGTATTACCTTGTCACTTACTGTATTCATATGAATAGACTCCATACATTTCCACTGAACACATTTGCAAACAATATAATCTCATCCCTAAGGTGTTCAGGTGCCAAACCAATGCCGATCTACTGATCAAGGTAACAGTCAAGTGTGGATTTTAACCTCAAATATAATGTTAAAATCAAAATGTAACAAATTCTACATCTACATGCACTAGCCAGGAGCTTAACAAAAAAATAAGTCTTAATAAAGCAACTAATATATCTTTAGAACAATATTTAGCTTGTAGTAGTACTAGTAATGCGTCTTTTGGTAACATTGAGAAATTACAGATTTGCATTTCTAGTAAAGTAAATGGAAACTAACCATTTCTATACCTTTTTGTTACATCATCAGTTTTAGCACTTAGAAGTGCATTACAGAATGCAAAACACATTTGCAAGTAAGAAAAAAATATGAATGGTTTATAAATTTAGAACTATAAAACCAATATTCCCGAAAGAGCTCAACTTGTGTTAAAATAATTCACAAAGCACATCGCATTGACATGAAATAACATTAACATGCCTTAATTCACCTTGAATAAAATATCTGTTTAAAATAATAGATTTGCAGATATCTATAATATTTAATCACATATAGGATGTCTTTTAGAAGCAAATAATAATGTAATCCTCTCTGATAGGAAAAACTCGATGATCAATCATACCGACAACAATCAACTTTTCTTTAGTACCACAGCACTTTTCATGCCAAGTATATTTTAAGTGTATGTTAAAAGGGATTAAAATGTAACATATTAGTTAAAAGGCTGTGAATTAACTTTCAATGAACACTCAAGTGTTGCTGTGCAGTCATCACTCCTATTATTACAGGAAGCCGTAATCGTTATATGACTGCTAATATAAAACCATCACACTGAGCTCTCCTTTAATGAACATGACTCACAATTCACATTAAAGGTGCAGTCACTTAACTGATCCAACTATTCCCATGCTAGAGTTCTTGCACAGTCACTTTATAGAAAGGTGTTGAGTCATTTTTACATGGAGAGGTGAGCACATTTCTGACAGCATCCTTTCCTGAAGGGTGCATCATTGTGACATCCCTGCATGTCAAATTTAGATGTCAGTGAAAAAAATGGCATATTTTTGAAAACTGCAGTACAAAAGCTAGAGAGAAGAGCGTGCCGTACCCGGGAGACCAGGGATTGGATTTTGTAATTATGACAATGGTTATTAATCCATTAGTAGGGTAGGATAGAATGAGTGATTGGGAGCTAGAATAAATGACATGGAGTCTGTTGAGTCTGTGGAGAGAGTCCACAAGGTATGTTTAGAAGGTTCTATCAATGTATCATCTACCGTGGACTGATAAATGGCCTTTTGCTTGATGACAACAACATGCCTATTTTTCTGTCATCCCACAAATATTCTAGCATACAGCTTACCTGCACAACCGAGGGATATGTTGTGCTTCTCCACAGAGTGGCTATCTCTAAGGGATACCTGCTATATAATGTGAAGTGTGTATAATGTACAGTATATATACACTGTGAGTGTTGGAAACATTGCACTGTTTTGTATGTGATATACAACACACATCTAAATAGTTAATTAATTCACTTAATGGGACTGTCAGGTCATTTTTCAGTATGATACTAATAATACCCTTAAAGGGACACAGTCAGGTCATTTTTCAGTATAATAGTGCTCGGATAGACCTTTCAGAATAAGTAAAAATCATTAATATACTATTTGTAATTCCCTCGATATAAGCATTTTCATACCCAGAAGGCAGCTGTAAAAGTAATAGACTAGACTAATCATTAGTCCTGCTGTGTAAGAGTTCATTTATGATTCACTCCTTTTGAAGCAGCTCTCTCCTCCCTCTCCCATGTGCTCTGTGAATCACTACAGGTTTCAGTTTCACTTTCCATATAAGGAGAGCAGACAGCAGGATACAGAGCCTTTTGGTTTGTGCTTGCAGATCAGAGCAGGCAGTGACTTCACCACATGAATATTCATTAGGTAAGTGATCACTCACTGTAATTGACAGATGGAATGAATCTCCTTTGTTTGCAGTTTACAGAGGATAGGTGGTGAGCATAAATAAAAAAAATACATGAATAAAGTAAGCATAGAGAGAGGAATTAGAAAATTATATCGGTTATATATGGATTTTTGACCTAACAGATTTCCTTTAAATAGTGTCTGAGAAGCCCTTTTAGAATATGTAAAAATCATTAATGTACCCTTTGTAGTTCTCTTGCTATAAGCATCTTCACACCTGGCAAGCAGCTTCACTAGTCCGATCCATTACTTTTACTGCTGACTAGTGCGAATTATGTAAATGTTCATTTATTATTCTCTCATTCCTAGGCAGCTATTCCCTCACTCCCCCCTGTGCTCTGTCTCACTGCTAGTTTCCTTTTCATTTTGTTGTCCTGCATAGTACTTCTGATGGGTAGGGGAGGGAGAGATGGCAGGCACATATCAGATAGCTCATTTAGGTAAGGCAATCGCCTCTGAGCAGAAACCGTTCTGTCTAGAGATTCTGTATGTTTATTTGAACATTTATTTTGCTGCATAGAAGGAGAGCAGAGACAGAAGGATACAGCCCCCTTTCCCCCATGACAGTGATTTCACGGCTTTGGTTGTATGCTTACAGAGGAGAGCAGTGCAGTGCAGAGATGTCCTTACATAAAAATTCATACCTTGGGGAATGTGCAGCAGAGAATTAAGTGATCACTCACTGTGATTGTCAAATGGAATCAATATCTTTTATTTGCAGTTTACACAGGATGGGGGAGTATAAAGAAAATAAATAAATGAACAGAAAGAGCTTCACCAGGGGTATTGTAAAATTATATCAGTTACATATGAATTTTTGACCTGACAGATTCCCTTTAACTAATATCTAGGGACGTAGCGTGGTGGGTGGAGTTTTAGTGCTCTAAGCTGATGTATTTAGAGTTTTAAGCCGAAGTAGTGTGAGTAGGCAAAGATAGAGGAACAGGGAGAAGCTACAGCAACATGTAAGCCATACACAAATGAATAAAATTCTATATAGTCTAATAAATAACTCTTATGGGCTTGAGGAGCTAACCTCATGATTAGCCCACAGCAAACTCTAAATCGTCAATGTAAAAAAGGAGGCAAAACGAGTTTTTATCTGCTTCACCGAATATTAAGACATTTATTACAAGTGCACTCCATGTAAAATCAGGTGCAAAATTGGCTTAAAGATACAGTGGATAGAAATAGGCAAAGCATTATATCACAGTGAACATCATTATAAATTGCACATATCCCCTACATAGTGATTTTCACCATATGCAAAAGTATGCATATATCATATAAAGTGCATTGACATAGTCGTAAATTCATTATGCACAGAGGGATACATCACATGAACATAACATTAACAAACAAGGTAGTGCATTACCAAGTGAACACAGCTTAGCTATTCCCTGGTCCGGGGGAAGGGGACCCCTCCAGCAAAGACCCGTGGAGGGTGTGGGGAAAATCATATGGGGAAAATCACTAAGTAGGGGATATGTGCAATTTATGCCAATGTCCACTGTGATATAACGCTTTGCCTATTTATATCGACTGTATCTTTCAGCCAATTTTATGTGGTGTGCACTTGTAATAAATGTTAATATTTGGTGAAACAGATAAAAATTATTTTTGCCTCCTTTTTTACATCAACATGTAAGCCATTTTCCAACTGACAAAATTATATGTGTGACTAACTCAACAGCCAATCATAGACGCTGTCCCAGAGAATGAGCGTCTGTGATTAGCTGCTGGAGTAAGCTGAAATCATACCAAAACATTCTACCATACTAGAATGTATGGGGTGATGGGCTGTTTTTTCTATTATTTAAATAAATAATTTTAAAAAATGCATGGTCTCCCACTGTATTTTGATTGCCCGCTAAGGCAAAATCAGGCAGCTGGGGGCTGGGATTCTCACCGTGGTATGGCCCAAGTATTCTGGGCCCCCCATGCTCAAAACCTCTGCCTCCCCATTTTCAGGTGCTTAACTGGCTCTTCCAGCAGTCCTGGTGGTGAGTGGCACACTGGGTAATAATTTAGTTAATACCAGCTTTGTAATGTCTGCTGCTACCAAGCCGGATATTCATTATGTCAGGCCAAATTAGAGTGAATGAATCATGAATTTCAAGTAAACATTAAAAAAGAACCATAACACAGAGAAAACACATTTAGGGACTCCATCTTTATTAGAAGAAAAAAAAAAACTCCCTCCGACGTAATCCAGGTCTTCTTACTTCACCTCTGCTATATCTATGCTAGCAGACAAACACTATCTGTTAGCAAGGACAAACACCATATGTTCGCAAGGAGAGCAGGCAGATAACGACAGATGAGTGCCATGTGTGGAGTGACTAATGTATTTACTACAATTAGGCTTTGTATATTATGAAGGGTTTGCTGTTCTGGCATATACCACTTCTAATTTATTAACACCTCTATACATACTCTCTAATATCTATTTTATATTATTCTCTTCCCTTTTTCTTTTCTTTTTTTCCATCCCTTTACTTCATCTTCCCTACTCCCCTCTCTTGCCCTTCTTTCCCTTTCCTTTTCCTGAATTTCCACTCCCCCTCATTTTTATCATTACTAATCTCTCTGATAGATTGCTTCATATACATACAATTTGATAATTATTTAATATTGTCAATTGTATACATATTTAGATTCTTTTGGTCCTTTGGGAAGTCACAGTGGCGGTGGCCCAGCTCCGTGGCCCTGGCCATGCAGTGAAGGGGTTATTTACAGGGGAATTAGAAGTCTTCGGGGCGCCACCTGTGGAACCTAGTAATAGGTGACCAGTGCTGCAGTTGTGGAACTCTGTGGTGGATGGAATGGTAGCCAGGATGGAATCACTTCCCACAGGTGGAGCAGAGCCCCAGGGTTAGTGTAACATTCTATTGGGACGGTGATGGTGACTGTGCAATGGTGCAGGAGGGTGTTGGGAATAACTGGAGGACATTGGGGTTGCACTTCTCAAGTGTTTACTCACAGTTCAGTTCAGCAGTCTAGCCCAGCAGGGGCACTGTGTCCTCCGGGTCTGCGATCCAGCCACCCCCAGGCAGCTTGGGCCCCTCCTCCAAGACACCCTGTCATAAGCCTCTCCTGGTTGACTCTCCCATGCTGGCTACTTGCTTCTCTTGCCCTGCATCTTTGTGCACAGTGTCCCAAGCAGGGAGCTGCAGATCTTGTTGAGCAACGAGCGCCCCATACCCTGCCTCTAGGTCTAGCCACTGTTTTGGCTTATATGCATGGTTATATAAACATGAAAAAAGAGTATATACTCCAGTAATCATATTCCAATTTAATTTATTTTTACCACAAGACAAAGGATAGGACAGAGGTGTAGTGCCACAACACACAGGCACACCGTAGTAATATCAAGGGTTAACAATAGTTGCCCACTACCCACAGAATGAATACATATTTCCTATTGTCAGAATAGTCCTTAAAAAAGGGGGGGGGGGAGATTTTTATTATAAGGCACAAGTCAATTTATCGGCTATACAACAGTAACCCTATTCCAGGCATCAATTGGAGCACTTATATATCTACCAGAAATATTTGGACAGTGACACAAGTTTTGTTATTTTAGCTGTTTACAAAAACATGTTCAGAAATACAATTATATATATATAATATGGGCTGAAAGTGCACACTCCCAGCTGCAATATGAGAGTTTCCACATCCAAATCGGAGAAAGGGTTTAGGAATCATAGCTCTATAATGCATAGCCTCCTCTTTTTCAAGGGACCAAAAGTAATTGGACAATGGACTCTAAGGGCTGCAATTAACTCTGAAGGCGTCTCCCTCATTAACCTGTAATCAATGAAGTAGTTAAAAGGTCAGGGGTGGATTCCAGGTGTGTGGTTTTGCATTTGGAAGCTGTTGCTGTGACCAGACAACATGCGGTCAAAGGAACTCTCAATTGAGGTGAAGCAGAACATCCTGAGGCTGAAAAAAAAGAAAATATCCATCAGAGAGATAGCAGACATGCTTGGAGTAGCAAAATCAACAGTTGGGTACATTCTGAGAAAAAAGGAATTGACTGGTGAGCTTGGGAACTCTAAAAGGCCTGGGCGTCCACGGATGACAACAGTGGTGGATGATTGCCGCATACTTTATTTGGTGAATAAGAACCCGTTCACAACATCAACTGAAGTCCAGAACACTCTCAGTGAAGTAGGTGTATCTGTCTCTAAGTCAACAGTAAAGAGAAGACTCCATGACAGTCAATACAAAGGGTTCACATCTAGATGCAAACCATTCATCAATTCCAAAAATAGACAGGCCAGAGTTAAATTTGCTGAAAAACACCTCAAGAAGCCAGCTCAGTTCTGGAAAAGTATTCTATGGACAGATGAGACATAGATCAACCTGTACCAGAATGATGGGAAGAAAAAAGTTTGGAGAAGAAAGGTAATGACACATGATCCAAGGCACACCACATCCTCTGTAAAACATGATGGAGGCAACGTGATGGCATGGGCATGCATGGCTTTCAATGGCACTGGGTCACTTGTGTTTATTGATGACATAACAGCAGACAAGAGTAGCCGGATGAATTCTGAAGTGTACCGGGATATACTTTAAGCCCAGATTCAGCCAAATGCTGCAAAGTTGATTGGACGGCGCTTCATAGTACAGATGGACAATGACCCCAAGCATACAGCCAAAGCTACCCAGGAGTTCATGAGTGCAAAAAAGTGGAACATTCTGCAATGGCCAAGTCAATCACCAGATCTTAACCCAATTGAGCATGCATTTCACTTGCTCAAATCCAGACTTAAGACGGAAGGACCCACAAACAAGCAAGACCTGAAGGCTGCGGCTGTAAAGGCCTGGCAAAGCATTAAGAAGGAGGAAACCCAGTGATTGGTGATGTCCATGGGTTCCAGACTTAAGGCAGTGATTGCCTCCAAAGGATTCGCAACAAAATATTGAAATAAAAATATTTTGTTTGGGTTATGTTTATTTGTCCAATTACTTTTGACCTCCTAAAATGTGGAGTGTTTGTAAAGAAATGTGTACAATTCCTACATTTTCTATCAGATATTTTTGTTCAACCCTTCAAATTAAACGTTACAATCTGCACTTGAATTCTGTTGTAGAGGTTTCATTTCAAATCCAATGTGGTGGCATGCAGAGCCCAACTCGCGAAAATTGTGTCACTGTCCAAATATTTCTGGCCCTAACTGTACATATATATCGCCTTTACAAATCAAAAGGTCACATGGGGTGAAGAAGCGCCCCTACATAAAGTACCTTAGTGCTTATTGCTGTAATGCCCAATTAAAAGGACAGCCCAACGCGTTTCGTGACCCTAAAACATGGGTCACTTCATCACCCCCTGATGAAGTGACCCGTGTTTTAGGGTCACGAAACGTGTTGGGATTCGGTGGTCCGTCGCCACCCCCTCCCTGTGTGCTCCAGCACAGATGGCCTCCGATGGACCGGGTAATGTGTGTGACCTTCATGTCCGCTCCCCACTTCATTGATATATGTAGCATTCTTCCTATGTCCGTTTTCATGCTAGGGGTCTTCATGGCTGTCCTTTTAATTGGGCATTACAGCAATATTTTCGAGGAAACACGGTACATGAGGTTATTTTCTGCTGTTATCATGCATCACATTATACTTATTTTGATTTGACTAAAGTACATCTCTGCTCTGCTATTTTACATTTTTTTGTGCTCTTGTGTTTCTATAAATTTATGTAGCACCTGTGCATGTTTCTTTCCTCATTTACAAGGCTAAGCATTGTATCCCCTTTTTCTTATATGCACCTCTTGCATGATCATTTTTATATCGATACATGTGCAATGTATCTTCTTAATCTGCCCGATATGAATCTTGTGAGCATACCCTGCACCCAGTTGTTGGACAGTGATGTTTCCTTATTGGAGCACACTATGTATTTATATGTGCTTGTGCATTTTTTGGTTAAATTGTTTGTCCAAGGTGTCCTTAAGCTAGAATAAAATTGAATATTTTTTCTAAATACATTTGGTGAGCCCGATCATTAACACGCTTTCTTGTCTCTGGTTTATTCATGAAGGATCTGAGTGTGCTCCATACAAAGCAGGTACCATATGACCTAGCTTCTATAACTGTTGTTTAACAATACAAATATCAAACAAATGCTTTAATTGTGGTACACATGTGCCAGTAGATTTGCTTCATAGGATATCCTCAATTTTAATTAATTATAGGTAGGATGAGTAAACCGAACTTTAAAGTTCAACGTTCGTAAGGAACACAGCCTTTACAAAAAACAAATGAGTGTTTGATTTCGGAGTTCAGGTGCTTTATGTATGCAAACTACTCGAGAAAACATCACTGTGCTAAGGTACACTCGGTGTTCAGCTTAATGCGAGCTGCTTGCAGTGTTTGAATGGCTCGCATGTCCAATAAGGTTCGGGTCAAGTTTGGATCCAGAAGAGAACTTTATACGAACTTTATATAAAGTCCAGCTGAACCTCCAGAACCCAATCTTCCACAGGTCTGCTGATCAATCACAGGCAATCAATGGATTGCAATTCCCATATGGGACTTGTCCAGGGTTGTCCAGGTTTTTCATGAAAAACTTCACATAATCTATGTGCCACTTTTAAAAATGTTTCCTTTCTCTGGATCAAGTTATAAAACAAAGTTACAAGATTTACTGCTTTTCCTGTCCTCTGCTAGAACTCAATGGAATTTTCAACTATACTGATTACGGAGACTGTGTAACACAAGGTTTCTCAAGTTAGGCTGCTTTCACATAACGATTTTCGGATTTCCGATGCTGTCCGAAAAAAATCGGAGAGCATCGGACCGATTTTCGGACCCCATGTATCCCTATGGGGATCGGACCGAATCGGATGTGCACTAAATGCCATCCGATTTGGTCCGATCCGATTCTGTCCGATTTTATTATCGGTGCTAAAATCGGAGCCTGCTCCGATTTTAGCACCGAAAATAAAATCTGACAGATTCGGATCGGACCAAATCAGATGGCATTTAGTGCACATCCGATCTGACCCGATCCCTATAACATGGGGCCCTATGGAGAAGGGTCCGAGGAAACATCTATGTCTCCTCGGACCCCGTTTTACTGTACTGAGCATGCTCAGTACAGTAAAACTGCTCCTAACTAGGAGCACAAGTGTTAAAAAAAAAAAAAAAAGGTTATTCTCACCTCCCCCCCGAGCCCCCGCCGTCTTCCGCCATCTTCTGCCATCTTCTGCCATCTTCTTCTAGGCTCCCGGTGGCTCCCGCAGGCTGCCGGTGTCAGCAGAGCGCTCCCTCTGCTGTTCAGGACCTGCGGTGATGTCACAGTCACGTGACCGCGGGTTCACCATGGTGAACCCGCGGTCACATGACTGTGACATCACCGCAGGTCCTGTGTACAGCAGAGGTACACCTCTGCTGACACCGGCAGCCTGCGGGAGCCTAGAAGAAGATGGCGGAAGATGGCGGAAGACGGCGGGGGCTCGGGGGGAGGTGAGAATAACCTTTATTTTTTTTTATTTTTTTTGCAGCCCGGCGCCGATTTTATGCCAGAATCGGGTGCCTATTTGGCACCCGATTCCAGGCATCAGAAGGGAGCCGATGCTGTCCGATTTATATCGGACAGCATCGGCTCCCCTCAAATCGTAATGTGAAGGTAGCCTAAGAAGACTTTGACCGATTCATTAAAGAGGACCTGTCACCCCCTGGTGCATGGCAAGCTAAATGCACCACTGAATGCCTGCATTCAGGGAAGGGGCCCCCATGGCTCTAGCCCCCTATGCACAGAGAAACAAACGTTATAAATCTTACATATAGTGAGTCTGGAGGGCATTCCTTCTTATAGAGTTAGCACTGGCACGAAGGTCTCCAGGCAGCCTCCTGCTGCTCTGTTCCTCCTCCTTATTGTGTCCGCCCCCCTCGTCGCCTGCGCCGATGTCTAAGCTTCTGATCTCACACAGGCGCATAGCGAGGCCGTGCCGTCAGTCGCTGGCTAGAGCCATGGGGGACCCCTTCCCTGAATGCAGCAGGCATGCTGCATTCAGTGGTATATTTAGATTGCCATGCACCAAGGGGGTGACAGGTCCTCTTTAAAGCAAATTGCCAGAAACTCTTCAAAAAGTCACAAACGTTTTGCTTATGGCAGAGTTAAGCAACAATTTTGCAACTTTTGGCATTTTCACACAAGTATCATTCAGCTCTGCCAAAAATGCTGGAGGTCAGGCAGGATGCCTTGGCGGCAAGATGTAACATGTCTTACAACACAAATATTACTCCAGTTACCAGAAATTGTATTTCAGGGACTGGAGTAAGAAAATAATTCTACTATTCAGATGACCTTGCTTCATCAAAGCATGTGCGACTCAGGCGCTTCAGAGTCCAGGACCCCCCTCATCAACACAGATGGGAACAAAGCCAGTGTTGATGAATCAGGGCCTTTATGTCAGGACGTGGATAAATATCAACATAGGACCTTATATCCGATCTATAAAGACACATCTTGGTAGAGTAATTCATGCGCGTGTACACACTGAAAATGTGTGCTGCTATTAAACAAAATATCACATTGAAGACAAGTGACATGGCGATTAAGGCATGGAGGCTTGGTTTGTACTTAAACCCAGACATGTATTGTTAAATGTGACATGCCCAATTTATCATTAGTTATGAAGTGAAAACGGATGAATACACATTCAATTTACTTCAGCTGTTTTCTTCATTTATCAAACTCTTTCATCATCCATCATTTCCCTCAACCTGGCCTTTTTTTGATTTGTACAAATAACATACTTCCATAAATTTAATCTAATTTATCATAATTGCAAGGCAGTGTCTCTTTAATGAACCATTCAAAGACTGAATAAGGTTTATTACAATTTTAATATAAATCCCTTAGATAGAATCTACAAAGCCCACCAGGAGATAGGTCGGCTTGATATGTCTCTATATTTGAGTTGACACATCAATGTGAGAAATTTCTCAAGCATATTGTTCATCGTTATCTAACAACTGTTCTCATAAATTGGAGGACGTTCATCATTTTACATGACAAGACAATACCTGTTGCTGATCCAAACTTCATTTAATTGAAACATTCAGCAAGATCCATTTCTTTGATATATTTCTCCCTATTTTAATCATATCTTTTTTAAATAAAATTAATCACAAAGGTTCAATTTATACCTGTAATTAAGCATTTCTGTAGCTTAGCTCATTTTAGCTACATATTAAATCTAAGGCAAAACATCTTTACTTTTTCAGTTAAATAGTCAGCAAATAGCATCTTTAGAATATGTGCACACCTAGCATTTTTGTTGCAATACTGCCTTTATATTTGTCATGATTACACCCCTCAGAGTGTCCTAGGCTCAGTGAGTGACAGCTCACCTGTCCGACAGATTCCCGGGTGTGTCAAATAGTCAGATTTGTGAGTGACAGCTCGGCCGCCTATCTGAGTCTGAGGCGTGCTGAGCTGTCAGTATTGTGAATGACAAGCCAGTTGCCCAATCAGTGCTGACTTTATTCCAATTGTTTCCCGCTCTGAACTAACATCTGGCTATTTAGTTGGCTGACTATGGTCTCACCATTGCTGGTTGTAGCCTTAACTAGTTCATAGTGCTATTGGGTTCTGATCCTTTGCTGCCCGACCTTGGACCTTGCCTACAACCATCTGTTTTGCCTAGCCCCTCCAATACCTTCCTGGAACTGTGACCTCGGACTGTGACCTGATTACTCCTTTGTCTTATCCCTCTGTTTATGATGAGATCTCTTGGCATCTGATCCTGGATCTAATGACTCCCTTCCCTCATGGTTTATCCGTGAAGTGACTCAGTGTCACATTTAATCTCATGGGCTGCGTCACAATATTCCATTATTGCAAGGAAGCTTGTATCAGAAAATATGCGAGTTAAACAATTATGAACAAACAATAAAAATATACATTATACCGTATATACTCGTGTATAAGCTGACCCGTGTTTAAGCCGACCCCCCTACTTTTGCCCCCAAAAACTGGGAAAACCTATTGACTCGTGTATAAGCCGAGGGTGGACCCCAGCACAGGTATACAGCCCCCAGCAGTGTGGTATACAGCAGCCTCCCCAGTGGTATATACAGGCTCCAGCAGTGTTACAGCAGCCTCCCCAGTGGTATATACAGCAGCAGCCCCAGTGGTAGTATACAGCAGCAGCCCCAGTGGTAGTATACAGCAGCAGCCCCAGTGGTATATACAGCAGCAGCCCCAGTGGTAGTATACAGCAACAGCCCCAGTGGCAGTATACAGCAACAGCCCCAGTGGCATATACAGCAGCAGTCCCAGTGGTAGTATACAGCAGCAGCCCCAGTGGTAGTATACAGCAGCAGCCCCAGTGGTAGTATACAGCAGCCGCCCCAGTGGTAGTATACAGCAGCCTCAGAGGTATATACAGCAGCCCCAGTGGTAGTATACAGCAGCCCCAGAGGTATATACAGCAGCCACAGTGGTAGTATACAGCAGCAGCCCCAGTGGTAGTATACAGCAGCCCCAGAGGTATACACAGCAGCCCCAGTCTTAGTATACAGCAGCCCCAGAGGTATATACAGAAACTGGGAAAACCTATTGACTCGTGTATAAGCCAAGGGTGGACCCCAGCACAGGTATACAGCCCCCAGCAGTGTGGTATACAGCAGCCTCCCCAGTGGTATATACAGGCCCCAGCAGTGTTACAGCAGTCTCCCCAGTGGTATATACAGCAGCAGCCCCAGTGGTAGTATACAGCAGCAGCCCCAGTGGTATATACAGCAGCAGCCCCAGTGGTAGTATACAGCAGCAGCCCCAGTGGTATATACAGCAACAGCCCCAGTGGTAGTATACAGCAGCAGCCCCAGTGGTAGTATACAGCAGCAGCCCCAGTGGCTTCCTCCTCTGGCGCACAGACAATGACATCATTGCCTGTGCCCACCGGAGGAGGAAGCCGGAAGAAGCCGGAGGAAGCCGGAGGAGCCCGATGGCGGCGGGACAGCGACAGGGATAAGTATAATTATGTATTCCTTTACAGGTTGGCGGCAGCAAGGGGGAACCCCTGTATACCGATGGGGGGGGCCTGTATACCGATGGGGGGGGGGCGCCTGTATATGACTCGCGTATTAGCAGAGGCGGCTTACCTTTCAGCCCAATTTTTGGGCTGAAAAACTCGGCTTATACGCGAGTATATACGGTATTTGGCAAGGAGCTCTACATTAGCTGTTTCCTACCATTTCATATCTCTACTAGAAAGCAGGTAGGCAGCTAGTTTATATGCTGATCATGGCAACATGATAACTAAGTAGCCCTGGCAAACTATAATGAACAATCAATAATATCTATAAAAAAAGAATAGATTTTTTTTAACAATGTTCCACTGTAAAATCAGTTTGCTTTTTGTTACATGTGGAAAACAGGTAAATAGATCAAAGTGTCTGAATCTTCTCTTAGTACAAAAACAATAAATGTGATAGCCAGTTCAATCTGTACTCAGTACAAAAGCAATATTATTTATATATTTATTATGCTTTGCTTATATAGTGCCCCAATATTCCATAGTGCTTTACATACATCATCATCACTGTGCCAATTTGGCTCACAATCTAACTTCTGTAGTGTGTAGTATGTCTTTGGAGTGTGGGAGAAAACCGGAGGAAACCCACACAAACACAGGGAGAAAATACAAACTCCTATTGATTAACCCATTCACCCGCTGGCAATTTTAATTTTTCCGTTTTTCATTTTTCCTTCCCTTCTTCCAAGAGAAATACATTTTTATTTTTCTGTCAATATAGACATATGACGGCTTGTGTTTTGCGGGACAAGTTGTACTTTCAGATGAAATCATTTATTTTACCATATATTGTACAGTAAAATGGGAAAAAAATGTCATGGTGCGGTGAAGTGCACTGAGATACAGGCTGATTTGCTGCTAAGGGAAAAAAAGAAAAAAAAAAGACTCTTTATATCTGATTCTCTAGCGAGTGTGACCGCGAGCTTTGTGTGACAGAGCAAGTGCGACAGAAGTAAGTGTGTGACTTGTGATTCAGTGACTTTGGATTAAGGGAGTTTGGAAGGGAGGACTTACTGAATTGCTGGTTGTATTTTATTAATACTTTGCATTTCTTTTTACTTATCATTTCTGTCTGGTGCAATCCCCATTAGGACATGAGCTCCATGATTGGCAATGCCATCCAGTGTACATCTTGCCACATGTATGCATTCCTTGACCAGCCGGCCGAGGGTGCATACTGCTGTGTGAGATGTGAGTACGTTGTGCATTTGGAAGCCCAGATACTGGATCTAAATGAACGACTGACAACGCTGAGATCCATAGACAATATGGAAAGGAGTCTGCTGCTCACTGAACAGCTGCTCAATGGGATAGATGTGGGGGAGGATGGTACTATGGAGCCTCAGGACCATGAGGTAGCTAGCTGGGTGACAGTTTAGAAGGCGGGGTAGAGGGAAGGGTGCCAGGGAGGCTAGCCCTGATCTGGCACACCCCAATAAATTTGCTATGTTGGCAGATGAGGGGGGTGTGAGTTCAGGGATAGCACTGCTGCAGCAGGGCATGACCTCTGAAAGCCAGAGGAGTGTCTGCTCCAGTAAGGGGGAAAACAGGAGAGTAGGGCAGGCCAGACAGGTGCTGGTAGTGGGGGACTCAATTATTAGGGGAATAGATAGGGCAATCTGTCACAAAGACAGGGATCGTCGAACAGTGTGCTGCCTACCTGGCGCTCGAGTCCGGCACATCGCTGATCAGGTTGACAGATTACTGGGAGGGGCTGGTGAGGACCCAGCGGTCATAGTGCACATTGGCACAAATGACAAAGTTAGAGGTAGGTGGAAGGTCCTTAAAGATGATTTCAGGGAATTAGGCTGCAAGCTTAAGGCAAGGACCTCCAAGGTAGTATTCTCTGAAATACTGCCTGTACCACGTGCCACACCAGAGAGGCAACGGGAGATTAGGGAGATAAATAAGTGGCTCAGGAATTGGTGTAGGAAGGAGGGGTTTGGGTTCCTGGAGAACTGGGCCGACTTCTCTGTTGGCTACAGGTTCTATGCTAGGGACGGGCTGCACCTCAATGGGGAGGGTGCAGCTGTGCTGGGGGAGAAAATGGCTAGAAGGTTGGAGGAGTGTTTAAACTAGGGATTGGGGGGGAGGGTATTCATTGTATAGGAGGGGAAGATAGTGTAAACAGTAACCTGGGCACAAGTAATAAAATTGGGGCTGGCATGGGGGGTGGGGTTAGAACAGTCAATCTAGTAGGAAGGAATAGAGGTAAAGAGAGATGCATAAAGTGCATGTTCACTAATGCCAGAAGCCTCACCAACAAAATGGAGGAATTAGAATTGATTTTGTTGGAAAATAATTATGACATGGTGGGGATTTCGGAGACTTGGCTGGATGAGAGCCATGACTGGGCTGTTAATTTACAGGGCTATTGTCTGTTCAGAAATGACCGTACAAATAGGCGAGGAGGAGGTGTATGTTTATACGTAAAATCATCCTTAAAACCCATCCTGCGTGATAATATAGGTGAATCTAATGGAAATGTAGAGTCTCTGTGGGTGGAGATAAGGGGAGGGGGAAAAAATAATAAATTACTGATAGGGGTTTGTTATAAGTCCCCAACAATAATGGAAGTGGAGGAGAATATCCTCATAAAGCAAATAGATGAAGCAGCAACTCAGGGAGAAGTCATTATTATGGGGGACTTCAACTACCCTGAAATACATTGGGGATCAGAAACCTGCAGTTCCAGCAAAGGTAATAAGTTTTTGAAAACTATAAGAGACAATTACCTTTCACAACTGGTTCAGGACCCAACAAGAAGGGGGGCACTGCTGGACCTAATATTAACCAACAGGCCAGACCGCATATCAAATATACGGGTTGGAGGTCACTTGGGTAATAGTGATCATAACTTAATAAGCTTTCAAGTATCCTTTACTAAGACGTGTAGTAGAGGGGCCACAAGGACACTAAACTTCAGGAAGGCAAATTTCCAACGGTTGAGAGATGATCTTAGTGCAATAAACTGGGACGATGTCCTGAGACATAAAAGTACACAACACAAATGGGAGATGTTTATTAGCATCCTGAATAGGACCTGTGCACAATATATACCCTATGGGAATAAGCATGCTAGAAATAGGAGGAAACCACTATGGCTAAATAAAGCGGTAAGAAGTGCAATATGTGACAAAAAGAAAGCATTTAGGGAATTAAAGCAAGTAGGTAGTGATGAAGCATTAAATAAATACAGAAAATTAAATAACATTTGTAAAAAGCAAATCAAGGCAGCAAAGATTGAGACAGAGAGACTCATTGCCAGAGAAAGTAAAAAGAATCCCAAAATATTTTTTAACTACATAAATAGTAAGAAACTAAAAAATGATGGTGTTGGCCCCTTTAAAAATAGTCTGGGTGAAATGGTGGATGAGGATGAGGAAAAAGCAAATATGCTAAATGACTTTTTTTCAACAGTATTTACACAAGAAAATCCCATGACAGACAATATGATCAGTGATAACAAAAATTCTCAATTAAACGTCACCTGCTTAACCCAAGAGGATGTACGGCATCGTCTAAAAATCACTAAAATTGACAAATCCCCGGGCCCAGATGGGATACACCCCAGAGTGCTGCAGGAATTAAGTACTGTCATAGATAGACCATTATTTTTAATATTTAAAGATTCCATAATAACAGGGTCTGTACCACAGGACTGGCGTATAGCAAATGTGGTGCCAATATTCAAAAAGGGGACAAAAACTGAACTTGGAAATTATAGGCCAGTAAGCTTAACCTCTACTGTGGGTAAAATCCTAGAGGGTTTTCTAAGAGATGCTATACTGGAGTATCTGAAGAAAAATAACCTCATGACCCATTATCAACATGGTTTTACGAGGGACCGTTCCTGTCAAACTAATCTAATAAGCTTCTATGAAGAAGTAAGTTCTGGACTGGACCAAGGAAATGCAGTGGATGTGGTGTATATGGACTTTTCAAAAGCTTTTGATACGGTGCCACACAAAAGGTTGATACATAAAATGAGGGCAATGGGGATAGGGGAAAATATGTGTAAGTGGGTTAAGAACTGGCTTAGTGATAGGAAACAAAGGGTGGTTATTAATGGAACACACTCAGAATGGGTCACAGTTAACAGTGGGGTACCACAGGGGTCAGTGTTGGGCCCGCTTCTATTTAATATATTTATTAATGACTTTGTAGGGGGCATACAGAGTAGAATCTCAATATTTGCAGATGACACTAAACTCTGCAGGGTAATCAATACAGAGGAGGACAATTTTATATTACAGGAGGATTTATGTAAACTAGAAGCTTGGGCTGCTAAATGGCAAATGCGCTTTAATGGGGATAAATGTAAAGTCATGCACTTGGGCAGAGGAAACAAAAGGTATAATTATGTGCTTAATTGTAAAACACTGGGCAAAACTGTCACTGAAAAAGACCTGGGTGTATGGGTAGATGACAAACTCACATTTAGTGGCCAGTGTCAGGCAGCTGCTGCAAAGGCAAATAAAATAATGGGATGCATTAAAAGAGGCATAGATGCTCATGAGGAGAACATAATTTTACCTCTATACAAGTCACTAGTGCGACC
Source organism: Allobates femoralis (assembly GCA_033576535.1). Lineage (NCBI taxonomy): Eukaryota > Metazoa > Chordata > Amphibia > Anura > Aromobatidae > Allobates > Allobates femoralis. Next base: position 299,228,760 of record JARQOC010000003.1, on the reverse strand, counting down.
ACACTTAGAATACTGTGTACAATTCTGGTCTCCGGTGTATAAGAAAGACATAGCTGAACTAGAGCGGGTCCAGAGAAGAGCGACAAAAGTTATTAGAGGACTAAGGGGTCTGCAATACCAAGACAGGTTATTAAACTTGGGGTTATTTAGCTTGGAAAAACGAAGGCTTAGGGGTGATCTTATAATAATGTATAAATATATGAGGGGGCAGTACAGAGACCTTTCTAATGATCTCTTTACTCTTAGGCCTGAGACTGGGACAAGGGGGCATCCTCTACGTCTGGAGGGAAGAAGGTTTAATCATAATCACAGACTCGGATTCTTTACTGTAAGAGCAGTGAGACTGTGGAACGCTCTGCCACATGATGTTGTAATGAGTGAGTCACTACTAACATTTAAGAAGGGCCTGGATGCCTTTCTTGAAAACTATAATATTACCAGTTATATATACTAGATTCTTTACTATAAGAGCAGTGAGACTATGGAACTCTCTGCCACATGATGTTGTAATGAGTGACTCACTACTAACATTTAAGAAGGGCCTGGATGCCTTTCTTGAAAACTATAATATTACCAGTTATATATACTAGATTCTTTGATAGGGCGTTGATCCAGGGAATTAGTCTGATTGCCGTATCTGGAGTCAGGAAGGAATTTTTTCCCCCAATGTGGAGATTAGTGTTGCCACATGGGGGTTTTTTTGCCTTCCTCTGGATCAACATGTTAGGCTATGGGTTGAACTAGATGGACTTAAAGTCTTCCTTCAACCTTAAAAACTATGTTACTATGTTAAAAACTATGTTACTATGAAATTGCAAAAATATAAGTGGAATTACACATTTGTTTGTTTGGGTTTTTAGTCACCATGTTCACTACATAGTAAAACTGACATGTCAGTATGATGCTTTGGGTCGGTACGAGTTCATAGATACCAAACATGTATACCTTTACTGGTATCTAAGTGGTAAAAAAAATTCAGACGTGCGAGGGGGACTTGCAAGGGGGAGGATGCGAGCTCACAACGTGAGTTCGTATTAGAGGGAAGGAGGCGACCTATGATGTGGATGTGCATCAAAGGTCGTAAAGGGGTTAAAGGGGTTGTCCCAGATAAAAAGTTAATTTTAAGCAATAGATGTTAGAATACAAATAATTTTACAATTGGATGTGTTAAAAAATGTAGTGGAGGTGTCTGATTTTACAGAGTTTGCTCATACCACATCTCCTGGGCAGGGGAGGAAGTAAAAGAGTATACAGACATTACAGCACAGGATTGCAAATAATTTGTTCTTTGAGGTAAAAAAAAATTAAGAATGGGCAGAGAAATGTTTTACCTCACAAAAAGAATCAGCTGTGATCCCATGTTGTAATGTCTGTATAATTTTTTAATTCCTCGTCGATCCTGGATATAGGAAAATCAATCGTGATCAAACCATGTCCCTGTATGGTCGGATACATCCATTAAACAGTACATAGCAGGGACACAAATATAGGAGTATCTCAGCACGGGAACATTTTTAACCCCTTCACCCCAGGCAATTTTTCATTTTTCGCTTTAGTTTTTTCCTCCCCTGCTTCCAAAAGCCATAACTTCTTTATTTTTCCATCAATATAGACATATGAGTGCTTGTTTCTTGTGGAACAAGTTGTAATTTTAAACACATAATTCATTTCACCATATAGTGTCCTGGAACACTCCCTCCTGTCAAAATCACACCTCACCACCAGTGCCCAGGACCCGCTCCCATCCCACCTCATTCCCAACCTCACCTCCGTTATCATCCCAGCCCTAACTCATCTTTTCAACCTATCACTTACCACTGGCACCTTCCCCTCAGCCTTCAAACACGCCTTGATCACACCCATCCTCAAAAAACCCTCCCTCGATCCCACAACTGTCTCCAACTACCGCCCTATATCTCTCCTCCCTTTCGTCTCTAAACTACTTGAACAGCATGTCCACTCTGAGCTGTCCTCTCACCTCTCCTCCTGCTCCCTCTTTGACCGCCTGCAATCTGGCTTCCGACCCCTCCACTCCACTGAAACAGCCCTGACCAAAGTCACAAATGACCTACTGACTGCCAAAAGCAAGCGTCACTACTCTGTTCTCCTCCTCCTCGACCTGTCAGCCGCCTTCGACACTGTTGACCACTCCCTTCTACTACAGATCCTGGAATCTCTTGGCATCACGGACCTTGCCCTCTCTTGGATCTCCTCATACTTAACAGACCGCACCTTCAGCGTCACCCACTCCCACACCTCCTCCTCGCCCTTCCCCCTATCTGTCAGGGTCCCCCAGGGCTCGGTTCTTGGACCATTACTGTTATCAATCTACACTCTCGGTCTAGGGCAACTCATTGAGTCCCATGGCCTCCAATATCACCTCTACGCCGACGACACCCAAATCTACCTGTCTGGTCCTGACATCGCCTCCCTTCTATCCAAAATTCCACATTGCCTGTCCGCCATCTCATCCTTCTTCTCTGCTCGCTTCCTTAAGCTGAACATGGACAAAACCGAGTTCATAGTCTTCCCCCCAAGATGCTCCCCCTCACTACCTGACCTATCCATCATTGTCAACGACTGCTCTCTCTCTCCAGTCCCCCAAGCCAAGTGCCTCGGGGTTATCCTTGACTCTTCCCTCTCCTTCAAGCCCCACATCCAGGCCCTCGCCACCTCCTGCCGACTCCAGCTCAAAAACATCTATAGGATTCGCACTTTCCTTGACCACGACACTGCAAAAACCCTTATTCACGCTCTCATCATCTCCTGCCTCGATTACTGCAACCTCCTGCTCACCGGCCTCCCTAATACCTCCCTTGCACCCCTCCAATCTATCTTGAACTCCGCTGCCCGCCTAATCCATCTGTCTCCCCGCTACTCCCCTGTCTCCCCCCTCTGCCAAGCCCTTCATTGGCTCCCTGCTTCCCAGAGATCCCGGTTTAAAACATTAACCATGACATACAAAGCCATTCACAACCAGTCCCCTCCATACATCTCTGACATGGTCTCCCGTTACCTACCCTCACGCAACCTGCGATCCTCCCAAGAGCTTCTCCTCTACTCCCCCCTCATCTCCTCTTCGCACAACCGCATACAGGATTTCTCCCGTGCTTCACCCAGACTCTGGAACTCACTGCCCCAACACATCAGACATTCTCCTACCCTGGGAACCTTCAAAAGAAGCCTGAAGACCCACCTGTTCCGCCAAGCTTACCACCTGCAATAAGACCCAGTCCACCACACCGCCTCATGACTGGAATTTCCCCCTCCCACTGTATCCGCACCCGCCCCTCGTAGACTGTGAGCCTTTGTGGACAGGATTTCTACCCTCTTGTTTCTGTACAACTGAATTGTCAACATTTATTGTTACTTGTATTGTTACTTGTCCTAGTCTGCCCTTTTTAACATGTAAAGCGCCATGGAATATAATGGCGCTATATAAATTAATAATAATAATAATAATAATAACACAGGAAAAAAAACAAGTGCAGTGAAATTGCAAAAAAAATGTGAAATCACACAATTATTTAGTTTTTTTTATTCATCATGCTCACTATATAGTAAAACTGACATAAAGGTATGATACCTCTAGCCAGTACAAGTTCGTTAATACTAAATATTTAGTTTCACTTTTATCTAAGTGGTGAAAAAATATTAGGAATCAGAAATAAAAAAATAAAAAGAGTTCCGCATTTGGTGCCATTTTCCACGAACTGTAATGTTCTCATCTTTTGGGATCTGGGGCTTTGTGAGGACGTATTTTTTGCATCTTGTGTAGAGATGAAAACACCTTTTGAAGTTCGAGTTTGGCTCTGTTTGCTAAACGGGCATATGTTTTCTGAATAGATCGGCAAACAGTTCGCCACCTTCTGAACCTCATTCAAATCAATGGAAGGCAAAATCAAGGGCCTAGCAAACACTTTCAAGGGGGCCTAGAAGAAAAATCTTTTATTTGGAATAAAACACACAGACAGCACTGTTTTCTATTACCCATGAAACATACCCCACAACGGTAATCCACAGTCAGCACTAGAGTGTTCATTTTAGTGCTCCTACATCTCGATGAGTGTAGAGTCTGGAAACGTGCCTGCCCACAGGGATTATCACTCAGACACTGGCAGTCAGCTTTCTGAGCTGAGCAGTGACATTAGAAAGTTCATCTGAGGACAGAGCATGCATGGCTCCGCAGAGTCCTCAGATAAACCCTCTCACGTCACAGCCATGTGTCAGTGTGAGCCTGCTGCTCAAGGTGAACAGACATATCATTGCTCACATTTGTTGCTGTGGATTACCATTGGAGGGTATGTTTTTACTTAATAAATGGGTGACAGTGTATGGTTATCTGTGTGTTGTTTTTTTTTATGAACCATCATTTTTATTGATAATTTTGTAATAAATTTTTATAGAGAAATAGCAGAATGAAAAAGATGATATACATAAACGATATAATTAAGCTAAACCCAATTTGAAGTTAATGGCATAAGCATGTTTCAAAGATCAAAGTTGAAAAAGAGAGATTCCCCCCCCCCTTAAATGCCTTTCTCCTATAGTTAGTCTTACTCATAAGCCATTACCTACTTAGTTCGTTTATAACCAGAAAGATTGCAATTTCAGTTTAGGTTCTACATCTTAGTCTACCCAAAGTGCCTCCCAAATCCTCCAAGGCGTACCACTCTGAATGTTTGTAAGGTGTCATGAACTTCTCAATCTCAGAGGCCGAGAAAGTTTTTACTATGAATGGTTTCCATTTAAGAAAAAACTTTTTGGCCATTTTGGTAACATTTCTAAGTGTTTCCATAGACTCAAGAGCTAGTGTTTTCCTAAGGGTGTCTTGTACCAACTCCAGTTTAGGGATGGAATCATGTATCCAGTGCTGTAGGAGTAGCCTTTATGCCACTAGGGATATTGTGTGGAATAGAACATGTGTCCGATTCCCAGTCCCAGTGTCTCGTGAGTAATGAAATAAGCATAACAACGGGTCACTTTTACTTTCGTTAGGATATAATCCCAAAGCAAGCTCTCCAACTCCCTTCCAGAATCTCTGCGTCTCTGGACAAGACCACATCCCATGCTCCAGATCGGTCATGTGGGCATTACATTTGGGACAATGTACCCATCTATCTCTATTAGCCGGTGATGGCAGGATATTAAAACCCATTATAGTCCCATGGAGGAGTCTGTACTGGGTATCTCTCCATTTTTCATCTATAATAAATTTCCTTACTGTTCCCCACCCTTCTAACATTTTTTGTATCAAGTCAGGACCTTCAATGTGTTTCCTCCACAAGGAGAATAGTTTGTGAGTCAGTGTCGGTCTGAGAGTATTTTGCAGTTTACTATAAATGTAGGATATAGACATGTCGTTCAAACTAATCCCCACCAGGTCATTCCACCGCACTCCGTCCAGCTCGGCCGAAACATCACGCAATCGGGACAGGAGATGATGATGAATTTGCAAATACTGTAACCAATGGAATCCGGAAAGATTAAATTTAGTCAAAATTTCTGTACCAGTCAACCATCTCCTCTCCCGCATATGCATGAGGTCGCCCAGAGTCTTTATGCCTCTCTCCCTCCATGGACGGAACAGCAAATTTTCTCGACGCTGTGAGAAGGCCGGGCTGGCCCAGGGGTTCAATTTCTTAGATATCCTCCATGAAAGATTCATTTTTTTTCTGACCACTTTCCATGTCATCACCGTGTCCCTGCAGATAGACGTACACTTAATCCTGGGAGGTAGTTCCGACACAGAGGAGTGCAAGAGAGCAGACAGCTCCCAAGATTTCGAGAACTCGCCCTCCAGGCCCACATCAGAGAACGTGGAAGTATTATTAATCCAGTCTAGAACATTTCTCATGACACACGCCAGATTATAACCCCTAACATCCGGGACCCGCAGCCCCCCATCTTCTCTTGACTGCATTAAAGTTGCTAGGTTTATTCTGGCTCTTTCACCTCCCCAGAGAAATTTAGAAAAGGCAGCATTTAGTCTCTTAACGTCAACGTGTTTCAATAACATAGGAATTGTCTGGAGCGGATAGAGCAGTCTTGCGAAGCTAATCATTTTGATAAGATGATAGTGGCACAGCAACGACAGAGGTAGATTTTTCCAACTCTCCAATTCTCTTTCTCTTTTTTCTATAATCGGAACAAAGTTCAATTTGTAAATCATTCCAGGTGTTCTGGCCAACTGAACCCCAAGATATTTCAAACTGTATTTGGCTATGGGTATCTCACAAATCATGTCTCTAGAACAATTATGTTTTCCATCTTTGAGGAAAAGAATTTCACATTTGTCTCTATTTAACCTTAGTCCTGAAGATTGACCAATTTTTTCTATAACGTCCAGGATCTGAGATCTCTTTGTGGATTTGTAGAAACAAAATTATATCGTCAGCGAAGAGGGACAATTTAACTTCCCTCTCCCCCACTTTAAGGCCCTCATAGGTGTTCTGCGTAGCTAAAAATAACGCTAACGGTTCTATCGCCAAGTTAAAAAGAAGGGGTAACAGCAGACTGCCCTGGCGAGTTCCCTTTTCTAGTCTGAATGTATCTGACAGAAACCCCGGAATGCTTATACAGGCCTTCAGGTTATTGTAAAGAGATTGTAAAAATTGGCGAAAGGGTCCCACCAAGCCGATAGAGTCTAGAACCCGATCCAGCCATGACCACCTCACATTATCAAATGCTTTCTCTGCATCAAGGGTGATCAAGGCTGGATCTCCTCTCCCACGTTCTCCTTGGTGTCTCACCACATCTAGGAGGAGCATAGCCCTCCTGATGTTCGTGACTGTAGACCGCGTGGTGTGGCAGTATCAGTCTGGGTAAGATCGTTGCTAGCCTGTCAGCCAAGATTTTTGAGAGAAGCTTCAAGTCCTGATTTATAAGAGAGATTGGCCTGTAACTGGCCGGGTCCGACGGTGGTTTGCCAGGTTTTGGGATCAATTTTATATGGGCCATATTCATTCTTTCGGGGATTGGAGCACCTCGCATAATGGAATTGTACAACTCCATCAATACGGGAGATATCTGTTCTCTTAATGTTGTAAAAAAGGCCCCATTAAAACCATCAGGGCCCGGTGCCTTGCCAGGGTTCAATGATTTAATTGCAATTTCTATTTCATTGACTGAAATGGGGCTATTTAAGTATTGTCTTTCATCTTCTGTCAGTCCAGGCATATTAATGGAGTTCATCCATTCCTCCCCAACTACCCCATCTACGCTACTTTCCTCATATAACGAGGCATAGTGTTTCCCCAATATCTGGACAATTTTTTCAGGACCAGACCATAGCTTACCATGTTTGTCGCTAATTGTCAGTATAGGGGTGGCTGGTCTCCTGCCTCTCGCCGACCTTGCTAGCAGGCGCCCGGCCTTATCTCTGAATCTGTTCAAATCAATTTCTAGGTGGCTCCTATAAAAATCCTCCCTTTTGATTGCCCAAGTGTCAAATGTTTTTTTGGCAGACAACCATTCCTCTATATCTACCTCTGTCATTGTTTGCTTATATAGAAGATACGTTTCACGTACTCTGGTACTGGCTTTTAAGTAATTTTCTTTGACTTTTTTTTTCAGTTGAATGCTGTAGGCCATGATATGTCCACGCAAGACTGCCTTTGCAGTCTCCCAAAACAATCCTGGAGAAGAAAGGTGTTCTGCATTGTTTGTGGAATATTCTACCCACCATTCTTTAAGAAGTTTACCAAAATTTTCCTCTCTAGTTAGCGTATCAGGGAATCTCCATAAGTAGTCGGTTCCTTTTGGGAACACATCTTTGGTCTCAAGTAGCATCGGACTATGATCAGATATGACCATGTGGGGGACACATGGTCCTTCGACTCCAACACTCTCTGAAACAGCGAGATCGAGGTGAAGAACATATCCAGTTTTGTATTATAGGAGAAGAAAAAGAAGTCGCACTCAGAGCTTCTATAAACAGCGGTTCTTTATTGTGCTTCAGTGCACACAGCAGGTGGTGGCATGCGGGTGGGAGGACGGGGGGCACGACGTTTCGCGCCGTATAAGGCACTTCAGCAGGTTAGTCCTCAGGAAACGTCGTGCCCCCCGTCCTCCCACCCGCATGCCACCACCTGCTGTGTGCACTGAAGCACAATAAAGAACCGCTGTTTATAGAAGCTCTGAGTGCGACTTCTTTTTCTTCTCCTATAATACAAAACTGGATGTGACGTATCGGACTTTTGGGAGTGAGCACCAGAGCGTGCAGAGCGGTGCAGCAGGGAGGACCCTCCTCATCATCCTCCATAGCCAAGGGCGGAAAGCGTGCAGGCGGCGGTGAAATCTCCCAGGCTGTATGGGAGACGCTGCAAGGTGGTGCTGACCCCATCCTAATCTTCAAAACCGTGAAGAACATATCCAGCCTCGACCAGGATTTATGAACATGTGAGAAATGAGTGTATTCTCGATCAAGGGGATGTAGTGTGCGCCATGAGTCAGCTAAATTACAGCTGCTAAGTAGTTTCTCTAAAGGGTTCGGCCAGTGGGGGAGTGACCTGCCATCTCCAGAGGCTCTCGAGAGATCACCACGTCTCCTGTCTTCCACCTCATTGAGCACCATATTAAAGTCTCCTCCCAATATTTTGTTGCACTCCTGAGCCGTCAGAAGACGACTTGTCAAACTCTGAAAAAAAGGTTTTTGCAACGTATTTGGGGCATAAATATTGTATAGACTATAAACATCATTTTGTATCTGAATGTTCATTTGAAGTAGTCTTCTCTCATCGTCAGATGTCGAAGTCAATACTGTATGGGTGAGTGATTTATTAATTAGCACCACCACTCCTGCTTTTCTATCTATGGCCCTGGAACCATAAATCTCTCCCACCCATAGCTTTTTAAGTCTAAAATAATCATTAGGTGTGAGGTGGGCCACATCAGCTCCAAGTCTTTTGAGATGGCGGAGAACCATCATGCGCTTCGCCGGCGAGCGGAGACCTTTAACATTCCACGAGACCCACCTGACCATCTCTATGGCACGGGACCAGTTTCAAATGATAGGTGTGTGGCATGTGACTAAGATGCACAATAACTTTGAACCTATTATCGGTAACTAAAGAACTTGTAGCATAAAAGCACATCAGGCAAGGCATTAGTACCAAGGCATCGTTACCTCCCTCCCCCCTTCCCACCCCAACTTTTTCCCCCCAACAACTCTCTCCCTCCTCATCTCTAAGCCTGAATGACTTCGCTTTTTTCCTCCTTGGCTGAGGCATGGAATACCCCTGCCCACCTCTCCAACCCCGTTATCTGTAATTATAAATAACATTACTTATTAAAATATTCCCAAACCCTGTATATAAGTATTAAAGGTTTTCCATAACCTACTTAGGCAAAGAGCGGGGTCATCATCCTATAGCAGATCAAGCAGAGGACACGAGTAGCCAATGCAGTAAACATAAAACTGAAACCTTTTTAAACACAATCATTAGACATTAAACACGTCATATTGTATCTCTCTCCCGACCCTAGACCAGAAATAGTGAAAATTGTAAAAATTGTTCTTTGTTTTTCCCTTCCCTCCCCAATCCATGCTAGAGTATACTGTGAGGAGAATCCCCCTCCGCCGAGTCTGTGCGGCCTTTCTATATCTGGACTGGGAAGGAAGGAAGAGTCAATTATAAGAAGAAAAAAAAACAAACAAACCCTCCTCCCCCCACAACTTTCTTCTTTTCCTCTCTTGGACCTTACTCCTCGAACCGGAGCACGAAAAATCAGACAGTTACAGAGTAAGTTGTGGGACTGAAAGCAGAGGATCTCCACATCAACTCAGGGCCTCGTCCCCAACGTCTCGACAAGAATATTATCTCAACATAGGTTCATCTCCTGTCAGTTGGGTTGTCCTGCTTATTTCCTATTCCATCAGGCCGTGGTTTGGCGTTGTTGCCTCGGTGTCAAAGGTTTCTCCTGGGAGCGATCTGACAGAGTCTCTGACCGCAGTCTATATGATCTTGAGGTGATAGTGTCCCTGTGTGACGCTTCAAGTCTGAACTGCAGTAATGTTTGTGGTGGCACCGCTTGTCACACTGTCACCAGTGCCTGCTCTCACAGCATATGGATGATGCTTTTTATGAACATGCTTGTAAGTCCCTGTCAAAATGGTACATTGTTTGATGCTTTTTTAAGCTTTTTTAAGCAGATTTTGAGAAGCTGGGGTGGAAGGGCTTATGGATGCCTCTTGTCCCCTGACTAACTCCACAGAGATCTCTAGAGCATGAGTGGGCAAATACAGTCCTCAAAATCAGCAAACAGTGCAAGTTTTTCAGAATTTCATTAGTATTGCAAAGGTTCTAATTTCAACACCTGCAGATTTGATGATTCCAACACCTTGTGCAATGCTAAGTAAATGCTGAAAATATCCACTGTTTGTGGCGCTTGAGGGCTGCAATTGCCCAGCCCTATTCTACAGAAGTGTGTGCAGTGTCTTGTACTTCTATACCTCACACCTTCAGACTAGAGTCCTTCTGCTTGTTTGCCAGCATCTGTGGGGCAGTATCAAAGCACCTCTTAGTTTGCAGAAACAGTCCAGCATGCAAGGAATGAAGTGAAAGAGTGCACAGTCCATTAAGGGATTTGAGGTGTAGCCTGAAGGCTGCAGTCTTGCTAATCTAGCAGGGTATAGCACAATTTGTGCTAAATTTGGGAAGGGGACAAATAAAATTAACAAAAAAAAATTAGGCCTCATTTTTTTGAGAAATCAAAACAGCCCTTATCTGGCCAACAGGGCAACTCTAGGATGGGTCTGAAACCCAAAAACAGACCTCTTTTAGGGCCGTTTCCTTTAATCAGAGTAGAAAGGCTGGTGCAGCTTTTTGAGCACTGCCAGGATGAAGGTTCTCATTCTGCAGTGTACTCTGCTGCCAGACAGTCTCAGGGGGTTGCAGGGGCATTCTTCCCCACCACCTGTTCCCCAGCACACACTGTCATGGCCACTGCTGGAGGATGGAGGAAAAAGGACACAGGAGGAACTTGGTCAACACTGACAGGCCCTTCAGGATTAATGGCCTCTGTGTGTTTCTCTGCAGCTGGCTGGCTAAGAAGATCAGGCCTGGCCTCCAGCCAAGGCAGCATCCTCTTCATGTTGGCCTCCTGCTGCAAGTCTTGTAATTTGTCCATGGTGGCTACCCGACTTACGCCTACCGCAAACTACTCCTTGCTGACCACCTCACCAACATAAAGGGTGCAGAGTCATGAAGGCAGATGTTCATGCAGCAGGGTGGACAGATTTACGTAGCACCTGTCACCAGTTCTATCTTTAGCTAGGAACCCAAACCCCCTCTTCTGGAAGAATGTTGACACCTGGCCCTGGGTGCATTGCTCATCAAAGGAGTTAGCCTTAGGCCCCTGCAGCCACTTTCGGGCGATGGCATCAGAAAGCCTAATTTCTTTGAAAAATGAAATAGGCTGGGGTGATTCATGCCTATAAGGATAGTTGCTGGAAGGGGGGAGGGGTCCCCATATGGAATTCTCCCAGTTGAAGGCCTCTCACAGGGGTGCTGTACAAGGCAGGCAAACAGGGGCTTCTGCCACTACTACCTCCTCCTCATCCTCCTGGATTTGTTGATCCACCGGCTACAGGCATAATAAGGCCAGGCATGCAGCAAGATCCTAACTTTGACCTGTGCTGGTCCCAGCTGCCAAACAGAACTGCTGATCTCCTCAATATGAGCCAAGTTCCACTAAAACCTCTTCAGGCATGAGGGAATAGCAGTGGATTCTGACCTCGTTGCATATCAGGTCCAATGCGCGCAGCGTGGTCATATTTCACCTCACATATGTAGATGTAGTCATCTCCTATGTGGGCTGCTCTGGTTTGCTGATGCATGCTTTGCCCCTGGGTGGTGGGGAAGATCACATCCTCCAGAGCGGGCATGTCTTGGGATGGATCCATAACGTCACCAAACTATGGACTGCAGACACACGATCTCACAGTGTAGCTGCGCTGAATGGCAATCCCAACACTGCACCGGCCTCCCCAGTGAAATTTGATTTCTTTGACAAGGGGTCAATCTCTACTAGTGCCAGGATCCAATTGCCTACAGGATATTATTGTTTGCCCAATCTTGTTGACTAGCTCCTCATGAATCCCTCCATGGGATGGGCTGCAGAAGACCTGACTTACAGATCCCAGTCCCCTTGCCACAGATAACACATGGGCTTGTGGTGGGGAAAAGTGATCATAAAAGCCTGACATATTCAGAGCTGAAATACAAAAAAAAAATGTTTTTTTTCAGGTCACCACCAATTCATCTGGAATGTTGAATAAGGCTAGTGAGCATTGCATCATTGCATAGACACCTCCAAGATTGATGCTATAATAACACACTTGTGCATATGACAAAAATTTGTATTCCATACGCATGGAAAGAAAGTAAATAGAGGGATTGTACATTTTCAAGCAGCAATATCCATGGTATGGTGCATCATGACTGTGAACAGACCTGTAAGACAATGTATGTATGTTAAAAAAGCATAAGCTATTTTAATCTGAATTGCTATCAGATAAGTGTAGAAGAGGGGACATCATATTCTGCTGACCATCTGCAATAATAAAGGTTTAGTCTCTAAACAGAAAAATAAAAAAATGAAATAAAAATATATAAAAAATAAATAATAAAAAAAATAAAAGCTCTCTTAAAGGGACTTGCAAGCTGCTGACCCCCTACAATAATAAAGGTTTGCTCTCTAAACAAAAATAAATATTAAAATAAATAAATAATGAAAATAAATGAAAAAAATTAAAACCATTCTAAAAGGATATTTTAAGGTTCCTGGATTTCAAAGCTACTGCCACATCAGGCACTGCTCCAAAAATTCACACCCTGCAGGTGTACCAGCACCTGCAAACTCAAAGAAGTTTAAAAACTTTCTTTTAAAGCTCCATTAAATTCTACAGGTTGAAAGAAACCCTTCAACCCAATGATTGTGAACAACATCTAACCTTCGGTTAGGGGGTGTTCTCAGTCACCGGGTCTGACCATTCTGTGTTAATTAAATTATCAATATTTCGGCATTGATGCCAATTTATTTTCTTAACCTAAACCACATTTGGGAGGGTTTCAGCTTTCAAAAGAGTAATTTATAAAACCAATGGATGAATTTAACGTCAGGTTATAAGCTTTTATTTACATAACATGGATAGGCGACATAACTTCTGTCAGGGAATGTACAGTAATGTTTCTTTGTGGTATGATATGGGCAGTACAGCATACCTGGCAACTGTCCTGGTAACATTGGGACTGCCCCTAATTTGGAGAGCTATCCCACTTTCCTGGGAGGTCAAGAGTATGCCTTGACAGACTTTATATCCATTTCTTCAAGCTACAGATACAACGTAACGTAATAGTGAAGTTATGTGAGTGTGTTAATGTACCAGAGTCGTTTGTGAGTTGATGTTACAAAGCTGTGCTTGTATTGATGTTGCATAGCAGTGTTTAATGATGTAACAGAGTTGTATATGTGTTACTATTGCAAATCTGCTTGTGTCTTGATGTTGCAGAGCTGTGTTTGTGCTGATGTTGCAGAGTTTGATGTGTGATGTCATAGAATTGTTTGTGTCTATGTAGTAGAGGTGTGTGTTGATGTAGGAGAGCTATATCTGTTGATGTAGTAGATGAATGTTTATTGATGCAACACAGCAGTGTGGGGGGCACCATACTGCGCATCAGACTGTGTGAGGCATTGTACTAGGGGAATATACTGTAGGGACATCATACTGTATGCTTGAGGATGTACAGTACTTTGAGGATGTCAAGCTAAGAGTCGGTGGGGAATGTAATGTGGAGGCATCATACTATGTGTGCAGTAAATGTACTGTGGGGCCATTATACTGTGTGTGGGGGAATTTCTAAACTTATTACGTACTAATGGGGTTTCTCAAAAAACTTAAAATTAACTTATCAATGGTTCGGGGGCTCATAAAATTTCTCTCACCAATCAGAAAAACTGAAGTGGCTGCTTGTTACTGTAAGAGGTACGATGTGAGAAAATGTGTAACTACCTCCATGCTTTCAATTAAATAGTACTAAATTCCCCAATACCCCTCACAGCATTCACACTATAAACCGCATTGTCAAAATGTAATATAAACGAAGCTGTGCAGTGCATTGAATAATCTGTGCATTATTAGTAAATAAGAAGATAATTAATTATTTCTACAACTGAATAGTCCTGAATCCTGCCACAAATCAATCAACTCTCCTGGCTTACAAAGTTCTTACTCTATTGTAGCTCAATGAAAACAAAATCAATAAAGACCAATTATAGCCCATCTCGTTAGAGCATGTAAATAGGGAAACATACAAATGAGCATCTACCCAAGGGAAAGCAGTGCAGTGAACGCAATTAGACAAGAGATATCATTTACATGCATTTACTGGTCTCTAGCTGTGAGCAGAGGCACAAGCAGAATGGAAGTTTAAATGGTCTGCACTCATCTAAAGTTTTCTAATTATTTCTGACAAGGATATTAAATGTGGTTGTTTACAAGATCAAAAGTTGCCCTGAACAGGCCAGGATTGAACTGATGATTACCATGATGGCTTGGCTAACGATGATTCAATTATAAAGGCTGTTAGGCACACTAGTTAATGTTTCCTATAAAACTAATAATGAGAGATTACTGTCAAATCAAATCAGTTGTGTTTTGACTTTTGAACACTTATACCTTTGTACATGGCCATGGTATTGGATCTATGTAAATTTTCATCTTTATTCTCCTCCGGCCATATTGATGATGGGAACTAAAATAATCAGCATTTTAATAAAGAGTTTATGACTTAAATCAATGGTGTAGATGGTGTAACGACAAGTAGTAGTATATCAGTTTGCCTTTTGTTGTAAAAGGGTCTTTCCTGGAGACCTGGACTAAACAATTGATGATTAATGCTTGGTATAGATCATCAATGTTAGATCGCCAAGGGTCCAACACCCCATGATCAGCCTAAATCTGCTCAGTGGTTGCCAGTTGTAAGCAAGGTACTGCAGCCATATACATCATTTAGTGGTCAATGCTGGTACTACACCTAATGTTTTATTCACTTTTATAGAAGTGTTATGGAAATCAATATACCGTATATCAATTTATGAAAATATCCAAAGATTTACCAATGTGCTTGTATCATGTATTGCACTGCATATCTAGCATGTATGTATCTCCTAAAGTACCAGCCTTTAAGAAGATGTTATTCACTGTGTGTAATAGGTTGTATGTAGTCTAATAGTGAAGGTTACTGGGAGTGTTGCCAAGGCCTAGCATGTTTTAATAACAAGGCAAGATGTTCCATAACATTAGATAATGAAGGAATGCAATAAGTCAATAATGTTAATAATGCCAAATTATATGTATTTAGAATAAATTTGCATAATCTACCCCCTCCTACTGTGTCCCCTCCGGTCCCCCGTAGACTGTGAGCCTTCGAGAACAGGGTCCCACTCCCTCCTGTTCCTGTTTGTATGGACTACATGAATATATTGTACTTGTTCCTCGTCTACCCTCCTACCATGTAAAGTGCCATGGGACTAATGGCGCTATATACGGTAAATAAATAATAATAATAAAATCAGCCTACAACTATTAGTGACCAATAATTAGTTATGTTTAATGTTTTGTAACCAATGAATTAATGATCTTATTATTCTGGGGTTACCACCACCAGAATTGTCTGTATAATTTCATGTGTTTCTTAAGTAAACTTAGAATTCTCCCATACTTGCACCTGAGTCAAGTGTCGTTAAGAGTCAGTTAAGGAGAGGGACATAGTTTTGATGTCCCAACTAAAGCATCTACAACAGGAGAACCCAAAAAAGGAGGAACTGAAGATTCAAAAGTAAGCAGAGGACTAATACAGATATGAAGCAAGTCCTTATATACAATGGAAAGAATCTAAATCCCATTTTATGTAGTGGACAGGAGTTTCAAGGTCCTGTACACTACAGTTTTTGCCAAATGTTCTGTGACTGACATAAATTTAGGTTTTCACAATGTCTGCTCGTTCAGCATTTTTGACTCTTTCAATTGTTTATACGATTACTCATGCACAATTATAAGTATTTCATATTTTTTATACTTTTTTTGACTTCATGTTTATACAAAGGCTCAACATTTACAGTCTTGACCCTTCTTTTTCATGGCTCTTGCATTTCTCCCTGACATGCTGAATATCTGCTTCTGGACCAAATTCTGAATGGAGGCACTTCATTCTTGCCTAATTAGTTTATTTGAAGATAGAGCACAGGTTATCAATGTGATTGAGATCTGGTGATGAAAAATGCTTTATCCAGAATGATGGAGCAACATATCTAAGGCAAATGTGTTAAGTGGCTCAAAGAACAAACCATTAGAAATTTTGGATCTATGACCAGAAAACTCCCCATTGAAATCTGTGGTCAGTCTTAAAAAAGCAGGTGGACAAACAAAAACATAGAAATTGAGTAGGGATGAACGACTACCGAAATATTTGTAATCACTGTACTCGTAACGAGTACTTTGTAATACTCACATACTCATCCGTTAGTCAATTAGTGATAGGCTCCGCCCACACATAGCCAGCAATAAAACAAGCACTTCTGGGACAAGGTGGTAGGGTGGGCTTTTTTGCATTTTCATTGCATGCAACACCTTGCTGTACCCCCCAGTGAGATCCTACCATTCAATCTGCTCTCACTGGGGGGCTGACTCCCTTTGTGTACTGAAGGGAGCTGGCAATTTGTGCCAGATTGATAACGATTGACACATCACTCACGAGCACCAGCATTTCTCGCCAAGTAACAAGGATCACAAATACCGCACTATCCGTGTAAGTAGTGAATAGTAACAATTACACTCGCTCATCAGTAAAATTGAGATAAACTCCAACCACCAATTAGACAATAATGGGTTGTCATCATTCAAGCTTTTATCTAGAAGCTGATATCCAGCATGGTACGGAGAGTTACAGAGGACTTGGAAAATAAAAGTTAACACTGTTAATGTTGAGTTTTTGCATAAACCTGATGTAATAATCAATAAAAGTGTAACAACTTATGAAATTCTTATAGTTGTATTTCTGTAACCATATGAACATCTGACCAAAAGATTTTAAAATTATGAAGCAGCAAACATTGTAAAAATCCCAAATGTTTATCGAAACTTTTACCCACAACTCTTCAAGGAGGATTCAAAGTGAAGCAGCCTCATCTAGTGTCTAAAAGAAGCAACTCACGCTGAATTGGTAAAGAGGAGCTCAGACATCGAGGCTCTGCATGAACTTCATGAACATCAGAACCTTTGGCTCCACTTGAACTGTAAGTGACGTCCTGAACCACAGTCATTTCTAGTGCAATGCCCACATGAATAGATCTGTACAACATAGATGAACAGTGTCTATAGCATTGTATGTTCAATGTTGTTTTAACCCCTTAAGGATGCAGACAATTTTTGTTTTTGAATTTTCAGTTTGCCTTTCATATTCCAAAAATATAATTACAATTTTTTTTTTTTTCATTGACATAGATATATTAGGGCTTGTTTTTTCCAGGGCAACTTGTAACTTTTAAAGGCCATATAATGTAGGGGAATAAGACAAAAAAATTTGAAGTGAGATGTATTAGTTAACAAGAGCACTTTGCCATTGTTTTCTTATTAGTTTAATTGTGCCCTAAAAATGACCTGACAACATGATTAACCTCCGGTTTCGGGTGATTATGGTGATAGCAAACATGCAGAGTTTTACTATTTTGGCAACTTCAAAAAATTACAAACTTTGTTAAAACTTTTTTATTTATCCATCAATGAAACTGATGCGTGTTTCTTTCATTTACGAATCTTTTTATATATACTATTTTTCAGTACATACTATTCTTTGATTATTTCTTATTACATTTTGTTTTTCTTCCTGCGATATTGTGGCAAAAGAAACACAATTCTGGAATTTTTATTTTTTTCCTCCTTACAGCTTCTACTTAACAAGGAAATTCATTTTATATTTTGATCAAGTAGACTTTTACAAATGTGGCAATAAAAAAACATAAATATTTTATTTTCTTTACATTTCTTTACTTTTAACTGGGCAAAAAAAGGATGATTTTTATGTTTTTTTAGGGTCTAAGGTGTAATTTTTCTCTGTGTAGAGAATGCCCAGCCAGTGTAAGGAGACTTATATGTCATGCAGTCCTGCTTACACTGGGAAAATCAAAGTGCAAATATCCTCTCTGGAGTTGATGAGGACTTAAATGTTATCACCACCTATTGGATGTAGTAATGACAGATGTCAGTATAGTCCCTTTAACGAACCTTGCTACATGACTTAGGATAAGAAGCCAAACTACACACTCCATTTGCAGACAATTCTTTGGCTTTTGTTTAGGATTGCTACATCCAATAGAGAGACTTGAAGCAGTAATCATTTGATCATATCCTGTATGCAGCACTATCGAGGTGTTGCTGTATAAAGCAAGAATTGCTGTATCCTTTGATGCTCAGACTGTGGCTGGACATCACAAGTAAAATCACATGGCATGCACCAGGACTATAAGATGACCCTTGACTGTCATAACCGGCCCTTGACTTCCTGTAATAGTATTGAGGAGTATTGATAGGTAAACAAACAGATGACAGGTCCAGACTCTAACATTTAAAGGCGCGTGTCGGTGATTACTAGAGCCAATCACTGTGGGTAAAAGCAGATGTCAACTATTTAATTTAGCTGGAATGTGCCCTTTTGCAATGTGTTCAGCCCCTGATCTTGCTCTAATTACACAGACGTGCTGTAATAGCGCACCATGGTGTATTAAAGAGGTTATCTAGCTATGAAGTATGTCTGCAGTCACTTCACTGGAATGGGTGGTCATGTGACCACAAGAATGCAATTTGCATACTTCCAGCCACATTCCGACTAGACGCATACAGCCTTGTTGGTACTGATGGAAGCCACACACATCTAGTCAGCACGTGACGGCATATATGCAAATCAAATAGGTGCTGTCACATACCCACTAATCCCAAGCACTGGCACAGGAGAATCTCGACAGTGCGCACAGTGTGCTCTAAGTATTTACATAGAGTGACTGTAGACTTGTACCCCACCGGACAGCTCCTTAATGAGTTAAGTAATAATGTCTGAGGCAAAACCATTGTATGCTGAAAATTGTAATGTGAGGGACCACTGTTCATTACAATTTTTGTCCAAAAGAAATTAAAACAGTATTCCGACTGCACATGCAATTCTTCTTTATTATATTAGATAATGTGCATTAGAGGATAATTGTAGTTCATGAATAACGTATTCTGTTCTACGCCTTTCAATTGCACACCTCAGTCTTAATCATCATTTCTTTTGGATTACCTGGCTGGGGCAGAGCTGTTTTCCGTGCTCCATGGTATCTGAGATGGGCTAGTGAGCTGGACTTTATTTATTCCTTTCATTTTTGTCCTTTAAAAGAGACTAAAGCAAACATTATTTTCACCATTTTTATACATTTTGCATAAATTCTACCATTTTGTGCTGTAAATAATATTTATGTCCTTTCATATTGTTCTCAATATTCAGTTACAATTATGGTTTATTTAAAATGGTTACTGCTACAATTGAAGCCAACACTGTAGGCTCTATAAATCTATTAGAATAAACAGAAACAATAAACTAACTAAACAAATACAATGTACACATCAAAAACAATCACGTCTGTAAATTGCAAATCATTTTGGCATAAAGTTGGTTAAGTTGCAAGAGCCATAATGTGGTTAGGACATTTTTATCACTAAAGAAGAGTCAGACAGCACCACCTAGTGGAAAAAACAGTAACTTGCTGAAAAAGCAAAAAAAAAGTTATTTTATCAATTGATATGATATCTGATATTTTTCAATCAGTACAAACAAAGGAGATAATAGCGCATCTCAACGAATTGGAATATCATCAAAAAATTAATTTATTTCAGTAATTCAATACATAAAGTGAAATGCATATATTATAGAGTCATTAGAAACAGAGTGATCTATTTCAAGTGTTTATTTATGTTAATGTTGATGATTATGGCTTACAGCCCGTGAAAATCCAAAGGTCATGATCTCAGAAAATTAAAATAGGGAGGATGAAGGATTATATAACACGCTGCCGTATTCCATGAGACATCAAAGGGTGAATATAATATTAATTTATTAGTTAACGTGTTTCATAATACTCTAATGGATTGAGATGCACTAGTATATACTTAACCAAGGTATATACAGCGGATGAAATAAGTATTAATCATTTCATAACAAGTTCTAAGTAAATATATTTCTTTAATTGCTATTGACATGAATTTCTCACCAATATTCAGTTAAAACCCATGCAATCCACACAGGCAAATGAATCAAACCATTTATGACCAAAAATTAAGTTATGTGTAATAATGACAAAGGGAAAAATTACTGAAATGTAATTAATACTTCGTACAAAAGCATTTCTTGGTGATCACAGCTTCAAGATCCTGTATAGAGAAACTAACTACTGTATATGCATTGCTCAGGTGTAATTTTGGGCCATCCTTCCACACAAACCCTCTTCAAATCCTGAAGGTTCCATGGGCTCCTTCATAACGTTTGTATTGGATTCAGATCAGGTGTTAGGCTGGGTCATTCCAACAGCCTTATTTACTTTCTATAAAATGAATTGTGTGTTTTGCATCATTGTGTTGCTGAAATGTCCACCTTCGTTTTATCTTCATCATCCTGCTAGAAGGCAGCAGATTTTTATCAAGAATGTCTGATAGATTTCAGCTAGTGTCATGACTTTCCATGGCTTTTTGCACCTCTCTTTCTTCATGTGTTCAATAGTTTTTCCCTGTGTTATTTCTCATTATTACACATAGTTTAATTTATGGACATATATATTTCGATTTCTTTGCCTGTGTTGATTGGATGGGTTGTTATCAACATCTAGTAAGAAATTCAAGTTAATAGCACCTTTAGAAATATATTTACTTAGAAATGTGTGCCATGTTCAATACTTATTTCATTCGCTGTATATACCGTATATGCTCGTGTATAAGCCGACCCGTGTATAAGCCGACCCCCCTACTTTTGCCCCCAAAATCTGGGAAAACCTATTTACTCGTGTATAAGCCGAGGGTGGACCCCAGCACAGGTATACAGCCCCCAGCAGTGTGGTATACAGGCCCCCCCAGTGGTATACAGGCCTCCCCAGTGGTAGTATACAGCCCCCAGCAGTGTGGTATACAGCAGCCTCCCCAGTGGTATATACAGGCCCCAGCAGTGTTACAGCAGCCTTCCCAGTGGTATATACAGCAGCAGCCCCAGTGGTAGTATACAGCAGCCCCAGTGGTAGTATACAGTAGCCCCAGTGGTAGTATTCAGCAGCCCCAGTGGTAGTATACAGCAGCCCCAGTGGTAGTATACAGCAGCCCCAGTGGTAGTATACAGCAGCCCCAGAGGTATATACAGCAGCCCCAGTGTTAGTATACAGAAGCCCCAGATATATATATAAAGCAGCCCCAGTAGTAGTATACAGCAGCCCCAGAGGTATATACAGCAGCAGCCCGCCCGCCACCCCCATCAGTATACAGGCGCCCCCATCAGTATACAGGGCCCCCCCATCAGTATACAGGCGCTCCCATCAGTATCCAGGGCCCCCCCATCAGTATCCAGGGCCCCCCCATCAGTATCCAGGACCCCCCCATCAGTATCCAGGGCCCCCCCATCAGTATCCAGGGCCCCCCCATCAGTATCCAGGGCCACCCAATCAGTATCCAGGGCCCCCCTCCCTTGCTCCGCAAACCTGTAAAGTAAAATCATTATACTTATCACTGTCCTGTCGCCGCCATCCCCGCCGCTGCCGACATCGCGCTCCTCTGTCTTCATCCAGCGTCTTCCGGCTTCCTCTGGTCGGCGCAGACAATGACGTCATTGCCTGCGCCAACCAGAGGAAGCCGGAAGAAGACGGATGAAGCCGGAGGAGCGCGATGTCTGCAGCGGCGGGGACGGCGGCGACAGGACAGTGATAAGTATAATGATTTTACTTTACAGGTTTGCGGAGCAAGGGGGGGGCCCTGGATACTGATGGGGGGCCCTGGATACTGATGGGGTGGCCCTGGATACTGATGGGGTGGCGGGCGGCCTGCCATTGTATGACTCGCGTATAAGCCGAGGGGGGACTTTTCAGCCCAATTTTTGGGCTGAAAAACTCGGCTTATATGCGAGTATATACGGTACATTAAAAAAATTGTCATAATCAATTAGGCAACATAAAACATGCAATATGTACACAGTTTCATAGTTTTATGGGGCCTTCACACGCATCAATGTCGTCAGTGAGATGATTGCTGACGACATTGACGGATGATCGCTGGTGAGCTGTCACACAGACAGACTCACCAGCGATCATTTTACCAGCGACATTGTGGAAATTATTTCTATATCGTCTCCACGATGTCTGCAGGCTGGTATCCAGGGTAAACTGCGGGTAACTAGGCAGCGTCCGCTGCCTACATACCCGATGTGTACCTTAGTTACCAGCCGGTGAGCGGAGAACGCTGGTAACTAAGGTACATATCGGGTATCTAGGCAGCGCGCGCTGCCTAGTTACCCGCAGTTTACCCTGGATACCAGCTCCCAGCACTTCCTGAGAGGCACTGGGAGCTGGCTGATCGCATATCCCGGTGTCACACGCAGCGATGCTGCGTGTGCACCAGGCGACTGTAGTCAGGTTTTAGAACAGATTCTAAAACCTGGCGACCATCAACCAGCGATTTATTGCTAGTTGATTGAGCATGTCACACGCGTCAATATCGCTGCAACGTCACGTGCAGCCGTGATCGTGCACGCGATATTGACGCGTGTGACGGCCCCATTAAAGTCGTACAAGACGTAAGCTAATCAATTCAACCTATAATCTAACATGTTGACCCAAAGTAAGGCCAACATCCCATGAAACAAATTCTAATTGTGCCATTTTAGGGAATAAATGTCTAACTCATACCATGTATAGCAGCCAGACTAGTTCTCTGGATCAATGTCCCATCATAGAATCAAGAAAGGCATCTAGGCCTTCCTTGTACTTTTTAAGTAAATCAACCATTATAACAGTGGGTGGCTAAGAGTTATATAATCTCACTGCTCTTACAATAAAGGATCACCAGTTATGGTGATGATTAAACTTTCTTTCCTCTAGACATAGACTAAGCCTCCTTGTCATTTATGCAGGCCTTAGGGCAAGAAGACTCCCTCTTCATATATTCGTAAATTGTAATATGATTGCTCCTAAGTTCTTCAGGGACTGATTCTTACAAAGTCGGAGTTCAGAGAAAGAAGAGTAATAAGATGGTAGCCATGCTAACCCATTATGGAGAATCAAAATGTCACGCGCTTAGATGGCGCTGACATTGCTGGATGCTGCTGTGTATGTTGTTTTTCTTTAAGAGCTGCATGAGGTGTAGTTGTGAAGGTCTTTGCCTCCTGTGTTGTCCTCCAGAGCTGCACTCACTATTATGTTCAGCTGCTGGTTAAGGGGTTGATGTGTGACTCACTTTTAATCCCCTCCTTCTGGCTTTAAATAGCATTCCCTCTCCTCTGTCAGATGCTGCTGATAGAGTTATCTGCTGGCTGGGAAACCGATGCTGATGTTAGCTAAGCAGGGTGTGTCTGGGCTGGTACCAGTATGGGAGACCGGCTGCTTTTGGGGATGAACTCACACTGGCTGGGACACCGGTTCTGTTGACAGCTACGCAGGCAGTGGCTGGGCTCTTGCTGGTGTTGGTGACCGGCTGGGAAACCTGGTTCTGTTGGGTGCCGGACATTGGTGGTCTGTGCACCACGCTCACACATGGTAGTCGGATGTTCCCTTGCTCAAGTGTGACATAAAGAGTTTTTATTTAAACCAAGAGGGGTCGTGTGGCACTATTGTAGTAGTGGATGGGAATGTATAGGTCAGAAGCAAAATAGAAGAGTTTATGTATGCTATAGAAGAAAGAAATGTTCAAGACGTATTGTGCCTGCTATCATATCTGTTGAATTTATATTTAAAGAATTACAATAAACATGTTTTTACAAAAGATTATGAATTTACTGATTCATTGCATGTTAGCAATGTCATAAAAGCAGTTGTGGTCTCAAAATGGGTAAGTTGCAACCCCTCCCCGATTGCGCTCACACTCAGTAATACCATAACAGCGTATTCAGGGACCACAAAGCATCACTCACCACAAAGGTTCTTTTACACCTAATGTGGTATAGTCAGCAGGATCGGTTTGCCTTTCAGGTAAACATTTCGTAGAACACATGTGAATCAGTAGAGATGGCACCTGCGTTGAGTGTCAAGAGGATGAATAATGTCACAGTGTGGAAAGAAAGAAGGGTTGAATGTGGAAGGATGCAAAAGAACGCCCATCATCTCACTAAGTATGTAGCCCAGAGGAGATGATGTCCTGTGCAGAACACCCAACCTGCTGTGGGAGGAGAAGATGCACTGGAAGCAGACATTCTGCTCACTAAAGGCACCATTACACGGCACGACATCGTTAACGATGTCGCTGATACGTCACGGGTTTGGAGTAGTTCCAGCGACATCGTTAGGACGTCGTTGCGTGTAACACCGAGATTCAACAATGATAAGTTGTTGGATCAGTGTTCGCAGGTTTGAGAACATGTTCTCAAACCTCATGATCAACTATCCACCAACCTGCTATATTGTTGTGTGTGACACAGCGATAACGATATCGTTGACAACTTCACCCATTCACAGCAATGAGCAGGGATCATTCGCGGGGTTTGCGAACGATACCTGCTCACAACATCGTTGGTGAGTTGTCCACAATATCTAGACGTGTGACATCTCACCAACGATGTCAATACGATGTCTGCTACGACCGCACGCCAACTAGATTGTTGCGGACATCGTTCCAACCAATGTCGTGCCGTGTAACGGTACCTTCAGAGGTACATGAAGAAAACAGGAGGAGCCACTTAACAGAGACACTGAGACTGAAACGTGATACACCTAACTTGTCTAAAGTGCATCCCTCAGAAGCATGTAGCCAACGCCTTTATTCTAATGGATGTGAAGAGGAGAAGAGACTGTAATACCAAGTGTAGCAATGGCATTTTTTGAGTCCATGAGGAGAGAGTTGGACAAGAATGCGTGATTCTCAATAGGACTGACCAGACCAACTACCGCAGAAGATGTGTAATGCTGGTAGAGAAAAAGTACTGAAGAAAAAGAGGAGAGGCAGGGATGACAGCAAGGAGCCTAGGAAGAACCTGCAGTCAACAAAAATCACCCAAACGGCAGTAGGAGCAGAAATATCAACAGCATAGAAGCAGGAGAAGGCCTAAACTGCCCATACTTGCTATTTGGCTGAAAGCACCAGTATCATTCCATCCATCAGCAGTAACACTAATACTTTTAATCTCTCTTATAACAGTAATGCTATAGTGAATCTAGGAGCTATATCATAGAACATGGATGACCACTCTCAGATTAAATACCTGGACCAGCCCTGGAAGTGGAGGATCCCACCTTACCCTAGTAAAAGACCTTTGCAAAGACAATGAGGAAGGGCAAAGTCATGTAGGCCAGATGTTTCTTGAAAAGGGAGTCAGGTTTGAGTCCCTCATACCCTGATGGATGCCTTGAAACCAATCAGGTCTTAAAGAAGTTTGCAATTTAAGGCTGGAGTGCCTTTGATTTGAGGGACTGTACCTGATAACCTTTGTGGCCGAGTAGACCTGATGTAGCCGAGTATGTTGAACTTTTATTCTTTCTTTTATTTGTGTTGCACCCTTTTCTGCTAGAATAGAATGCGGCTGCAGGGTCGTACACCCTCAGCTATAGACTGAATCATGTTCACAAGCCCTTTGCAACTTTATAGACTACTAGATGGTGGCCCGATTCTAATGCATCGGGTATTCTAGAGTATATATGTAGTTTATTTATAAAGATTTAAAAATAATGTGTGGCGCCCCGCAACGAGTGCGTCACAGGAGGGTATTGCAGCCATAAATGCAGCAGCAATATTCTCTGACCCAGTAGTTATGTGGTTAACTCAGAGATTCATACCCTGCATGCCTCACTTAGTATAGAGGGTCAATCAAGGTCCTGGTGGGCGGAGTGCAAGGGTAGTGTGTAGTGAAAGTTTAGTCCAGCTTAGAGAGTTCTAGTCTCGGGTCTGGAGAAGCAACAGCGACTTAGAAGACCTCTGCAGACTCCCAGCTCTGCAACCTAGGAGAGGGGGTTGCCGGTGCAGCCCCCTGGCCACCTTCTACCAGCCATCTCCTCACCCTCACCACGGTTGAGCACCATTACTCCCGGTGCATCACCAACCGAACTTGGGCATCCAAATGCGGGTTCAAAACCACCCCGCGCCCTTACACAGCCGGTTTGCTGATACCGAAGCTAGCAGCAGTTTAGCTCTGCTATGCGAACCAGAAGAGTGGAGGAGCATCTTTACAGGAGCACCCCACCACCCGCCAAATTCCAGTCGTCTAACCAGCGGTGTACCCACCGAGGGATCCAAGGCTCCCCAAAACATCCATCACGTATACTTTGGATAGGGCATTGAAGCAGCCTCCCCGTACCCGTTCTGGTATTCCTGGGTGATAAAGGCAAACACTTAGCTAGAATGGAGGAACACCGCGGATCTCTGAGGGACACCTATCACTGCTGAGTCCACCCGGTCCACTACCCGTTAACTGTATGCCATGTACTGCTTGCTGGTTACAGTAAAATACCCGTTACAGAGACTTACAGTGTCCGTGCTTCCTTATAACTACGTCCGTCTGCACAGAAGGTAACCGTAGCTGCCGCAGAACATCTTATGCAGCTCCAGCCTCCGGGGATCACCGCTCAGCCTGTGGGGAGCATTCCATCTTGCTGCTATCCATCCCCCGGAGGTCCCGCAGTGTCGGTAGGACTTACCGAACTACTCATAGGTGGCGTCACGAAACAATTAACCCCTTAATCTGTTCCCACAAGACGTCTTCAACACTTTTGATCTGCACTCGACCGGGCCCCACTACCGGCAGGCACGGTCCACCCGTGACAAGGAGGAAGGAGCTACTGCCTGTCTAAACCGGAGTCCCGGCCACGGTGAGTCAAATGCAAATTGAAGCTGGGATTAAATCCTGCGCCAATATCGCTGATTGCTGGCAACCGGCTGGGCACAACCAATCAGCGAAACGTGGTTGAAATCGTGCGCCAATATGTGGGCAGACTGTCCCTGTTGCTAATTGGTCGTGGGCGGCTGGCCTGACCAATCAGCAATGCAGGATTTGCGTTACAGACAAACATACAGAAGTAGACAATTATATAGTAGATACCTACAGCAGTACCGGTGTGCAGCGGTGCCAGTGTGCAGCGGTGCTGTAGTCCAGGGGGGGCCGGGGGAAAGTGGCCAGGTGCGGGCAGGAGGAGGGGGCTGGGTGCGGGCAGGAGGGGGCCGGGTGTGGGCATGAGGGGGCCGGGGAAGAGCGGCCAGTTGCGGACAAGAGGGGGCCGGGGAAGAGCAGGCGGGTGCGGGCAGGAGGGGGCCGGGGAACAGCGGGCAGGAAGGGGCCGGGTGCAGGCAGGAAGGGGCCGGGGAAGAGAGGCCGGGTGCAGGCAGGAGGGGGCCGGGGAAGAGTGGGTGGGTGCGGGCAGAAGGGGCCAGGGGGACAGCGACCGAGTGTGGGCAGGAGGGGGCCGGGGAACAGTGGCCAGGTGCGGGCAGGAGGGGGCCGGGGAACAGCGGCCAGGTGCAGGCAGGAGGGGGCAGGGGGGCCCTCCTGCCTGCACCCAGCTGCTGTTCCCCGGCCCCCTCCTGCCCGCAGTAGAGTGCTTAGCAGAGTATACAGCGGCTCAGTGGTTAGCAGAGTATATGGGGGCTCATTGGTTAGCAGACATTATGGCGGCTCAGTGGTTAGCAGAGTATACGGCGGCTCAGTGGTTAGCAGAGTATACAGGGGCTCAGTGGTTAGCAGAGTATACAGGGGCTCAGTGGTTAGCAGAGAATACAGGGGCTCAGCCTCAGTGATTAGAACAGTATACACTGGCTCAGTAGTTCACACTGTATACGGAGCCTCAGCGGTTAGCACTCTATAGTGGCTCAGTGGTTGGCACTGTACATGGTGGCTCAAGAATTAGAACAGTAATGTGGCTCAATGGTTAGCACTGTATATGGTGACTCAGTGGTTAGCATTGTATACGGTGACTCAATGGTTAGTACTGCACAGTGGCTCAGTGGTTAGCACTCTATATGGTGGCTCAGTGGTTAGCACAGTATGGTGGCTCATTGGTTAGCACTGTACGGTGGCTCAGTGGTTAGCACTGTATGGTGGCTCATTGGTTAGCACTGTATGGTGGCTCAATGGTTAGCACTGCACAGTGGCTCAGTGGTTAGCACAGTTTGGTGGCTCAGTGGTTAGCACAGTATATGGGTGCTCAGTGGTAAGCACTGTACGATGGCTCTGTGGTTAGCGCTGGATGGTGGCTCAATGGTTAGCAATGCACGGTGGCTCAGTGGTTAGCACAGTATGGTGGCTTAGTGGTTAGCACAGTATGGTGGCTCAGTGGTTAGCACTGCACAGTGGATCAGTGTTTAGCAAAGTATGGTGGCTCAGTGGTTAGCACAGTATATGGTCGCTCAGTGGTTAGCACTATATGGAGGCAGAATGGTTAACTCTGTCTGGAGGTTCAGTGGTTAGCACTGTATAAGGTGGCTCAGTGTGGTTAGCACTGTACACGGTGACTCAGTGATTAGCACTCTATGGTGGCTGAGTGGTTAGCACTGTATACGGTGGCTCAGTGGTTAGCACAGTATACGCTGGCTCAGTAGGTAGCACTGTATACGGTGACTCAGTCGTTAGCACTTTATGGTGGCTCAGTGGTTGGCAATGTTTATATGGTGGCTCAGTGGTTAGCACAATATGGTGGCTCAGTGGTTAGCAGTGTATATGGTGGCTCAGTGGTTAGCACAGTATGATGGCTCAGTGGTTAGCAGTATATATGCTGGCTCAGTGGTTAGCACTGTACGGTGGCTCAGTGGTTTGCACAGTCCAGTGGCTCAGTGGTATGCACAGTGCGGTGGCTCAGTGGTTTACACAGTGCGGTGTCTCAGTGATTAGCACTGCGCAGTGGCTCAGTGGTTAGCACTGCGCGGTGGCTCAGTGGTCAGCGCAGGATGGAGGCAGAGTGGTCAGCGCAGGATGGAGGGCAAGTGGTCAGCGCAGGATGGACGGCCAGTGGTCAGAGCAGGATGGAGGGCCAATGGTCAGCACAGGATGGAGGAAGAGTGGTCAGCGCAGGATGGAGGCTCATTGGTCAGCGCAGGATGGAGGGTCAGTGGTTAGCGCAGGATGGAGGGCCAGTGGTCAGCGCAGGATGGAGGGCCAGTGGTCAGCGCAGGATGGAGGGCCAGTGGTCAGCGCAGGATGGAGGGCCAGTGGTCAGCGCAGGATGGAGGGCTGGTGGTCAGCAGAGGATGGAGGCTCAGTGGTCAGCGCAGGATGGAGGGCCAATGGTCAGTACAGGATGGAGGCAGAGTGGTCAGCGCAGGATGGAGGCTCATTGGTCATCGCAGGATGGAGGGTCAGTGGTCAGCGCAGGATGGAGGGCCAGTGGACAGCGCAGGATGGAGGGCCAGTGGTCAGCGCACATCTATCCCCCCTCCCATCCGCTCCGGTCTCACCCGCACCCGGTGTTTACATCGCCGTTACAGCAGCTAATGAGCGGTCAAGTGATAGACGGGCTGAAGGGACATGCACAGATCCTGTCACATGACCGGTCATTACTTGCTGCAGCGGTGATGTAAACACCGGGTGCGGGTGACATGGAGCGGCGGGGAGGGGGGAGGGAAATGGAGCTGGGGGGGAGAGAATGGATCGAGGGGGATGGTGGGAATGGAGCAGCGGGTGGCGGGAATGGAGCGGCAGGTGGCAGCGACGGGTGGCAGCGGTGGGCAAGAGGGGGCCGTAGGTGGGCGCACCAGCTCCAGTGGGCGGGTGCGGGCAGGAGGAGGCTGACAGTGCAGTGTCTGTGTCTGTGAGGGAAATCGTACATCGCTGACTGCATCGCGGCCATGGCACGCGGCTGTTTTACATACTCCTTGCTCATTGGTGGCCGCTGCTGGCACGCAATTTCCGTGACACACAGAGAACATTAGGTAATTATATACTAGATTTGCGAAGTTCTGGACTGTGTTACACTCTCATATCAGGGTCTTTAACTGAGAAGGATAGGCTGCCATATCAAGGACTGCTGTTTCTTGAAGAAAGAGATGTATCCAGACAATCCCGAGTCCAAGAATTACTTACCGTATTTATATTGCAAGACTACATTTATGTCTTTAGGTTCTGGTTTGCTGAGGACAGCATTAAAGAGGGGTTGTGTAAAGCTGGAGAAATCATTGAAATACCCTCTCTGAAGACTTCTTATATATGATTGTATTGACCTGCTGTTTTACCTGTTATATATGTGATTCTATGTAATCTGTGTGGCAGCACTTACTCTGGTACTGACTGGGTTAACTGAAAGGTGCTAACTAAGGTTGGCAAGAGTTAAGTGGGCTTTGGAATCGAATTCCTACTTGAGAGGCAGTAGAGAGAAGCTACAGAAATATAAAAAAATGTATTATACTGTTGTTTCTGTTGTTTAGATTGTAGGCCACAAGTAGAGTATGTTCAGCGACAAAGATCTGTGAACTTTCCCTGAACATGTTCTACACTAACTTTGATGATTCGGTTTGTGATCGGAAGCCTAAGCAGTTTACTTAAAATTCAAGGAACATGGTTTTGTTTGTGAAAAAGTTTAAAATTTAAAATGGCCCTAAAACTTTCCCTGATTGTTTGGTGAAGCCTACTTGAGTGTAGCGGTGTTTTTGACACCTATAGGGTGTGAATTTTGGAAACAGTACTAGGTGTGGCATCAGCTGTGAAGTCCAAAAATCTTACAAAATCCATTAAACATCCGTTTAGGAGGCTTAATATTTTTGTGGGGGGGGGGGGGGTAATTTTATCTTTTTTTTTTTGGAAAGCAAACCTTTATTATTACAGAGGGTCAGCAGCGTGCAAGGCCATCCTTTTAACACTAATGTAATAGCAATTCATATAAAATAGCATATGGCCATTATATGCTTCACTTACATGGTCTTATACATGTGTTCACATTCATGAAACATCATACTATGGATTTTACTTCTTGAAAATGTGCAATCCCTTTATTTGATTTCATTCCATACATTTAGGATGCAGATTTTTTGTCATGTGCACAAGTGTATTATATGTATCATTAATTTTGAACCTGTCCATGCATTGTTGCCCACTAGCCTTATTGAACATTCCAGATGAATTGGTGGTAAGCTGAATAAACTATTTTGTTTTCCTTATTTATCATCCAAATATTTCAGGCTTCAATAATCAATCCACCCAACCGCAAGCCCAGGTGTTACCTGTGGCATGAGGAATGGGATTTGTAATACAAGTCAGGGGCCTTCTGCAGC
This sequence comes from Allobates femoralis, assembly GCA_033576535.1. NCBI lineage: Eukaryota > Metazoa > Chordata > Amphibia > Anura > Aromobatidae > Allobates > Allobates femoralis. Next base: position 299,197,301 of record JARQOC010000003.1, on the reverse strand, counting down.
CCACCCCATGGAGTTGTGAATGAGGAGCTAGGCAAAAAGATTGTGCAAACAATAACATCCTGTAAGCGATTTTGTCCTGGAACTGGAAGAGGTGGACCCCTAGGCAAAGCAAAGAGGCATCACCACGGAGCTCAGAACCATCTTGGCAGTGCAATGCAGCTACACTGTGCTATCGTGTGCCTGCAGTACACAGTTTGGCTATATGATAATGATGGATTCACCACTAGACATGCCTGCTCTGGAGGATGTCATCTCCCTCATCACCACAGGGACAGAGGGTGATTCAGCTCCAGAACTGGAGCAGCCCACACAGGTTACATACAGTGCCTATAAGTAGTCTTCAACCCCCTGCAGATTTAGGTGGTTTGATAAGATGCAAATAAGTTAGAGCCTTCAAACTGCAAACGAGAGTAGGATTTATTAACAGAAGCATAAATCTTACAAACCAAAAAGTTATGTTACTCAGTTGAATTTTAATAAATTTAAAACATAAAAGTGTGGGTCAATTTTTATTCAACCCCTAGGTTTAATATTTTGTGGAATAACCCTTGTTTGCAATTACAGCTAATAATCGTCTTTTATAAGACCTGATCAGGCCGGCACAGGTCTCTGGAGTTATCTTGGCCCACTCCTCCATGCAGATCTTCTCCAAGTTATCTAGGTTCTTTGGGTGTCTCATGTGGACTTTAATCTTGAGCACCTTCCACAAGTTTTCAATTGGGTTATGGTCAGGAGACTGACTAGGCCACTCCAACACCTTGATTTTTTCCCTCTTGAACCAGGCCTTGGTTTTCTTGGCTGTGTGCTTTGGGTCGTTGTCTTGTTGGAAGATAAAATTACGACCCATCTTAAGATCCTTGATGGAGGAGCGGAGGTTCTTGGCCAAAATCTCCAGGTAGGCCGTGCTATCCATCTTCCCATGGATGCGGACCAGATGGCCAGGCCCCTTGGCTGAGAAACAGCCCCACAGCATGATGCTGCCACCACCATGCTTGACTGTAGGGATGGTATTCTTGGGGTCGTATGCAGTGCCATCCAGTCTCCAAACGTCACGTGTGTGGTTGGCACCAAAGATCTCGATCTTGGTCTCATCAGACCATAGAACCTTGAACCAGTCTGTCTCAGAGTCCTCCAAGTGATCATGAGCAAACTGTAGACGAGCCTTGACATGACGCTTTGAAAGTAAAGGTACCTTACAGGCTCGTCTGGAACGGAGACCATTGCGGTGGAGTACGTTACTTATGGTATTGACTGAAACCAATGTTCCCACTGCCATGAGATCTTCCCGGAGCTCCTTCCTTGTTGTCCTTGGGTTAGCCTTGACTCTTCGGACGAGCCTGGCCTCGGCACGGGAAGAAACTTTCAAAGGCTGTCCAGGCCGTGGAAGTCTGACAGTAGTTCCAGAAGCCTTCCACTTCCAGATGATGCTCCCAACAGTGGAGACAGGTAGGCCCAACTCCTCGGAAAGGGTTTTGTACCCCTTGCCAGCCTTGTGACCCTCCACGATCTTGTCTCTGATGGCCTTGGAATGCTCCTTTGTCTTTCCCATGTTGACCATGTATGAGTGCTGTTCACAAGTTTGTGGAGGGTCTTAAATAGTCAGAAAAGGCTGGCAAAAAAGAGATAATTAATCCACACAAGTGAAGCTCATTGTTATTTGTGCCTGAACTACTTCTTAATACTTTAGGGGACCAAACAGAATGCTGGTGGTTTGAGGGGTTGAATAATAAATGACCCTCTGAATTAACTTTTAACGCTTTAAAAAAAAAAAAAAAATTAAAAAATCTTTTTGGCTGCAGTGAATTTCCCACTTCCAGGCTGATCTACAGTCCAAATGTCACAATGCCAAGTTAATTCCGCATGTGTCAACCAGCTAAATCTGCAGGGGGTTGAAGACTACTTGTAGGCACTGTATGTCACCTGGAGATCCACAGCACTTCCATGGATTGGGCCTCATATGCAGTGAAGTCAGGATCCAGCGCTGGGCTCAGATGCCAGAGGAGATCCTGAGAAGCTCACAATCAGGAGATGAGCCGATCCCCATGCCATCCATGAGCAGCAAATGTCACACTCAGGACAATGTTGCAGTATGCCTGGCATTATATTACACCTTCAGCCAGTGCCCCAGCCGCTGGATCGGCAAATCCCGGAGCATGATGAGGAGTACGAGAAGGATGAGGATGAGAAAGAAGAGGCAGTAGAAGAGGCAGAAGGCCCTGTTTCCCAGCCTTGTGTAGCACCCCTGCCAGAGTCCTTTGACTGAACCCAAACTTACAGGGGCCATTGATCCTGAAGGGCCAGTCGGTGTTGCTTAAATTCCTTCCATCTGTCCTAGAGGTTCCTTAATTCCTCTATCTTCTTCTCCAGTGGTGTCCATGATGGAGTATCCTGGGGACATATGTGGCAGAGAATGCCTCTGGAGGAGTAACCCCCATGACCCCCCAAAACAGTCCAGCAGCGTAGTATCATGAGGATCGGTGACCTCCATTCTTGGCACCAATGAGAAAACTGCAAGACTACTTTTCCTCCAAATAAAGAGAGGACTTCCCTAAAAAAGGCATGTTGTTGTGTCTCTGACCTATCCCTTAGTTGGCATTTTGTCCTGAGAAGGACTTTTTTAATTGTTTATGAGCTCTTTGAAGACCGAGCCCTGTTTTTTTTGTTTCTTTTATTTTTCTCCTTCCCAAATTTAGCAATTGTTGTGCATCCCCCTGCTAAATTAGCAGGACTGCAGCCATTGGGCTACGTATCAAATTTCTAAATGGACTTAACCCTTAATGGATTTTACACCATTGTAATGGAGTCTGCTGATCACTGTGGGACTTTGGTTATATATACTGTGTATATTGATATATGTGTCCGTGAGACTTATTATAGTCTGTACTAAGTGCTGTTTGGGTCTGATAAATGTTAGAAATGACATGTACCACCATGGCCTCTTTTCAAAAGTTGCTACAGTAAAAAAAAATTTACTTCACGCCTTGTGTGCTGGATTGTTTATGCAAAGATGTGCTTTGATACCACCTTACAGAGAATGGCGAACAAACCACAGTCCTCTGGCCTAACGATCTGAGGTATAGAAATGCAAGACATTACACACACTCCTGTAGAACAGGGCTGGCCAAATGCAGTCTTCAAGGGCTGCAAGCAGTGCATGTATTCAGGATTCACTTAGCATTGCACAAAGTGCTGAAATCATCACTTCTACAGGTGAAAAATTAGAACCTGTGCAATGCTAAGGAAATCCTGAAAACTTTCATTGCTTTCAGATCTCTAGGACTGTAATTTGCCACCCCTGCCCTAGAAGTCTCTGTGGAGGTAGCCAGGGGGCAAAAGGAATAATTGAACGTTTTCACCACAACTGTGGCTCTCTCTGGACCCTCTCAGGCCCTGTGCCCGCGGAGCATCGTTTGATGCTTTTTTATGCAGATTTTGAGAATCTGCATCAAAATCTGCATGTCTATCTATAGTCCCTGACAAAAGTTATGTCGCTTATCCATGTTATGTAAATAAAAGCTTATAACCTGATGTTAAATTCATCCATTGGTTTTATAAATTACTCTTTTGAAAGCTGAAACCCTCCCAAATGTGGTTTAGGTTAAGAAAATAAATTGGCATCAACGCTGAACTATTGATCATTTAATGAACACAAAATGGTCAGATTTTGGCAAGACAAAAGTTTTGTCGCTTGGTCACATAATGCACCCAATCCTAGTTTACACTCTCCAAACATTTAGAAGAAACAGACGGCACTCACCAATAGATGAAGGTTCTTTTAATCCAAGTGCTCCGTTAGGAGGTGTGGGTTACAAACATTATGTGGCGGGGAGGGAGGTGCGGGGAGGACGATAGGCACACGTTTCGCCTGGTTAGGCTTCCACGGGTCCAATGATTCTGTGTAGGAAGGAGCCCCTCCTTATCCTGGGAGTGAGCTGATTACATCACACAGTGGGGTGTATGGATAAATACACAAATGCTTAAATAAATAATTTTAGAAAAACAGCGAAGCATGCAGCATTATATGAAAGACATAACTTACACAGTCTATGTAGAAATCTTATAAATCTCTATTTAAATATAAATATAAATTGTGATCACAAGAAGTGGAGACTATGATTTATAGCAGTGTATACCTGCGGACTCCAAAGTTCACCACCAGATGGCAATCTGAGTAAGGTTGTATGTTCCCATGTCTGAATAAAGCCTTCAATTGAGGTTATATATAAAACGTTTTTAGCTATACAAAGACTAAATTTATCAGGTATGATATTCTATGACTACTCCTAGATTATATCAAATATGCTAATATATATAAAAAAGTATGAAAAATGTGAAAAATGTGTATGCAAAGAATTCCATAACAGTGTTAAAAATCTGTGAAACTTTAAAACTACTGAAAGTGTTTTTTTTTTTTTCTTCCTCCAGGTATCACTGTTCATCCATGTTATGTAAATAAAAGCTTATAACCTGATGTTAAATTCATCCATTGGTTTATTCTTTTGAAAGCTGAATTGGTTTTATAAATTACTCTTTTGAAAGCTGAAACCCTCCCAAATGTGGTTTAGGTTAAGAAAATAAATTGGCATCAGTGCTGAAGTATTGATCATTTAATGAACACAGAATGATCAGATTTTGGCAAGACAGAAGTTTTGTCGCCTGGTCATATAATGCACCCAATCCTAGTTTACATTCTCACCTGTGCTCTGTAAATGATTGGTTAATTAGTGGGTGTGTATAAAAAGAAACCCCGCACCCCAGACCTTCACTTGAACTACAACTTGAGCTTTGACAACATGCCAAAAATCACCCTGCGACCAAAGGCTTGATTATCAAGAGGCTGAAGACTAGATCCACTGCAGAGGTGGCTGGCACCTTTAATGTGTCTCAGCGTCAAGTACAATGAATTAAAATAAGATTTGAAGAGACTGGAGATGTGTTTGACAAGCCCACGTCCAGCAGACCCTGCAAGACAACTGCTCAGGAGGAACGTTTGTTGGTTAGAAAATCCAAAGCAAGCCCCTCTTCCACTGCAGCAGAGCTCCAACACGCCTGGTGACCTCAAGTTTGTGTGTCAACTAGAACAGTCTGTCTTGAAATGGCCTCCATGGTCAAATCAGTGTCCAGAAGCCAGCACTAAACAAAAGGCAAATAAAAAGCCGTGTGGCATTTACAAAGTCCCACAACCTGCTAAACAGATGGATGCTGGAAAAGTGTCAGAAGGTAGATTTCTGTGATGAATCTTCAGTAGAATTACACCACAGCCTCCACAAATACTGCAGGACACCTACTGGAACCCGTATGAATACAAATGTGGTCGTGGAAAGATCATGGTCTGGGGTTACATTCAGTATGGGGGTGTGCGAAACATTTGCAAGGTGGAAGGCAATATCAATAGCCTAAAATATCGAGAAAAATTAGCTACCTCTTACATTCTTAATCATAAAAGGGGTCAAATTCTGCAGCAGGATGGTGCTCCATCTCATACATCCATCTCTATAACAAAGTTCCTCCAGGAAAAAAAGATCAAGGTGCTCAAGGACTGGCCAGCCCAGTCACCAGACATAAACATCATTGAGCATGTTTGGGGTAGGATGAAAGAGGAAGCTTGGAAGACAAAACTAAAGAATCTAGATGAACTCTGGGAGGCATGTAAGACTGCATTCTTTGCTATTCCTGATGACTTCATTAATAAATTGCATGAATCATTGTTGAACCGCATGAAATGCAGTCCTTCAAGCTCATGGAAGTCACACAAAATATTAAATATGACTCTAATAGCACCACAACTTCATTCACCAATGTTATGCAACATATATTTGTGTTTTAAGTTAATTATTTGTTTGAATATCACATTACTTTCTGTGGGCGACAAAACTTTTGTCTTGCCAAAATCAGACCATTATGCGTTCATTAAATGATCAATATTTCAGCATTGATGTCAATTTATTTTCTTAACCTAAACCACATTTGGGAGGGTTTCAGCTTTCAAAAGAGTAATTTATAAAACCAATGGATGAATTTAAGGTCAGGTTATAAGCTTTTATTTACATAACATGGATAAGCGATAACTTTTGTCAGGGACTGTAGAGGCAAGAAAAGTCTATGACTAGTCAGAAGTGTTGAGGCCACAAAGCTTTTTTTTCCTGGTTAAGGCAGCAGAGGTACCATATATACCACACTTTTTGGTGTACCACAAGAGGCTGTATACCAGTCAGCACATCTGGGGCTGGTGTAGAGGATTCTAATATATATCTCCATCAAAACAACAGTCCTTTTAGGATTAATTTAGGTGCATACAGGCAGGCAGGGTATATAGCACACTAATGTATCACAAGTGGCTGTATACCAGTCAGCACATCTGGGGCTGGTGTACAGGCTTCTAATATCCATCCAGTCATTTTTAGGATTAAGTTACTTTATGCAGGCAAGGTATATAGCACACTTTGAAAACCCATATTCCACACCGTTTAAAATGCGCAAGACCTGTGGCAAGGGACGAGGAACTGGATTTTGAGGACAGATGAAGGTAAAATTGTTCTTTTTGGGTCCAAGGGCCGCATACAGCTTATCAGACGACCCCCAAACTCTGAATTTAAGCTACGATATACTCTGAAGTCAGTGAAGCATGGTGATGCAAGCATCATGACATGGGCATGTTTCTCTTACTATGGTGGCAGGCCTATTTACCGCAAACCAGGGATCATGGTCCAGTTTGCATACATCAAAATACGTGAGGAGGCAATGTTGCCTTATGCGGAAGAGGAAATGTCCTTGAAACTGGTGTTTCAACAAGACAATTAACCTAAGCACATCAGTAAAAGAGCAAAATCTTGGTTCCAGTCCAACAAAACTGAGGCTATGGAGTGGGCACCCCAATCCCCAGACGCTAATGCAATAGAACGCTTATGGGGTGACATCAAAAATGCTGTTTATGAGGAAAAGACAAGAATGCAAATAAATTGTGGGATGTAGTCAAAGCATCTTGGGCTAGAATAACAATTGACAGGTTCCAGAAGTTGGTTAGCTCTATGCAACATAGATGTGAAGCAGTACTAAGACAAAAGAAGACAGTGCTATTTTTTAAACAGCTCATTGTTAATTTTTTGTTATTTTCTGTAATATTTTGATTTAGAAAACATTGTGAAATGTTCCCAATGCATGGAAATACAAAATATTCTAAAGATTTTGGGCTTAACTCATGTTTTTGAACAAACAACTATTATTTTGAACACAGCTGTACATCTGAATGGTACAGACTTAGCCCTTACTGGGGAAAATCATTGGCAAATCTGCAACATAGCAGGCATGCCACGGTATTTAAAATCAACATGACTTCATATCCGAATCAAAAAATATAAAATACTTGAATTAATTTTAAATCTCCATTCACATGCCTTGGTCTGACTCGGAGCACATTAAACTAGGCATTAAACCTATTAGTTGACTTCCATTAATCGAATATTTTGCAATAAATTGTTGACCCAAGCCATTCCTCATTCTTTTTCTAGACACTTTTAAAAACATTCTGGTGAGGTACAAAATAAAAAGTGTCTAAAACAAAATAAATCTGATGTGAGTCATGTCGGTGTACACACAATGCAAGAGATAGTTCGGTAACTTATTGTGTAGAGGTATTCTTTAGATAGTGGTGTCACTGGAGACAAACTGATTTTAACTTGGTATAGAGATCTAAAGCAATCAAAAATCTCCGAACACCCTGCCTGTAAAATATACTATTATTCATTGTGTATAGTTAGAAATATAATTGCATAAATGTATCTAAAGGTTTCTAGATATTATACACAAGCTATTTTACTCTATCATAACGTCTAAGAGCCAAATCTATTACTTCTAAAAGTCTCTAATAGCCGAGAGATCAGCTCAGAAATATCAGTCAAGGCCGTGTCTTGCAGGCAATACCCGAACCATGGAAATTCATTTACCTTTTCATTATTTACTCAGAGTGTCTGTATTATATTTGTATAGATTTTATCCAACAAAAAAAGACAGTAAATGTAATAACAAGACAGAGATAGGGAACATTCCATGAATGCACGATTTCACCTATTTTGACTTATTTTCCCATGTTGTCTTGGTATAGCACAAGTAATCCAATTTTCTAACATGTATACGTGTTTTCCAAAAGGATTAAGAAAAAACAAACCAAAGAACAAACAAATGACTCCTAAAATAATAGCTGTCGCTTCACTAGAGTATCAGCAAATCTGACTATAAAGTGAAATGAGCACTGGAATGTGAATTAGGGTGCTTTCACATTACGTTTTTGTGCCTGTCAGTGGGATCCGACTTTGAAGGAGGATCCCATGGACAGGCACGGATCCACACAGACCCCTGCAATCGGATGGCAAATAGCCATCCAATCCGATTCTATGCAGGATCCGTGTGGATCCTGCAGTCCCCTGTCTCTCCCTACTCCTGCCTCCTCCATCTTCTTCCCCCGCTATTCTATTCTGTGCCCCGCTATTCTATTCTGTTCCCCCGCTATTCTATTCTGTGCCCCCGCTATTCTATTCTGTCCCCCCGCTCCTCTATCCTCATCTAATCCCTATCCTGTCCCCTGTCCTCTTCCGTGTGTGTAAAAAAAAAAAAAAAAAACTCCTCCCGGAGCATACATCACCTGTCACCGGCTCACACGCTGCAGCACCATCAGGGCAGAAGAGCCTGCGATGATGTCAGAGAGCCGGTCATCTGACGAGTCATGTGACCGGATCTGTGACGACATCACAGGTCCTTTAGCCCTGATGGTGCTGCAGCGTGTGAGCCGGTGACAGGTGATGTATGCTCCGGAGAGGGAACAAGGTGGAGGAGGCAGGAGCAGGGAAAGACAGGGAATACTGAGCCGACATCAGATCCGATGTCCATAGGCTCCCATGTTGTGGGCACTCGGATCAGCAGTGATCCGATGCTGTCCGATTTGAGTCACAGACACAAAATCGTAGCAGGCTGAGATTTTGTGCCCGTAATTAAATCGGATGGGATCGGATGGTGCCAAAATCGGATGCCAATAGTGGCACATCCGATCCCATCTGATTCCCATAGGAGAACATGGGATCAGATTTCGGATCCGATTGTATCCGTTTTGAAACTAATACATATACAATGCTATGCTGCACTCAATCCTGTCTATGAAGGTGCTAACTAAACACAATTCTATTTCAAATATAATAGTTGCACTCGACATAGACATATTTCTAAATAGAGACAAAATGATAATGAAAAAGTAGAGATACTTAGTATTATGGAAATGGCCAAATCGATAATTCACCCAGTTGTCACGTTGAGGCGATCTCCCAAGACACCAATTAGATATTCAAAGCACCTGTCTTTAGTTATAAGACTGCAAATCCACTGTTCTCTGGTATCAGCCGATGAGGAAAAGCCGAGAACGACATCAGGCAGTTACATCAGTGTTAGGACCCAGTTAATAGAGATCGCCTCAACGTGGCAGCTGGGTGAATTATCGATTTGGCCATTTCCATAATACTAAGTATCTCTACTTTTTCATTATCATTTTGTCTCTATTTTGAAACGGACACAATCGGATGACCAAAAATCGTTATGTGAAAGCAGTCTAACGGCCCTTTCACATCAGCGTTTTTTGAAATTCGCGGCAGATGCGGTGAAAAAACCGCATCTGCCGCGATTACCGCATACCGGCTGCACTTGCGGCGCGGTTGCGGTAAACGCCATGCAAAGTATAGGCGTACTTGCGGCAGGTGCGGAAAGTGCGGTTTTGCACTTGCGGCAGGTGCGGCTGCGAAAAAAAACGCTGTCAGCCGCGGTTTTTTTCGCGGCCGCACCTGCTGCAAGTGCAAAACCGCACTTGCGGGGGGGCGTGGCCTAGCTATGGAGGAGAGAGGAAGCTAAGCGACTCTGCTCCCGCTCTTAGGCACAGAAAATAGCACTAAGCTGGCGACATACAGCGGCTCCGAGACGATCATGAGAAGGGGGAGACGGGGAAACTCCTCAGGAATCGAATCCCCGGCCCAAATACCTCCTGGAGGATCCATAAAACGGTTTTTCACCAAACGGGACCAGACTCCCGCCAGAACAACCATCCCCAAGATGGCCGCGATGAGGAAGAGTACCGCGCCAGGAGAGCGCGACATGGAGGCAGAAGCGACTTCATCCCAGCAGACCCGCGGATTTGCTAACCATCCCTCCGGGCCAGACACCAGACGCCCTGGAGGCGTTCAGACAAGAGGCACAAGCAGCAGAACAGCGGCGGCAGTGATGGAAGAAGGACCGCGGTCCCGGGAGGAAACGGAGGTTCCCACACAGCAGATAAGTGTGCAGCAGGCTGGGGGAGGAGGAGAAAGAGGAACAGACATTCATACAGCTTCAGTCCCCCATAAAGACAATACTGAACCCGTAAGGGGACACCATGAGGGGACCCCAAGTGCCTCATTGGCAATGGACTCTGATATGAGTAGTGTGCATAGTCTACCCCCCTTTGGAGAGTCTGGGAGACAGGGGCCCACACTGGGAGCTATGGCACCCCCAATTACTTTTATACATGAGGACAGTATGCAGAACGTCAGTGTGTTAGCCGAGCTGGGAGACTTACGTGCACGCATGTCCTCCATACCCAGCAGGGAGGACATGGAGGCCTATATCACCCGCTTAGAACATGCATACAGAAGCGAGCTCTCTTGTTTAAGGGGTGAAGTAACGAGAGTAGACAGCCAGGGCCAAGACCATGCCCTCAGAATATCAGCCCTTGAGGAGATGTGTCGGTCCCAACAAGAGACGCTGCAGACCCAATCCACGCAGATTATGCACCTGGTAGATGCCCTAGATGATGGAGAAAACAGGGGACGCCGAAACAATATAAGAATCAGAGGGCTGCCAGAATCTGTGGAGTCCCGTGACCTCCCTGGTGTATTGCAATCAATCTTTAATGGAGTATTGGGAGATCCCCCCTCAACAGTAATTGAGCTTGACCGTGCACATAGAGCCCTAGGTCCCCGGTCGGCAGACCCCGAGTGGCCTCGGGACGTCATTTGCAGAGTCCATCGTTATGTTATCAAAGATGCAATTATGTCCCGGATAAGAAACGGAAGACCATGCAAATTTCAAGATAAAAACCTAGCTATTCTCCCAGACCTCTCGAGACTGACCCTGCAAAAAAGGAGAGCCTTACGCCCTCTACTGGATGTCCTCAGAGACTACGATCTACCATACACTTGGGGATTCCCCTTTAAACTACAAGTAAGGAAAAATGGCCGGATCCATGTCCTACGATCTCCGGCTGATATATCCTCATTCACATCTGCCCTTGAGGTACCGCCGGTATCTACCCCGGGATGGCCGGAGTTTCCGCTGAGGATTCCGGAGGGACCAAGGAGACCAGGAGAGGTGTACAGACGCCGACAAGGAGGAAACGGAGAACGTGGGCCACGACGCTGACAAGGAGAACGTTGACTTAACTATCTCCTTCCCTTGTGGTTCATAGTAGAGATGTAGATCAGTTAGACCCTGATAGCATCCTCAAGCAATGATGTTGCGTTCCTTTAGCAAATTTTATAACCTCTACCGTCCCTCCTACTGCTATTCTACATACAGTACAGTATATAAAATATCCCAGCAGGGGGGAGGGGAATTGTGTTTTTTGGGGGGGGTTTCCTCCTTTTCTTACCCCCCCTTTTTCCCCGCTCCCCCTCCCTCACACCCCCTTCCCGCCCTCCTCATCCTCCCCCCCTTCTTTTTCCCCTCTCATTGTCCCTCCCCCGATCCCTCTTTCCCCCTAGCCCCCCCTCACCTCCCTTACCTCCTATCCCTACCCCATCCCCTACCCTCATTTTTACGTAGCAGATCACGAATCGGATAACAGGAACAGGACGGGTCTGGCATTTATCTGATAACAACGCTCAAAAGCCATACTAGAGGAAGAGGTTGAAGGGCGACAGTCTGAGGTACTTATACCGCAACCAGTTTTGGTATAAGATATCTATATCTCTTAGAGTTGTCTGTATATCCAGACCAGTGATAATTCTTTAGGTTCTGTTTATATTTTGCTATTATCATTTACTAGAGATGACTAATGGTACACTATTTGCCTAAAAAGGGAGGCTCCTATGTAGAAGGCCTATACCCCTTTAGGGATTCTCGACTGCGCAGGTGCATTGAGACACAATTTCCCACTTTCATTCAAGTTAAAGGTATTACAATTGATATTATATCTCACTAATAACTGTTGGTAGAATAATACGGATAGGAAGGGTATCATCTTATTTCTTCTACTCTCCTCCTTTTCTTCTCCTCTCTCCTCGTTCTCCCCAAGTAACAACCCTATTCCCTCTCTAATTACACCTTTTCTTCCTAACTATCACCTCACTTTCCTCTGGGTCCTTGAAAGGTTCTGGTGTTGAAATTGAGCCTCCATTGGAGGGAGCCGTATCCTATAGTATATCTGACTGCCTGATTATATCAGTAAGCGAAGATGTCTCAGCTTAAAATTTGCTCTTACAATGTAAGGGGATTCAATACCCCGCAAAAAAGGACTCAAATATTAGAGGAAATGCATAGACAAGGTGTTCTATTATTGTTATTAAAGGAGACTCACTTCAAAAAGGATCATCTCCCTGGTATCGGTGGCCGACGCTACAATGTCTGGGTTCACGGCACTAATCCGGAGGCGAGGTCGGGCGGAGTCTCAATTGCGGTACATAACTCTCTGGCACATACAATAATTGATACAATGGTAGATGAGAATGTGAGAATGGAAGATTCATTTTTTTGAAAATCAGAATTCATGCCAACGTATTCACCATTGTGAATTGGTATTTACCAAATAAAGACCCAGACAAAAAATGTCTGGCGCTCCTGGCTGCACTTGCAAATTTCGCTGAGGGAGCTATTCTGATAGGTGGCGACTTTAATTTCACACTAAACCCTGCGGTTGATAATGCACCGGGAGGACATGGGATAACTAAAACGAGACTGAATGCGGTCAGGAGGGCCATACAAAACCTAGGTTTGGTCGACTTGTGGAGGGCCATGCACCCAAAAGACAGAGACTATACATATTTCTCGCCTACCCACGGATCTTACAGCAGGATCGACTTGTTCCTCTCCAGCCAGAGGATCCTGCCATGGCAAATGCAGGCCCAGATAGGACAGATAGGCTTATCTGATCATGCCCCCATTTTCTGTAGGTTCCTCATACCCGGAAGTTCAGCGAGGCAGTGGACATGGAGACTAAATGACAACATACTAAATGACACATTATGTAATACAGAAGTACAGTCTACCATCAAAGATTTCATCTCAATACATGCTGAGGACCCCACGGCTGCTCCTCTACAATGGGAGGCCTTAAAATGTGTAGTTAGGGGGATCCTCCTGAAACATGGCTCTAGACTTAAAAAAGAAAAAATAGCAAAAATAGAATCACTATCACAGAGAATAACTGACCTAGAGTGCTCTCATAAGCAGACCCTGTCCAAACAGACCCTAGCAGACCTAGTGGTAGCTAGAGATGAACTAAAAGCCCTGGTAGATCAAAAGTACCTAAAGGGACAGGAGAGGCTACACAGATTTTTATACGAACATGGGGACAAATGCGGTAGACCGTTAGCGAGGATGTTACATCCCAGGGGAGCGCCTGGACGAGTCCCACAAATCAGACGCTTGGATGGTGAAATCACCCAAAACCCAGATGACATCCTATCGACGTTTAGGGACTACTACAGTAGACTTTATAACATAAAGGGACACTACGATGACATGGACCCCTCGAGACTAGAAGAAAAGACGGCAACATACCTGGACGAGACGGCACTACCAGTGTTAAACCCCACAGACGCGGATATCTTAGAGACAGACTTCTCTGAGGTAGAGGTAATAGAAGCAATTAAGCAATCTCCGGGGGGGGAAGAGTCCGGGACCAGACGGTTTTACCCCCAAGTTTTTCAAGCAATACGGTTCCCTGGTTGCTCCATTCCTAACGAAGGTATTCAACTCAATTTCTCCCGAGAATTCTTGGGCCCCCCAATCCCTTGAGGCATTTATTAGTGTTATCCCTAAGCCTGGAAAGGATCACTTAGAGGCAGCGAATTACCGGCCTATATCCCTAATAAATGTGGACATTAAATTATTCTCCAAGCTGCTTGCTAACCGATTAGCCCCCCTACTCCCTACAATAATCCACAATGATCAAGTAGGTTTTGTCCAAGGGAGAGAAGCTAGGGATAACACTAATAAATTACTATTGCTCACGGCAAGCTCGAGGGCTCGAGCGCTACCAATGTGCTTACTCTCGGTAGACGCTGAAAAAGCCTTCGACCGAGTCAGTTGGCAATTTATGAGGGCATCCTTGGGGAGGATCGGCCTGGGAACCAGGTGCTTGCAGAGGATTCTGTCGCTATACAGCTGCCCCGCGGCAAAGGTTAGAGCAAACGGAGGTTTATCTCAGCCCTTCCTGATCCACAATGGAACTAGGCAGGGGTGCCCATTGTCCCCATTGATATATATCGTGATTATGGAACACCTTGCCACGGCAATTAGACAGAACCCAAATATCAGGGGGATAGAATATAACAATAATCAATACAAGGCAGCGTTATTTGCAGATGACCTACTGTTATTTATCACTCAACCCCGTATTTCCTTTCCCTCCTTACTCAAAGTCTTTGACACATTTGGAAACTATAGCAACTTTAAAGTAAACATAACTAAGACGGAGGCCCTTAATATCTCCCTCCCGGAGATTGAGAAGAGGCACCTAGCTGACCATTTCCCTTTCAGGTGGCAGACCAAAGCTCTCAAATATCTGGGAGTCATGGTGCCTCGAGATCCCTCTGAGTGGTTTGCCCTCAACTATTTGACTCTACTTCAGAGAACGGTTAAGGACTTACAGAATTACGACAAACGAAAACTATCCTGGTTCGGACATATAAATGTGATAAAAATGGACATCTTACCCAAATTTTTATTCATATTCCAGACAGCCCCTATTTATGCCCCGCCATACTATTTCAATAAATTACAAACGACAATTTCTCGGTTTATCTGGGGAAGTAGAAAATCAAGAATAAACATACAGACACTCTGTCGCCACAAACTTAGAGGGGGAGCGGGTGTGCCCAACTTCAAAAATTACTATAAGGCGGTCATATTGACTAGACTACTAGATTGGCAATATCAACGAAGCTCCAAACAATGGGTGGCAGTAGAACAGGGACTGGTAGACTATCCGCTGTGGTGCTTGCCCTGGTTGTCTCCGGATGACAGACCTAAACTGAATGAGGAGGGGGCACTGATGTCCAACGCACTGAAGATCTGGGGTAGGGAAGTAGGGAGAGGAGAGAGTAGAAAAAGGAGGGAACTCCTGGCCCCAATTTTCCACAACCCGTCCTTCCCCCCGACACAGGAGGTTGACTCATTCCTAAGATGGCAAAAGGTGGATGAGCCACGTTTTATACATATTTTTAAAAACGGGGCCATAGCCCCCTTTGGATCCCTGGCTGGAGAGCAGAGGGGGTCATCCTGGTTGGAGTACGCACAAATACGGTCGTATGCATCCAAACGGAGCTTAGTAGAGGGGCTGCAGGTGGATCAGATGCCTATTGAAAAATTATTCATGCTAGAGTCTCCGCCCAGACATGTAGTATCAGTATTATACTCAGTATTAAACGACAATAAAGGTAACGATAAGCCGAGATTCTTTCTGAAATGGGAGACAGAACTGAACTATGAGTTGTCCGAAAGGGAATGGAAAAAGGTGTGCTCCCTCACCCATAAGCTCTCCATGGCATGTTCTGCTCAGGAGAAGAGTTACAAAATTTTGTCGAGGTGGTACAGATGCCCGGACACTCTCCATGCAGCCTTCCCCTCCATCTCTGACAGGTGCTGGAGATGTGAAAAGGAACGTGGTACCATGATACATATATGGTGGGAGTGCAGCAGAATCCAGCCTTTCTGGAACTCAGTGTTTGAGATCTATGAGACAATAAGTGGCATGATTCCGGAGAGGACTCAGCAGTTGGCACTGATATCGCTCTTTCCTGGATCCTTTAAACATATTAAATCAGACCTCCTCAGATTTTGCATGACGGCAGCAAGAGCGGTGATACCCAGACATTGGAAAACAACTCACCATCCCGAGCTAACTGAGTGGTTGATGGAGATGACTAAAATTCATCGGATGGAGGAGCTCACAGCAGAAGTCACCGACGCCAGGGATAGATACCTGAGAATATGGAGTCCGTGGGTGTTGTTCCTTGGATCCCCTGAGTTTGAGACAGTGTTCGCTGATGGAGGTGAGTAGACACCAGAGGCAAATGGGAGCCTGCCTCCTCCTGGATACCCAGGGACCCAGAGGAAACCCCCTCGTCTTTCTTTCTACCTCGCTATTTCCCCCTACATATCCATATCTTAGACCCCCCCCCCATTCTCTTCTCTTCACTTTGCTCTCTTTGTATGCCAAAAACAACAGTATTCGGTATATCTCACTCTTACCTACTGATAGTACTCTGGCTATGTTTACTTACTTACTTACTTATTTATTTATTTTTATTCTTATTTTCTTGTTCTTTTTTCTTTTCTCTTCTCCTTCTCTCCTATCTAGTGCTCAGATCTATTATTTCCTGAAAAATGTATACCATACTAGTACATTCTCCAAGGTTTAACTATAGTTTTTGCTTTAATGATTTGAATATGTGAACAGAGTTAATGGTACAAAGGTCTCTAAGTGCACAAGTATATTCTTAATGGAAAACCGGAAACCGTAACCTAGAATTGGACACTTAAGATACGAACCCAATATCTTAAACTTGCTCAGGGTAAGGTTTAAGTTGTATCCTGATGCAAGATGTTATGGTGCCAAATTGATCTGGACAAACAGGAGGAGGTTAATAGACTTTGTTTGCTCCCACGCATTCGGGACTTTCAGATGAGCCAGATGATAAGACGATCGACCAGATTCGAAAAAATAGACCAGCCATGCTGTGGCCCTAGCCAAATTGGATATTTAATACCTCGATAATGCTTGACAGACTGGTACAATTGTAACGGAGTTTAGTGAAAATTGTAAACTAATGCAACTGTACTTGTGTACATGACTATTTGTATGTGTGCTTGTTTGTTTCTTTGTTTGTTTGTTTCCTTGTTAATAAACACAGATTGAACACAAAACCGCACTTGCCGCACCTGTTGCAAGTACGACTATACTTTGCATGGCGTTTACCGCAACCGCGCCGCAAGTGCAGCCGGTATGCGGTAATCACGGCAGATGCGGTTTTTTCACCGCATCTGCCGCGAATTTCAAAAAACGCTGATGTGAAAGGGCCCTATGACATAGACACTTTTCATTTTTTGTCTTCTAGCATTCCACTGACATTTATTAAGTCAAATTCATCATCTGGTTCATTAATTTGCACAAAGTCATAAAAGGTATTTTTCCAAATTGTTTATCTTTCTGTGAGCAAAAAAATTGGCAACTTTTCAAAATGTCCAAAAAAATATGCGACTTTTGATTTAAGTGCGCTACATTGATGTGCCAAATTTTACAACTTTTTAAAAAGCTGCAAATGGTGTATGAAATTAAAACCTTTGGAACGACTGGCCTCCTCCGACAGTGCGGAAAAAAACATAATAAAAAACAGCAAAGCACATATGCAAATAAGATAATGAATTTAGTTGAAAAAAGCTGTAGAACAATACAAAAAAACAGGCACAAAGATCAATCAGGGCTATAATTTTTTTTGCTTTTTCCTTTTTTTTCCAAACATTATGTTCAGTTTCTTTTATTGTACCACTGCATCTAAAATATAAAATAAGGCTTATATGTAGGGGCTATGTGAGGGCTCAATCTGTATATACATATATATTAATATATATGTATATATAGGACTGTTTGAGGGCTTACACTGTATGTATACTTATACTGTCTATGTGAGGTGGTCGACAGGGTAGGGGATACTTGGATACCGGGATAGACGGTTGCTTCTATGGGGGAATCATGGCTGGTCGGTTCCTGATTCTGTGCCCTGGACCTTCAGTGATAGGGATGGGGGTTATGATGATGGAGGGGGAAATGTTATCGTGACGCCACCTGTGGTACCTGGTAATAGGGTCACCAGCGCTGCGGCCGGCCGCTGAGGTGATGGGAGGCAGCGTTGGGTAGTACAGCTCCCCACAGGTGGAGCTTTACCTCAGGGCAGCGGCGCAGATGAGGGGAGTAGTAGTAGCGGTCCTGCTGTGAACTCTGCAGGCGGCAGCAGGGAAGCAGGCACACACACACAATAGTCTTTGGTTTCAGTACCTTTTTACTGTTGTCCGGTAACAGGTATGGACCAGGAGGGTAACCAGGTTTCGGTGTAGCTTGGGGCATTCACCTTGAAGAGTTGTGAGGCCTCCTCTGTTAGTGTGTGCATCTTTTTGGGGGAAGCTCTGCCTGTAGCTGAACCTGCCGCTACTTTTCCCTCTCAGGGTGCTGTTCCACAACTGACAATGAGGACCTCTCTGTGGGATTCCTATCCTCGGCTAGGTCCCTGGTCCTTTACTTAGTCAAGTTTGGATTCTTCTTCTTGTTACTTCAGGGGGACTGGATCCTCCTGATCTGTCCGGACTATTCCTGCTACTATATCTTATCAGCAGTTGTGGACTCCGGTGTCCAGGTAACTAAAGGGTTCACAAGACTGTTCCCTTCTTCTTGGTTCTCCCACTGGCCTCCGTCCCTCTCCCTAGGGCTCAGCACAGCTGGGTCAGTGTCCCCTGGTTCTGGGCCTGCTTGGTCCCAGCCACCAGCTCCTTACGGCTGCTCTCTTCTCTGTCTGACTGGAACTACTAAACTCAACTAAACCAAACTGACTCCTCCCCTTAGGCCAGGATCTTTTATAGGGGATCTGGCTTAAGGACAGCCAGTAGGGCTCTCCCACCAGGCCTGGGGTGGAAGGTGTTGTATGTTGTGTGTGCCAAGGTGTACATCCATCCCTGCACCGGTGGGTCCTGTGGCAATCTACCGCAGGGGTGCCACATATGCGCGTGTCCATTTCTAGGGTTGGAAGCATCTGGCTAAATTTACTCTTGTATTGTGGATCTAAAAGTGTGGCAACAGAGCAGTCAGCACTATTTCTAATTCTAACAATACAGGCATCATGTTGCAGATAGTGCAGCAAGAAGGCGCTCATGTGTCTGACGCATCCGTGAGGTACAAGTCCTAATTGTGTTGTTGGCAGGATAACAATCAAGCTTGCTTCCACTGTCCTCTCCCGCCAACCTCGGACAACAGAAAAGGGATCAATTTCTTCTTCATCTCCTTACTGTTCCGTGCTCGTTACCTCTTCCTCCTCATCCTTCCCCATTTGTTCCTTAGATCCTGCACCTTGACTAACAGTTTGTCCGGTACTATGAGCCCCCTTTGGTTGCTGTATTCCACCATTCCATGCCACCCTCTGCAACGATGATAGTCCGGACCTTAGAGGTGTTGGTGTCCCTTCTGCAACCACCTCCTTCCCACTCTTCCTCTGGGACCACCACCTCCTCCCGCAGACTACTGAAAGTGTGCTCTAGCATGTAGAGGACAGGAATAGTGATGCTGATTACTGCATCATCAGCGCTAACCATCTTAGTAGTCATTTAAAAACTGTGAAGAAGGGTGCAGAGTCCTTGATCTGTGCCTAGTCTGCAATCTTGTTTTCCCCCAAATATAGGTCCCGTTTGGGAAGCAGTAAGACATATTTCACCATAGCTTGTCAATGCTGTCAGAGTCGCTGTAACATGTACAGAGTAGGATTTCACCACACCACATCGGTATATCGCATATCAACCGGTTAACCAATAGGTATAAAGACCTGTAGCAATGCAAGTCGATGAGTAGCGGGGTGCAAATGGTGGAAGTGAGCACACAGCGTCTGTGCCTCCTTCAGCATCACATTCAAAATATTATAGTGGCATATAAGTTGCTGTATAACCAAGTTCAGGACGTGAGCCATGCATGCACCATGTGTGAGGTTGCCCCGGCGTAGAGCCCCACCAAGTTCGCACCATTATCGCACACAACCTTCCCTGTCTCCAGGTTCAGTGGAGACAGCAATTGCTTAAACGTGGCCTGCATAGATGTCAACAACTCTCCAGCTGTGTGACTACAATCTCCAAGGCATTTTAATTTCAGCATTGCCTGATGGCAATGAGCCCTGGCAGTGCAATACAGAGGTGATGGGGATTCTCTCTGCTCTGCTGGAACATTAAGTGAGAGGTTGAGGGCACAGGTGGATGCCCTAGAGGAGGTGGACAAGACAGAAGTAGTGATGTGAAAGATGCATCTTGGGGATTTTAGGATTTGTGGAGCAGCCCCTTCCCTGCTTGCCCCCACAGGCGACAGTCACCCAGTGCCCATTCAGAGAGATTTAATGCCCCTAGCCATGCTTGCTCATCCAGGTGTCAGTGGTGCAATGCACCCTGCCACACATGGAGTTTTTCAAGGAGCAGGTGATGTTGTCTGTGACATACTGTTGTAGCACAGGCAAAGCTTTCTTAGAGATTAATGGCAACTGACAGATGCTGTCAATGAGACGGATGGTGCTTGGGGAGGCCCGCTAGGCTGCGTTTTAGCATATTGAGATGTCTTCAGTAAGTTATGATGAATATCCATGTGATGGTTCATGCATGTAGTAGTCAACTTATCGGCCTTTTTACGTCTACGGAGTCTTTTCTTTAATTACAAATTTTGCAGAAAATGTGAGTTGGGTCATTTTTACAGTATCAAAAAGGAGCCAGGATAGGCAATTGTTGCCACTAATGCGAACTGCAGACCAAAGACCGCTGCTGGCCACAAACAGAGTTGTGGATGGTGATGCAATGGTTGTCATGGTTGCAGCACTCATGGAAAGCCGCAACCCAACCTTCTCATCTTTCTCCTCCTCCACCTCTCCTGCTGAGCTAATCAGCTCCGTGCCTCTGAGTTGTCACTAAGTAGGATCTCCAGTTTCATCGTCATTCTCTATGTGAATGCCCAGATATGACAACCACTGCTTGTATGCAAAAAAAATATCTATATGAAAAGGCATAGAGATATGAAAACCACTGGTTGTAGACAATAAAAGGCCTTTTTTGGGATGGGCCTTCTAACCCGGGGTGATAAACTCCAGGCCTCGAGGGCTACCAATAGGTCATGTTTTCAGGATTTCTTAGAATTATATAGGCTATAATTAAATCACCTGCACTGGTGATACTTCCAAACTCTGTGCAATGCTAATCCTAAAAACATGGCCTGTTGGCAGCCCTAGAGGCTAGTAGTTCCCCACCCCTGGTCTAACTCTACTATCTACTTAAAAATAAATTGAGTTGTTATTTAGCTGTCTGTCTATGGGGCACACAACAGTACCAGTTCCGTCCGCAAGCTGTAACACTCTCAAAATGCTGAAAATGGCAAATAGGCGCTCTTATATGCCGAGGAACATGTGACTTAGGCAGCCAATGTCACAAGCCCTTATGTCTGCAAGGTGTGGATGGTTTATGCACCCTGATTGGCTGCCAGCCTGGAACATCCACACAGTGAGTGCCATAATGGAGTATGATGCTCCTCTTGAGACATGAGACCTTTCTTCAACCCCTCCCCTCATCAAACAAGTCCCAGCCACAAACACACTTAGGCCCCTTTCACATCAGCGTTTTTTTTTTAATCGCGGCAGATGCGGTGAAAAAACCACATCTGCCGCGATTACCGCATACCGGCTGCACTTGCGGCACGGTTGCGGCACAGTTAAGGCAAGCCCCATACAATGTATAGGCGGGCTTGCGGTATGATCAGACCATGTCCCTGTACAGTCAGACACATCCATTACACAGTACATAGCAGAGACACATATATAAGATTATCTCAGCACAGGAGATGTGGTATGATCAGACCATGTCCCTGACCTGTGAGACACATCTATTACACAGTACATAGTAGGGGCACATTCATTAGATTATATCAGTATAGGCACATTTTTTAAAACACATTCAAATGGGAAAGTAATTTCAAGATTTAATGATTAAAAGCAACTTTTAGGGAAAAGCCCTTTAAAATAATCTTCACTGCATGATTGAAGATTCAATTTGTGACTCATTTTAAAATTCTATAAATGGATACACTCATAAAAATGCCTTTTAATATTATATATTATATATAAACGAGTAAAACAGGAGGATCCCTCAGTCTAAGGGTGGGTTCACATTTGCATGTTGCATTCCTCGTGCGGACGAGACTGTGTGATTTGTGCGCAGGCATTCGCCTGCGCACAGATCACGTATGGGATGAATGGGTGCGCACGGTCATGCGCTGTCAAGCGCAGCACCATGCGTTCCCATTATAAAGATAGGAGCTCGCGGCCGCTGCGGTCACATTGCGGATCCCCTCCGCAGAACGCTGCGGAGGGGTTCGCAAATGTGAACCCAGCCTAAAGAATCAACTTTTGTGTGTATTTGTTTTGAACCTGCCAAACAGCACCACATAGAACCCAGACATGTCTAACTTGGGAGTGAATCCTATTTCATACTTCCCTTATTCTGTCAACCAAATGAGGCTATGTTCACACAGCGCATTTTTACTGCATTTTTGACCTCAGCTTTTACCTTGGTTTTACACTAATCTATGCTAATCTAAACCTGCTTTTTGATTCTAACCAAAGCCTACATGATTCAGGATAAGGCTGCCTTCACACTGGCGTTCCCTTCCGCAGCGTTCTGCGTAGGGGAATCGCCATGTGTGCGCAGCGGCCACACAGTCTCGTCCGCACAGGAAATGCAACATGTCGCATCCCTGGTGCGGACGAGACTGTGTGATTTCTGCGCAGGCGGATGCAGATCACATGTGGGAGTGAATGGGTGCGCACGGTCCTGCGCTGTCAAAGATATAAAGATAGGAGCTCGCGGCCGCTGCGGTCACATTGCGGGCCCCTCCGCAGAACGCTGCGGAGGGGTCCGCAAATGTGAACCCAGCCTAAGATGTCCACACGCATTGGTTTAATTTCTTTGTAGAAACTGTAAACACTCCAGGTTTTGCTGCGTTTTGGAAAGAATGAGCATGTCAATTCTTTTTCTGCGTTTTTGCAGTGTTCTAATGGGCAAAAACGCAGCAAAAAAAATGCAGCGAATCTCCTGCCAAGAAATCAGGAGTAAATAGAAATCCTTAAGGTTTTGCTGCAGCAAAAACCAACGTGTCTGGACATAGTCAAAAGGTGAGAATAATCAGAACCATCCATTTCAACTAAAACTCTGCTCTACCACCTGAAAAATTATGTTCCTTAAAAAATCATATATATTACAAGAGATATGGACAGAGGCTGTCCGCATAATGAAAGTAAATGAGAAAAGGGTACAAGGTGAATAATATCTGCCCTATTTTGTATATTCTGCTTTGAAGAACTTTGACACTGACAATATGGGAAGACTTCGCTGAACACTAATTGTTACAAGGCAAACAGATAACTACTATTGTACAACTAACCAAGAAATGAACTTCAGTCCATATTGATAAGATATTGATTTACTGCTTCTACTTTCAGAGAGTTGAATACATATTACATCAGGAGTCAAAGTGTCATAAAGGAGTTCATAAATATATGGCAATATTTAATATGGTTCAGCAGTTAAAATGCATCGGTCATGCAATAAATGCATTTTCATAATGCCCTACTTCAGTTAAAACTCATGCAAGCTGACATTGAGCCTTATTTCTAAACTAGATAGGGACCCAATGCTCATTGCATTGGGAGGGCTGTGACATCACGATGGGGGCGGGCTCAGTGGCGCTGCATGCGGTGGCTGTCTCCTGTACTATCTGCCGCACTGTGTGCTCTCCCCCTTGTCTGCTCTCTCTCCATGTGCTGCCTTCTCCCCTTTGTTCGCTCTCCTTTGACCTGTCTCCCTCCTGTGCCTCTCTCTCTCCCCATGCATTCTCCTCCTGTTTGCCATCTTCTCCCTCCTCTGCTTCTTCTAACCTTATGTGCCCTTCTGTTGAGCTGTCTTCCCCATGTGCTCTCCCCTTGTATGAAGTCTCTCGCCCTCATTGCTGTCTTCTCCCCTCTATGCTCTCTCCTTTGACCTGTCTTCCCCCTGTGCTCTCTTTCTCTCCCCGTCTGCTCTTTCTCTCCCCCGTCTGCTTGTCCACTCTCCCCTTCCCCCTGTGCGCTTTCTCTGCCCCATGAGCGATTGCCCCCCGTGCTTGGTCTCTCCCCTATACTGCCCCTGTGGTGTTCAAAGATGGTGACTGCTTGAGTAAGAGCACATGTGCACCGGGCATACGCATGTGCAATTACTCGGTGGTGATGTTTCGGTGGGCACCTGTGAGTCTGGCCGGCAGGATAGGGGTTACTCAGATACCAGGACAGTAGCTACGGTGGGGATCACGGCTGGTCGGGTCCTGGTTCCGTGCCCTGAACACTCAATGACTGATGGGGGATTACACGTGACGCCACTTGTGCTACCTGGTAATGTGGTTACCAGCACTGCAGCCGGCCGCTGAGGTGATGGTGATGCAGCTTTGGGTAGTACAGCTCCCCACAGGTGGAGCTTTATCTCAGGGAAGCGGGGTGGATGAGAGGAGTAGTAGTTTTTGGTTCTGTGTAGGCGCTGCAGGTGGTGAATCAGGCACACACACAATAGTTTCTGTTTCGGTACCTTTTTAGTGAGGTCGGGTAGCAGGTACAGTCCAGGAGGTTAACCAGGTGGCCGGTGCAGTTTGGGACGTCCACCCTAGAGAGTTGTGAGGCCTCCTCTGCAAGTGTGTGCGATGGTTGGGGTGAGATCTGCCTGAAGCTTGATCTGCCGCTCTTTCTCCTCAGGAGTCTTCTCCTAAAGCTGAAATTAAGGACCTTTTTTTGGGATCCCTGTCTTCTCTAGGGCCCTCACCCTGCAACTGGACTAGCTCGAGCCTTTACTTACTCCTGAGTTCAGGGGGACTAAATCCTCCTGGTCTGTCCAGGATTTCTCTGCTACAACTGGAAATATAGCAGGTACGGACTCCGGTGTCCAGGTTGACTTTAAGGGTAACTTGCTATGGTCCCTTCTTCTGTTTTTCCTAACTCTCCCACTGGCCTCCGTCCCTCTCCCCAAGGCGCTGCACAGCTCGGATCAGTCTTTCCTAGTTCTGGGCCTGGCTTGGTCCCAGCAACCAGCCCCTTCTAGTACTTTCTTCTGTACTTGTTAACTGCCACTTCTGTACTGTCTTTTCTGACTGACCTACTCTTGTGAACTGAAATCTCTGACTGAACTGACTCCTCCCTCAGACCTGGATCTTTAGAGGGGATCTTGCCTAAGGCAGCAAGTAGAGCTCCCCTTTCAAGCCAGGGGTGGAAGGTGTTGTGTGCTGTGTGTGCCAAGGTGTACATCCTTCCCTACACCGGTCCGTCCTGTGGCAATCCCTGCAGGGGTGCCACACCTGTTTCGGGTGGTGGTAGTTGATGGAGGCTGCGGCACCCCTGGCAGTACTGTGCAATGTGTCAGTACCACAAGTGGATGCTGTATATGCATGCCTATTACTCTTTGCCCTTTTGTGCTCTGTCTTCCCCCCTGTATGCTCTCTCTTCCCCCTGTGCGCTTGTCCCCCTATGCTTTGTCTCTCCCCTTTGTGCTTTCTCCCACTTTTGGTATCCAAAGATGGCCACTGCATGAGTGGCAGTCATGTGACTGTGACGTCACGGCAGGTCCTGTCAGCAGACAGCTGCTGACGCCAGGAGGAGACCGGGACCCTGCGGGAGCCTGCCTGCCTCCCTGAAGTTAATTTATTCACTGCTCTGCCGGCGTTCCCGCCGGCAGCTGCAGAGTCAGGCTTTCACAACAGGGTTCGCCTGAGGTGAATCCTGAAAGTGAAAGTCATTTGCAGCCTGCTCACTCCCTGTGCATAGACATGTATGTCTATGCACAGGGATGTGGCAGTGAAGATCTCGTTTTTGGACTACGTCGGACGGAAGAGGATTTTTGGAATAAAGATGGAGTCCCTAATGTCTTTTGTGTTTTATTTTTTATAAAAAAAATTTCTCTATGTTGTGTTTTTTTTCTATTGAATACTGGAAATTCATGGCGGTCATGTCTAACATTGGCGTGACCGCCATAAATTTCGGGCTTAGGGCCAGCTGATAATACAAAGCTGGCCCTAACTCCTTTATTACCCAGTGAGCCACCCGCCACCAGGGCCACTGGAAGAGCGGGGTTCAGCGCCAGAGGATGGCGCTTCAATGAACGCGCCATCTTCTAGGGCGGCTGCGGGCTGCAACTAGCAGCGGGGGGTGCCCAGAAAGCTTGGGCCTCCCTGTGCTGCGGATTCCAGCCCCCAGCTGCTTAGCTGTACCTGGCTGGACATAGAAATTGTGCAGAGCCCAACGCATTTTTTTTTTTATCATTTCATGAAATTCATGAAATAATAAAAAAAAAGGGGGCTCTCCTATATTCTTCTGTCCCGCCAGGTACAAATAGGCACCTGGGGTTGGGGGTAGCCCGTCGCTGCCTGCTGTATAGGCTGGTTACAGAAATACGGCAAAGCCCACGTGCAAATTGCAGCCCGCAGCTGCCCCAGAAGACGGCGCGTTCATTGAAGCGCCATCCTCTAGCGCTGAACCCCGCTCTTCCAGTGGCCCTGGTGGCGGGTGGCTCACTGGGTAATAAAGGGGTTAGGGCCAGCTTTGTATTATCAGCTGGCCCTAAGCCCGAAATTTATGGCGGTCACACCAATATTAGACATGACCGCCATGAATTTCCAGTAATCAATAGAAAGAAAAACACAATACAGAGAAAAATAATTTTATTAGAAATAAAACAGAACACAATTAGGGACTCCATCTTTATTTAAAAAATCCTCTTCCGTCCGACGTAGTCCAAAGCGCAATCTCAGCTCTGCTACATCCCTGTGCATAGACACACAGGGATGTAGCAGAGCTGAGAACTGACTAAACAGTCAGGGTTCAGCTCAGGTCATTATGACCTGAGCTGAACCCTGCTGTCAGCCCGAGTCTCTCTGCTGCCGGAGATTCCCGAGCAGTGAGGGAAGTTAATTTATTCACTGCTTCTGTCAGCACTCGGGAATCTCTGGAAACAGAAGCAGAGAGACTCGGGGAGTGAGTCTGCGGCGGCGGAGGCAGCGGTAAGTAGCCAGCCGGGCCGGTGCACCCCCCCTCCCCACTGGCACTGGCTTTAAAAGAATAACATGGGGAATGGCAGGTTTTTCCTCTGCTGCCAGACCCTTATAGGGTCCGCAGCAGAGAATCGCTGCAATACTCGTTCCCCATTCATTTACATGGACTCGCTAGACTCGCAACGAGTAGCGAGTCCTGGACTTAGACTCTCAGAGTCTAGCGAGTCCGAGTAATTTAGGATTCGCCCATCCCTAGTCCCTAAGCATCTAACTGTGGTAACAACTACAGTGGCGCAACCTAATCATGGGTACAGGGGAACCTCAGCATATGACTGCCTTGTTACTAGAAATAAGTCTCCACACAAAGGCCAACACTGATTTTACCACCATACAGTGACCATAAAATAGTAGTTGCAGAGCATAAAAAATCATAGTACAGTTAGGGTATGTGCACATTGGACGGTTCTGCATCATTGCAGACAGTCGGAAAACCGGAGTAGAATTTCAGGAGATGAAATTCCTGACCTCAGCAGTGTCCATAGTTTTTTTAGCGTTTAACGTTTTGTGTGCGTTTTTTTAGCGTTTATACAGCGTTTTCTCAGCTGTTTTCTGGCGGTTTTCTTGGCGTTTTTGCACTTGTAAGCTAGATACGGTGGAAAACGCGTGAAGAAAGTGGAAAGGAGAAAAAAAAAAAACGTTCTAATCTGAACAGCGTTTTCTGAAATCCATTGACTAGCATGTTAATCCAACCGCTGGTTAGAATTAACATAAATTTACATAAAACTCAGCTGAAAACGCCGGCGGAAAACGCTAAAAAACAGCTCACAAAACTTCCAATGTGCACATACCCTTATAGTGACTTACAGCTGATATTCTTTACTTTTCCTGTCTTTTCCATCCAATCCAGACCAACATGATGACTTCTCCAGCCATGTCTACAAAGATTACAATAAAGACATTTGATCTCTCACATTTCCAGCACTTCTCCCAATCTATTCTAAACCTGCACAAACTCTTCATCTGGCTGATAGCCCAATGCTGAGCCATTGTTAATGTATTTGTCCCTATTACTGAACCTGCTGTGTGGTACAAAAACAGTGCTCCTCTTACTGTCCCACATTTTAATGCCAACACTATGCCTCTTACATAGTTATAATGCCTCCTTTGTGCCTTCTAGATGGTAAAATTGCCCCCTAGAAAATATTAGTGCCCTGTGCAAGTGTCCACATTGTGATCCTATAAAGTAATAATTCTCTATGTGCACCTTTAATGGTCACAATACTCTGAGTACCCCCAATAATAATAATGGTGCTTAAGTGCCCACATAATATTTAATAATGTCCCCTGAGTTGCCCCATAAACACAATATAATAGTATAATGGGACCATTGTTCTCCCAAAACAATGTTTTTTTGGTTATTATGTAGTAATATCCCCCATCCTGTACTATTGTCCCTTATTTTGGGTTCCTTACAGGTATACATGTCCCCCATCCTGATATACAGTTCCTAGCAAAAGTATTTGGCCCTTGAACTTTTTCAACCTTTTGCCACATTTCAGGCTTTAAACATAAAGATATAAATTCTAATTTTTTTTGGAAAAATCAACAACAAGTGGGACACAATCATGAAGTGGAACAACATTTGTTGGATATTTTAAACTTTAACAAATTAAAAACTGAAAAGTGGGGCGTACAATATTATTCAGCCCCTTTACTTTCAGCGCAGCAAATTCACTCCAAAAGTTCAGTGAGGATCTCTGAATGATCCAATGTTGTCCTAAATGACAGGTAATAATAAATAGAATCCACCTGTGTGTAATCAAGTCTCCATATAAATGCACCTGCTCTGTGATAGTCTCAGGGTTCTATTTCAAGCACAGAGATCATCATGATGACCAAGGAACACACCAGGCAGGTCCGAGATACTGTTGTGGCGAAGTTTAAAGCCGGATTTGATACAAAAAGATTTCCCAAGTTTTAAACATCTTAAGGAGCACTGTGCAAGAGATCATATTGAAATGGTAGGAGTATCAGACCATTGTCAATATACCAAGACCTGGTCATCCCTCTAAACATTCAATCTCAAACAAGGAGAAGACTGATCAGAGATGCAGCGAAAAGGCCCATGATCACTCTGGATGAACTGCAGAGATCTACAGCTGAGGTTGGTGAGTCTGTCCATAGGACAACAATCAGTCGTACACTGCACAAATCTGGCCTTTATGGAAGAGTGGCAAGAAGAAAGCCATTTCTAAAAGATATCTATAAAACGTCTCGTTTCACGTTTGCCACTAGCCACCTGGGAACACACCAAACATGTTGAATAAGGTGTTCTGGTCAGATGAAACCAAAATTAAACTTTTTGGGCACAATGCAAAACGATATGTTTGGTGTCAAAGCAACACAGCTCATCACCCTCAAAACACCATCCCCACTGTCAAACATGGTGGTGGCAGCATCATGGTTTGGGCCTGCTTTTCTTCAGCAGGGAACAGGGAAGATGGTTAAAATTGATGGGAAGATGGACGGAGCAAAATACAAGACCATTTTGGAAGAAAACCTGTTGGAGTCTGCAAAGACCTGAGACTGGGACGGAGATTTATCTTCTAACAAGACAATGATCCCATTAAGTTGTGGACTAATGCTTTTTGATTGTGATTTGACTATTTTGTAATAGTTGCCTTTAAATTATAATAAAAATGAATGGTTAAAAAAAAAAAAAGACAATGATCCCAAACATAGAGCAAAATCTACAATGGAATGGTTAAAAAATAAACGTATCCAGGTGTTAGAATGGCCAAGTCACAGTCCAGACCTGAAGCCAATCTAGAATCTGTGGAAAGAGCTGAAAGCTGCTGTTCACAAACGCTCTCCATCCAACCTCACTGAGCTCGAGCTGTTTTGCAAGGAAGAATGGGCAAAAATTTTGTTCTCTCGATGTGCAAAAGTGATAGACATACCCCAAGTGACTTGAAGCTGTAATCGCAGCAAAAGATGGCGCTACAAAGTATTAACTCAACTGGGCCGAATAATATTGCACGCCTCACTTTTCAGTTTTTTATTTGTTAAAAAAGTTCAAAATATCTAATAAATTTTGTTCCACTTCACGATTGTGTCCCACTTGTTGATTCTTCACAAAAAAAATTAGAATTTATATCTTTATGTTTGAAGCCTGAAATGTGGCAAAAGGTTGAAAAGTTCAAGGGGGTCAAATACTTTCGCAAGGCACTGTATATATATTCCGCTACTGGTATACAAGTCCTCTATCCTGATATACATGAACATGTCCCCCATCCTGGTAAATAAAGTTTGAAAACAATAGAAGTGAGTTTAAGCCCAAAATCTTTATGAGTTTTTATTTCCATGTATTGGGAACATTGCACACTGTTTTCTAAATAAAAACATGAAGAGAAATATAGAAAAATTTTAACTACTTTACAGAAAATAACAAAAAATGAACATTGGTCTGTTCAATTAATTGCATTGTCTGCATTTGTCTTTTCAAACTCAAATTATGTACTTTTTTAGGATTTAGAATTCCTGTGAATCACTAAACTAATTAAGAAAAAAAAAAAAAAAAACTAAAATGTGATTCAGCACAAACGTTCAAACAATACCGAGTGCAATACTTCCTGAATATAGTGTTCAACATAACATACAAGTCTAAAAAAAGAGGCAGCACATCCAAAAATAAAGCATCCTGTGCTGGAATAACAGTTGACAGATGTCAGAAGTTGGTTGACTCTATGCAACATAGATGTGAGGCAGTTCTAAAAAACTGTTTAGCTAAATATTATTTAAGTCCAAAAAGAGGCATCACATCCAAAAATCAAAATAAATTGTGGACAAAATCTGTATTTGGCCCTCAGTGGTGCAACATTTCGGCTTACTAGAAGCCTTTGTCAAGCTTGACAAAGGCTTCTAGTAAGCCGAAACGTTGCACCACTGAGGGCCAAATACAAATTTTGTCCACAATTTATTTTGATTTTTGGATGTGATGCCTCTTTTTGGACTTAAAATAATATTTAGCTAAACAGTTTTTTAGAACTGCTTCACATCTATGTTGCATAGAGTCAACCAACTTCCGACATCTGTCAACTGTTATTCCAGCACAGGATGCTTTAACTACATCCCACAATTTATCTGCATTTGTTGGCTTTGCTCAGAAATGGCATTTTTGATGTCACCCCATAAGTGTTCTATCAAACTAAGGTCCTGGGATTGGGCTGGCCACTCCATAACTCAATTTTATTGGACTGGAACCAGGATTTTGCTTGTTTAGTGGTGTGTTTAGGGTTGCTGTCTTGTTGAAACACCTACTTCAAGGTCATTTCCTCTCCAGTGTAAGGCAACATGAATTCTTAAAGTATTTTGATATATGCAAACTGGACAAAGAACCCTGGTATGCGGTAAATAGGCCCGAAAAATGTCCATATCATGATGCTTGCACCACCATGCTTCACTGTCTTTAGAGTGTACTGTGGCTTGAATTCAGAATTTGGGGGTCATTTGATGAACTGTCTGCGGCCCTTGCACCCAAAAAGAAGTTTTACTCAGTGCACAAAATATTTCTCTTTAGGCCA
The DNA here is from genome assembly GCA_033576535.1 of Allobates femoralis. Classification (NCBI taxonomy): domain Eukaryota; kingdom Metazoa; phylum Chordata; class Amphibia; order Anura; family Aromobatidae; genus Allobates; species Allobates femoralis. Next base: position 299,165,642 of record JARQOC010000003.1, on the reverse strand, counting down.
GTTGATGTGTTCTGTGGCAAATTGTATCCGTTTCAGTACATGTGTTTTTTTTTTAACAGTGGGACTTTGCGGGGACTTCTTGCTAATAGGTTAGTTTCACACAGGCATCTGCTGTCACAGTACTCACAGGTAACTTAAGACTGTCTTTGACCATCCTGGAGCTGATCATTGGTTGAGCCTTTGCCATTCTGGCAATTTATCAATGCATTCAAAGGGTAGTCTTCCGTTTTTTCCACAGCTCTCTGTTTTTACTTTCATTTTAAATCATTGGAGGTCATTTTAGCTGAATAGCCCATCATTGTCTGCACTTTTTTTTATGCGAGTTTTACCATCTCCAATCAACTTTTATAGTATGCTGTTTTCTGAGCTATGTCTCAAATGACCCATAATTCTCAGACTTTCAAGGAGAAATACATGTATTAACATGTGCTGGTTTCACCCATAAATAAGGGCCACCTGATTCACGCCTGTTTCTTCACAGAATGATTGACCTCACTAATTGAACTCCACACTACTATTATTTTAAACACACCCCTTTCAATTAAATATTCAGTTACACAAACTCAAAAACATGCAGATCATGAATGTGGAGTCTATTGGTTTTCTGAGAATCACTTGCAACAACTTTTAAATAGTTTGACATGGGGTAATATAATTTATACCAAAAACAGTGAATAATTTGGTTAGTCATATTGAACTGCTATTATTTTAAACACTACTCTATGTCCCCCATCCTATAATATATGTTATCTATCCTGGTATATATGCCCTCCATCCTAGGCACATCTTAGTTTTTATGTGTCCCATACTGGTATACACTCTGCTCACCTAAACAACAATCATGCTGACTATAAGTCCAGTGCAAGGGATCATCATGCACACCGGACAGCAGAGCCCTGACATGTCGAAATGACGGCACTACACTGTGACTCAGACGTCCTGTGCATGTGCTTGGCAGCATTGTTCTGCTGTGCTATAGAGAGCAGTAGAACAGGAAGATGGTGTCTCCCTGCTCTACCGCAAATAATTATATTGGCGTGCAGTGCACACTAATATAATTGACTGTAGCAGTAGCTTCAGATGGTTCTTTGAGATCATGGGGCCCAGGGTGCCCCCACCCTTTGTTCCCCTTACACAGCAGAAGCTACGCTACTGGTACTGAGAGAATCTTAGGCAGAGCTGGTGGTGCTATGAGCTGCTTCTTGAGATGGGATTTACAGCTTGAAGGAGACCAAAATGTCAAATTTATGTTTACAAAGAAACATCAAAGAGCCTCGAATATACTAATAAGGTATACAATTTTCCAATACTTTTTCTGAATAATCTTATTATTTTCTATGCTTTCAGTAAAACTTTCTATCACAATCACTTTATCTGGGAGTATGGGTGATCTTGCTACCACTAAGACATGAGGTTTCTGACTAGAGAGTGTCAGCTAGGGAGCTGAGCAGAATAATATTAGAGAGGAAAAAGGCCTTTTAACCAGTTCCACGTCCGCTCAGGCTTTAGTTGACTGTCCACTACTAGAGTCCAGTGAATGTAAATCAGACTGGGTTTGGTGTGGAACCTGATCTGCTGGTTGGGAAAAATTCTGGCCCTGCTTATCCTGGATTATGTGCTGGACAGTTATCTAAACAGGTGACACTGCATATGCCTGTATATGGTTAGTATTGTTCCTTGATGCAGGAGAAAGCCTGTTTGTTTAGTGTTCTGCTGGAACATCTGTGTTTCAACAAACCTCCCTGTTTGACCAAATAACTATGTTCCTGTGTGAACATGATCAGCTGCCTAAAAGTGAGTGAATGTCTGCAATACACACAAAAACAGGGATTTTTGTGTACTCACCGTAAAATCCTTTTCTCCTAGCTCATCATTGGGGACACAGGACGATGGGTGTATGCTTTTCTGCCACTAGGAGGCGACACTAAGTATAGATAAAAGTTAAGCCCTCCTCCCTACAGTATACACCCGTGCGTGGGCGTAGCTAGTCAGTTTTGGTACTAAAGCAGTAGGAGAGCACGTTAACGTAACAGGGTACAAAAGGCGTGAGCTGAGGTCTGTACAGACTATTGAAGTTTGAGAGAGCGGGTGCTGTGTCCCCAATGATGAGCTAGGAGAAAAGGATTTTACGGTGAGTACACAAAAAATCCCTGTTTCTCCTTCGCATCATTGGGGGACACAGGACGATGGGACGTCCTAAAGCAGTCCCTGGGTGGAAATTAGTTGATTAGAAGTCGAGCATCGATTATGCGTCAGCCGCCTACATATGCACCACCGACGCTTGCAAAGTTGTTTTTTTTCTTTGGTTTTTTTTTTCTTACCTAGGCTCGCTTCTGTGGAGGCCCAGGTGTGAATATTTTAGTATTTGGCAAAGGTATGCCGGCCGGGTTAGGTTGCGGCCTTGTAAACCTGAGTTACCTGAAGCCTGGCCTACGAGGCGCCCACCAATTGAGTTGACTGGGCTCTGATCCCTACTGGGATTGTCATGCATTTGACAAACTAGGACTCTTGGATTGCCGAGCGTATGTACATTGGCAATATGGGTTTAGGAGCAGCTATTGTTTTTCTAGGTCTTTCGGGGATGACAAACAGCATTTCTGCTTAACGGACTGAGACTATATGAGAGCTGTAGCGTGTGAAGGCCTTTACTAGGTCCCGGGTATGAAGCTGCTTTGGAGGTGGTGTGCCGAAGCTGAGCGAAAGGATGGTAGGATGATGTCCTCATTGAGGTGGGGGTAGGACACCACCTTGGAGGTTCCAGGCAGCAAAGGGTATTTTGTATGTTCGTGACCCCTTAGGTCAATGTTTTGACCTATTTTAGGTGCCATCTTGCGTTGGAATAGGACGGTAAGAGCAGAGGATTGGCCATTGATGAAGAGGAGTGCTAGGCCAGAGTTTAGGGCGGCTTGAGAAAGCTCCTGGACTTCACGGGTGGAAAAAATGGGGAGTGGGTTATAGTTTCGGTTTTTGCACCAGCAGGAGAATGTGTAGGTGTGGCGATAGATGTGTGAGGACCTGGCGTTAATTATGGTGGTTATGACCTCCGTTGAAAAACACCTGTCTGTGTTCGGAGCTAGGGTTAAATAGCCACCCCATTAACCTTCCTAGCGTTATTCCCGAGCCTGACTCGGGGTTAACATTCACTACCAGAAGCGTTAACCCCGAGTCAGGCTCGGGCTTACCCGCGTTCGCGGCAGATGCGGTGAGAAAACCGCATCTGCCGCACTTGCCGCACTTGCGCCGCACTTGCGGCGCGGTTGCGGCGCGGTTGCGGTAATCTGCATAGGAACCAACCACCTCTGATGACCCTCATACATTGTTCATATGTGCCCCTGCAGCCTAGTAAACCATTAGCAGCACTGTTGTGTGCAAAGTGGCTGCAGTAGAAGTGAGATAATGATGTTAGACACTTACATGCCTGCGTACTTGAGGCCGTCTCCCTGTGTGTGCTGGCACTTGTGGGCTGTGCTCATCATGTGTGCTCTCCCCCTCCCTTATGCACGCCCCCTCTCAGCCTGCTATAGTGATGTGAGGCTGATCTCGTCATAAAGGGGCGGGGCTAAATCACGGCATCCCGGTAGCCCCGCCCCTTTATGACGCAATCATCCTCACATCACTATAGCAGGCTGAGAGGGGGCGTGCATAAGGGAGGGGGAGAGCAGACATGATGAGCACAGCCCACAAGTCCCAGCACACACAGGGAGACGGCCTCAAGTACGCAGGCATGTAAGTGTCTAACATCATTATCTCACTTCTACTGCAGCCACTTTGCACACAACAGTGCTGCTAATGGTTTACTAGGCTGCAGGGGCACATATGAACAATGTATGAGGGTCATCAGAGGTGGTTGGTTCCTATGCAGATTACCGCAACCGCGCCGCAAGTGCGGCGCAAGTGCGGCAGCTATGCGGCAAGTGCGGCAGATGCGTTTTTTTAACCGCATCTACCGCGAACGCGGGTAGCCCGCTTTTAGCAACAAATTCTAGAACTAAACAGACCGCCAGGGAGGCTAAAGACGGGGCCCCTGAGTTCTTGTGGCAAATGGGGCTCTAGGTTAGAGGGTCCGATCGGATTGGGAGTGTGTAAGGCGCATTGGCGATAAGCTCTACGTACTATGCCCATTGTTGCTATTCTGAGTTGGTGAGTACTGTTTGACCTTCTTCTGCTTTGATCTTCTTGATCACCTGCAGGGTCAGCGGCAGAGAGGAAAAGGTTGAACCTCAGCACGCTGGGGCATGCAAAAATTGTCCTGAACTTAGCTTTGCCCTCTTTCCGTGAAAATCTTTATTAACCTTCCTAGCGTTATTCCCGAGCCTGACTCGGGGTTAACATTCACTACCAGAAGCGTTAACCCCGAGTCAGGCTCGGGCTTACCCGCGTTCGCGGCAGATGCGGTGAGAAAACCGCATCTGCCGCACTTGCTGCACTTGCCGCACTTGCGCCGCACTTGCGGCGCGGTTGCGGTAATCTGCATAGGAACCAACCACCTCGGATGACCCTCATACACTGTTAATATGTGCCCCTGCAGCCTAGTAAACCATTAGCAGCACTGTTTTTGTGTGAAAAGTGGCTGCAGTAGAAATGAGATAATGATTTTATAAACTTACATGCCTGCGTACTTGAGGCCGTCTCCCTGTGTGTGCTGGCACTTGTGGGCTGTGCTCATCATGTCTGCTCTCCCCCTCCCTTATGCACGCCCCCTCTCAGCCTGCTATACTGTGTGAGGCTGATTGCGTCATAAAGGGGCGGGGCTACAGGGATGCCGTGATTTAGCCCCGCCCCTTTATGACGCAATCAGCTTCACATCACTATAGCAGGCTGGAGGGGGCGTGCATAAGGGAGGGGGAGAGCAGACATGATGAGCACAGCCCACAAGTGCCAGCACACACAGGGAGACGCCCTCAAGTACGCAGGCATGTAAGTTTATAAAATCATTATCTCACTTCTACTGCAGCCACTTTTCACACAAAAACAGTGCTGCTAATGGTTTACTAGGCTGCAGGGGCACATATTAACAGTGTATGAGGGTCATCCGAGGTGGTTGATTCCCTTTACTATGCAGATTACCGCAACCGCGCCGCAACCGCGCCGCAAGTGCGGCGCAAGTGCGGCAGCTATGCGGCAAGTGCGGCAGATGCGGTTTTTTTACCGCATCTGCCGCGAACGCGGGTAGCCCGCTTTTAGCAAAAAATTCAAGACCTAAACAGACCGCCAGGGAGGCTACAAAGGTGGAGGAATCCTTGAAGAGAAAACCAGAGTTTGTATGGGAGTTGGGATTGGCGCCAGGGTACGGCCAGTGAGTCCACTGTGAGTGCTAGCGAGTCCTGGAACCTGGCTACGAAGTTCGGGACCTTTGAGTTTATTCTTGATGCTGTGAGGTTTACGTCGGGGGTTTCCCAGCGCCGACGGGTTTGTAGGGAGACTTCTGGATGTAGAGATCATTTCACTGAGACTCTCTGGTATCCTCGGTCGTTCGGTGGCACACCGTGGTCGCTTGCTTTCTGCGTCAGCTCATGTTGAGCACGGCGATGCAGCTCGGACATGGAAGATCCTGACCTTCGTGGTGGCGCTGCATGGTGTGGCTGTGTGTATGCTGAACGCCTACCTGAAGGCGCAGCACCACGAGCCCCGGCCCGAGTTTATCGCCTATGAGCACCTGCGGATCCGGACCAACAAATTCCCTTGGGGAGATGGTGTGAAGACACTTTTCCATAATCCTCATACAAATCCTCTTCCCACCGGCTATGAGGAATCTGAGCACTCGGAGCATTAAATCTCGGACATCTTGTTATCTAGACCAGTGCGTTGTATGGGCCCACGTAATGAGCAGGGATCAGCTATTCTATTTAATGCTGTATATGATCATTTCACTGAGGACAGCCTCTTGTGGCTTAGGAAATTTGCTGGCTAGCTGTCCACTCTTGTGATGTGGACTGGCGACATGGCCGGTCCGTTCAGCAACCTTAAACAGTGATCATTGCTCCAGGTTAGGGCTGGGCAATTTTGGGAAAAATCAAAACTCGATTTTATTTAAACCCCCGATTTAATTTTCTATTTTTTTATATATATTATAGAATATATAAGGAGGGCGAGGGGATATAGGACCCAGCAGGTATAGAATATATAAGAAGGGGGGGGAGGATACAGGACCCATGTATATAATCTATAAGGAGGGGGAGGGATATAGGACCAGTCACCCAGGTATTATATAATCTGTAAGGAGGGGGAGAGATATAGGACCCAGGTATAGAATATATAGGGGGGAGGATGGAATATAGGACCCAGCACCAGGTATATAATATATAAGGAGGGGAAGAGATATAGGACACAGCAGGTATAGAATATATAAGGAGGGGGAGGGATATAGGACACAGGTATATAATATATAGGGAGGAGGATGGAATATAGGACCCGGTCCCCAGGTATAGAATATATAGGTAGGAGGATGGGATATAGGACACAGATATAGAATATATAGGGAGGAGGATGGGATATAGGACACACAGGTATAGAACATATAAAGGGATATAGGACACAGACACAGGTATATAATATATAGGGAGGGGAGGGGGATGGGATATAGAACACCGGTATAAAAAAGGAGGGGGATGGGATATAGAACACAGCAGGTATATAGTATATAGCGGAGGGAGGGCTATATATGGACAGAGCTCGGTTTATACACAGATTACACACACACAACAGGATGCCTCCGCTGTGTTGTCCCCTCAGTAGCACTGTCCCCCCCTCCGTGACCCCCCAGTTCCCCTCTTACTGCCACCCGGTGTCTCCGCCTCACACTACATAGACCGCCGCTGCCTGTGAGATCGCGCCGGCCGAACATACCAAATGTCGCGAGATTCCTTGTCAGCCCCCGCTCACTGCGCGAACACGCATTAACTCTTAGCCGCCCGGATCTTCTAAGCAGCGCTCCGGCCGCCATTTTTAATCGAATTTAACGATTTGGCATAAATCCAAATCGTGGCCACAGCAGGGGGGCGAATTAATCGAATTAATTCGATTAATCGCCCAGCCCTACTCCAGGTATATTGTGAAGTAACCACAGCTCACCCCATAGACTTTGGAATGGCCTCAATTAGTTTCAAGCCTGTGTTTTGATGCTGCAGTGATTTCTGCTACCACTGCTAATGATGTTAGGGGAGTAAACATCAGGTATGGAACACTGTATGGTAAGACGAGAGCCCCCTGCACCATGGAACAGTACATCTGTTGCAGGCCTATTAGGCAGTGTATCTGTGCAGGCTTTGTGCTGTACCCATAGGTATGTGGAATGTTCCAGAATGCTGGAGTATCGTCTTAGTATGTTTCTGATAGCCCCTGATGTGGTAGCTCCTATTGTGTGACCCCTGGTCTGGGGAAGTACCATTAGTATCGTAGTCTTGGGAGAGCCAGCACCGTCCGTGCCTGGGCTGAGAGTCTGGACCTGATGGTTACTCCCATAACATCATTAGCAGTGACGTGTTGAGAAAGGCCTAATTGGGGGCCGAAACGTTATTGCTGCTGTCACCTCACCATCCATGTGTGCTTCACAATAAATCACTTGAAACTGAACCAGATGAGTGCTTGGATTCTATTATAACTGCTGCTGCAGCTGAGCACCGGACCCTTTGAGGCTGGGTCGGTGCTAATGTGCCCAGGGTGTCCTTAATCACCAATTCCTTCATTGGAGAGGATGAGAGGTGGCGGCGTAGGCACTCCTTGCATCACCCTGTTGTACAGGGGGATGTAGTGAGGAATGCTCTGCAGGTGGCCCGAGGCTCTGGGGGGAGGAGGAGTGCAGATCCCTTTGAGGATTCAGTCTTTCTTCCCCCGGGGGGACGCAGCGAGAGCAGGGCCTTGCGGGGTCCGTTGCCCTTCCACAGCGGAGAGGCTTCGGTCCCGTGCCCTGAGCTTACCGGTGGCGCACGTCCCGGCCTGGGGCCGCCGCGGGGAAAATGGTGCCCTGTGTGTGCAGGCTGCTGCTGTTGGTGCTGCAGCGGATCCCTTGGGAATAGATTGGTGCGGTAGCTGGGCACCCTGGTGGCCTCAATCACCTGCTCCTTTGTTGGAGGAGGTGAGAGGTGCTGCACTTGGTCCCCCTTTGCTATGGGTATGCACAATGACTGGCAGGCTGCTTGGTCTGGGGTAGTGAGAGCGGAGCCCCTCTATGAGGATCTGTCACCCCTCCAAGGGTGGTGTGAGCTGCCTTGGGATCCCCCATGCTCTTTGTAGAGCAGAGCCTTTGGCGTATAATAAAAAGTTAAATAAGAATTAAGTAGTAAAATTTAAAGTATAAAAAATGGTAGATGTGGTCTGAGCTACAGACACACGTGCCTCCTGCGACACTATGCAAAAAACTGAATAGCTACGCCTACGCACGGGTGTATACTGTAGGAAGGAGGGCTTAACTTTTTTCTATACTTCGTGTCGCCTCCTAGTGGCAGAAAAGCATACACCCATCGTCCTGTGTCCCCCAATGATGCGAAGGAGAAATATATATATGTGGTGTGAAAGTGTTTGCCCCTTCTTGATTTCTTATTCTTTTGCATGTTTAGCATTTTTAAATGTGTCAGATCACCAAACAAATGTAAATGTTAGACAGAAATAACACAAGTAAACACAAAATGCAGTTTATAAATGAAGGTCTTTAATATTATTTATTATTACAGAAAAAAAAAACTTCAGGGTCCTGTGTGATAAAAATGTCACCACTTAAAAGTAAATTAAGTGTGATTTATCATATTTTTGGAACCAGAGTTAAATTTCCCTAGCCACACCCAGGCCTGATTACTGACACCTGTTCCTAATCAAGAAATCACTTAAATAGGACCTACCTGACAAAGTGATGTAGACCAAAAGATCCTCAAAGCCTAGACATCATGCCACGAAATTCATGAACAAATGAGAAACAAAGTAATTGAAATCTACCAGTCTGAAAAAGATTATAAAGGCATTTCAAAAGCTTTGGTATTCCAGTGCACCACAATGAGAGCCATTATCCACAAATGGCAAAAACATGGTACACTGGTGAACCTTCCCAGGAGTTGCAGGGTGACCAAAATTACCCAAGAGCACAGCGATGACTCATCCAAAAATCACAAAAGAGCCCACAGCATCCAAAAATCTGCAGGCTTCACTTTCCTCAGTTATCAGTGTTCATGACTCCACCATAAGACACTTGGCAAAAATGGCCTGCATGGCAGAGGTCCAAGGTGAAAACCACTGCTAAGTAAAAAACAAAGTTCAGTTTTGCCAGAAAACATCTTGATCCCAAGAATTTTTGCAGAATACTTTATGGACTGAAGAGAGAACTTTTTGGAAGGTGTTTGTCTCATTACATCTGGCATAGAAGGGCGGTTCACAGACTTTTTTGGTTCTGGCAGAGATTTGTCAAAAAATGTAAAACCAAATTCAGACGGATTTCACCACATCAATATTCTAATGGATCAGTCTGCCAAAACCGGAATAATATTGGTGCAGTATCATCCAGCTGAATCTGGTATTGTCTGGATCAGTTTGCTTGTTTTGGGTCCATACCAAACACCGGTTTCGGCTGAATCTGTCAGCAACCAAAAGCAAATTAAAGTGTTGTAGTGCCCATTGAAAATCAATTGGCACAAACCAGATCTGGTTTGCATTCTGGTTTTTAAAAAAAAGCCAATGGATTTGGCTGTATATTAAAATACGCCTATCTGAAGGTGCCATAACACAGCATTTTAGGAAAGGAACATCAAACCAACAGTAAAATATAGTGGTGGTACTGTGATGGTCTGGGGCTGTTTTGCCACTTCAGGACCTGGAAGACTTGCTGCGCTAAATGGAACCATCTTCTGTCTACCAAAAAATCCTGAAGAAGAACATTCAGCCATCTGTTCGTGGCCTAAAGTTGAAGCACACTTGAGTTCTTTAGCAGGATAATGATCTAAAACACACCAGCAAGTCCACCTCTGAATAGCTTAGGAAAACTCAGGAAAAGTCTGTTTTTTACAACTATTTATCAGTGTATGTTTTTTCTTTTCACTTACTGGATTAGTAATTGGGGGGGTGGAATCTGATAAATGCCTCTACATTACTAATAGCAAAGCATAATGCCAGCTGACAGTACACAATTGATATTAACTCCAAAAACCACCTGTTGCCACCCCACTAGTGCAATCTTTAATAGCCAAGGTGAAGCAAAATAATTTGCGCACCTAACGTGATGCCCACTTCTGGGACGGATGCAGGCTGTTATATTTTGGCTGGAAAGGGTCCTACAATGGTTTGGAAAGATCCATGGTTATCAACCTGCAGCAGTCTGCTTTATCTTTGCTGGTTGTCAAAAATACCGGTGACCCCACTTTTTTTTTTAATTTATTTATTAGGTTAAACAAGGCTAAACACCCTTTAGTGGCACGTGAAATGCACTATAGGGTGCAAGCTTATAATATCTAGCACCTACCTATAGCTCTATGTTCTTTTTTTAAGAGGTGTGCGTAAAATTGGTATGGCATATGGATTTCTGTGTGCTATCCAATTTCTCTCTTGCACCCATTGACTTGTATTGGCAAGTCTCAAGCTATATTTGTGGCCATATGCAGCATACTGCAATTTTTTCCTCAGTCCAATTTCAGCTGAGGAAAGACTTGCAGATGAACAGTGCCTCACTGAATAACTTTGGTGCAGGTGCAATCTGTTTATTTTATCCGATTGCACTCACTGTTTTTAAATGGCAAGTGGGAGTGAGACCTTCAACTAATACTCTGTTGAAACACCCTTTGAATTTTTGGAGTTTATCAGCATGGCACAGGTAGAATTGTCAATCTTTGCTCACTCTTCCTTGTGGTAGCGTGCCAAATCTGTTGGATGGGTAGAGTATCCCCTGTTTACAGGCCAACCCACAAATTTTCAATTGGATTCAGATCTGGGCCATTCCAAAACTTTTCTTTTATTGTTTTGGAGTTTTACTAAGGGTTGTGTTGAAAGGAAAAATTCCTCTTCATTTTAGATGTTTAGAAGATGCATAAAAGGTGTTCATGAAAAATTTATTTATATTTGGAAATGTTCAAGATCCCTCCAAGTTGACAAAAGCCAAGTTCCCGCTAACAAAAAAAGAAACTGTTCCAAAGCATGATGTTGCATTCACAGCGCTTTAATGTGGATAAGGTTTGCTTCTGGTGATGCACAGTGCTGGCTTTGCACCAAATATACCTTTTGGGGTTATGGCCAAAAAGTTCAATCTTGGTCTCTTCAGACAACAACACATTTTCCTGACATGCTTTTTGTAGACTTGATGTAGGTCTTGGCAAAACACAGCTGAGCTGCGATGCATTTCTTAGTTTCAAAAAAATGCTTCTGCTTTGCCACCCTACACTACAGGCTAAACATATGAAAAGTATGGGAGATTATCACATACGGTACACAACCAGTACTTCGCAGAAATTCCTTGGCACCAACTCTCACCAATTTTAATGCATCTTTATCAATTTTTAAACGACATCAAGTTCTAAGCAATGTCATTATCATGCCAAATTTAAGCAACTTTTCATGACCACCTTTCACAGTATTCCATTTGATTTCAAATGCTTTGAAAGTATTTTTGTGCCCTTCTCTTGACTGATAACTTTTAACAATGAGATCCATCCACTGTATTGTAAAAAGTTTCCACAAACCTGTAGACCACTGTTAATTCATATTCTAGTGGCAGCTAAAAGCTCTATAGCTCTTTATTGGAGGCAGCCTGTGGTTCCTACTGTACAGGACATCATTGAGACTATAAATGTGCAAAGTCATTAGAGTTTGTTTACTCAATGAAACACAGTGCTCTACATAAATTCTATAATAAGTGGGACCTCTGGACAAAATTTATAGCAAGGTAGATCCCATATTCCATTGACATTGGTAAAAGCTTATTTACTTTTATGACTTGCAGAAATAGTTGTTGGTACATGGGCACTCTATGGGGGCTGTTTATCTCTCCTTGCGCCATATATGTATATAATATACCTTTTATATTACAGACATTTTTGACATATTTAATCTTATTTCGTGTTGGTGTTTGGTAACTCCTTTATTTTCTTTGATTTGTTGTTATATATATTACTTGTTTCTTTTTCTGGCTAGTAGCTAGTTATATTTGTTTTGATTTTATTTTGCCAAGATCATATATTATTTTATAATAGATGATAACTTAATCTAAAGATAGTACTGTTTAATAAAATGATTATCTTGGGACTGCTATTAATATTTATACTCTTCAGACAATTGTTTTTTTTGTATTCCTAACTTGTTTTATTTGTTACTCAAATATGTCTTAACCCCATATACTGTATTATATTCTATCTTTATATGATTTGATCTGATTTTCTTGTTATCTTGAAAACTTTAATAAACATTATTTGAATCAGGTAAAAAGTTTACAGACCACAGCTTTTGCTGTAAATTGCAACTAAGAAAATTTAAGAAAAGAAAAAAAACCTACCAGCAAAACTATCCTTTATAAATGGTTCAGAATCAAACTCACTTTAAATAACAGTAGCTATGCACCGTGTGTTATTTAAACTTTTTCCAAGAATAGTTCTAAAATAAACTATATCTATTATACACATTTACATATAAATAAAAAAAATCTAAAATATATAATTTCTTAGCAAAAAGGTATGCTTTCTCTAGTGAACTCTGTCAGGAACTTAAAGATGGCAACTACCATAAATCAGCGTGCACTCGTCCTATATTTCTGAAGACACGCAGTAGGACAAGCTTGTGTGAAGAGACCGGGGTGATGGCCATAGAGATTGCCACAGTCACAGGGCTCCACACAGGCACAGTGGAAGAGACAGGCACAGGGGGAGAGACATGCGCAGGAGTGACTGCCACAGAGGAAGACACAGGCACATGGGTGATGGCCACAGGGGGAGAGATAGGCACAGGAGTGATTGCCACGAGGGGGGGCACCACAGGCACAGGGATAACGACCACAGGGGAGACACACAGGGGTGACGGACAATGGGTTAGACAGGCACAGAGTTGATGGAAATGGGGAGATGGGCACAGAGTTTACGGGCCCAATGAACAGGGGGAGACAGGGTCAGGGGTGATGGACACAGCTAGCAGGGAGACATGCAAAGACAGATGATGACACAGTGCACAGGGTTGATTGACAGCTCATAAGGGATCACAGGGACAAGGGTAATGGACACAGGGCTTAGGGGGTGGCAAGCACAGGGAAGATGGAAACAACACACAGGTGTGATGGACACAGCACACGGGGGGCTGACAGGAACAGTGGTGATGTACACTGGGCACATGTGGCAGACATGAACAGGGGTGAAGGGACACAGCACATGGGGGAGGGGGGACAGTGCACACACCATGCAGAGTGAGAGCTGGGAGTGCCTGCTCATACTGGGAAACGTAGTCCCACAACCTCCAACATAGTCCAATAGGTCCCATGATAACTATGTCACACTCACTCTGGAATTGGTGAAAGTAGGGGTATCTTGTTTTTATTTCTTTACCAATTCTCTCTGTTCATGTCTTGGGGGGATGTTTTTTTTTCAATAAATTGGTTTAAAAGGGAATGTGTAGGGGAGTGTTTTTTCAAATAAGAAAAGTTTACCAAAAATATTTTATTACTAAGTTAGTAATGTGGAATATTTAATAGATGCTTCGACATTAGTAACCCCTGGGCTTGAGGCCAGCTGACATCAACCCCCAACTATCATTACCCATTTACTACCACACCAGGAAGAAGCAGGGTGAAGCACCAGAATTGGCGCATCTAATAAAGGCACTAGTTTAGGGGCAGCTGTAGCCTGCAATTTTTAGACTGGGAAGGGACCAATAACCGTGTACCTTCCCAGCCTGTGAATACCAGGGCACAGTTGTCTGCTTTACTTTCTCAATAATGGGGGACACTCCATGTTGTTATAAATGATTTCTAAATAATGACCTGATCTGCACCACTGGGTATAGTGACACCGCTACCGGCTTATCACTATTGACAAGCTTGACAGCCAAGATTCTGAACTCATTGCACAGCGAATGGGGAAGAAAACAATGCAAGCAAGTCCTTCTGAAGCGTGGAGATACCATCTGGGTGGTGACGCCGGCGCTTTGTTTCCAGACAGGATGGCTCTGCAGTGAATGTGAAATGGTCGGACACTGAGCTACTGTGCAGGCTCTAGCTATCCGGCCTCCCAAAAACCCATCCATTCATAGTGAAAATTTCTTACTGCGCAAGCATGGCCATGAGCACCATAGCGGCTGTAAGATACCCATACTGCAATAGTTTATCAGGAGAACTGCTCTGTCTTATTAATTGAAGGTTTTTCTAATATTGTTATTTTACCTACTACTTAGTGGGATCAGATCTTTAAAATAGGAATACCCCTTTATTTCAGTTTGGTTCTTAATGAATTTGTATGAATAGGAGTGACTGAGAAAAAAAGTTCTAAACTTTCTTGGTATTTGTTTACATGACAAAAATCTGTCTTTTGAAGATTAGTGTGTAGACTATATACCATGTCGTGTGTGTTGAAAGCTTTTTTGCAATCATCAGCTTCAGGGATTATTGGCAAAAGAAGAATTCAACATAAGACTCAAGTCAAGATATTCCTTGATGACCAGGCAAACACTTGCTAGATGAAGAGTGATGTCAGGAACAATATTAATAAGTTCAGTGAGGAGATAGTCTGCTGTTTACTAAAAATGTCAGCAAAACTTCAATATGGGGATGACAACCATTTATAGCAAGGCATGATAAGGTTTTTCCCAGCTGGGTATTTGACCTCTGCATCATTAATGGCATTGTATCAACCACGTCAAGAACTACCTGTGTATAGTAGGCCCCTAGGCAAGCAAATTGAGAGATGCTCTTGATTCTGTGCGCCTTAGCAAGAGTCAGGCAATAGGCCAGGGCAGGTGGCATACAATCAGGAACAGGAATACATGCCATATCAGTAACAGAATAGAAGTTCTCAGTTATAAGGATAACTAAGTACAACACTAAAGGAACGTTTTGCCTACAGGGAAACTATCAGCACAGAATGAATGTTCAAACCAAGTACAGATGCTCAGAACACCTTCCCACCTGCTTGTTTTCCCTCTCTTTTCATGCCTCCTTCCATTTTGATTGACAGTTCTGGCTTTATAGAGCCAAAGAAGGGTTGCAATAGATGGAAAATAGGAAGGTGATATGCAGTACTCAACTATTTAGCCACACCAAGGGCACATCAAGCGACTAACAGGTTCCATTTAATTAAACAGACCATCGTGGGGTAAGCATCTCATGGGAAGAGGGGCGTATTAGAATGATGGAGCAGGATATCTGTGTTGAACGCGAATTCAAAGGACATGAAAGAGCAATCACCAAAATCAGCGACTGGAGAGCACAACAGCTTCATTGTTTATAAGTATGTGATAGGATACAGATCCATGTGCATTATCACATTATCAGGAATGTTTTTGTCTCTTTATTATAACCATTAGTGTTTCATCTTAAATCATAGCAACCAGAAACTTTAAAACCATGAGAAACTGATGAGAGTATTAAACAAAAAATAACATTTATTTAATGAACCATTTATACCCCTCTATATTCCATTTTTCATATACACATGGCAGCCTATAAATGACACACAAGTTGAGAAAAACTCTTAGACTATACTTTGTAAATATTTTACAAAAAAAAACAAAAGAATTAACAGGAAACAAAATTACATTATTTCACCTTGTACATTATTATTTTCAATGAAACCAAACACTTTCAGTGTCATTCTTTACTTGCTAACTTGTGTTGTTCTATTCCATGTTATATTGTGTTACATTTTATGTAATTCAATACTCATATGTGTTAGTGTAGTATATACTTTGACTGCAATATAAAAAGGAAAGCATTGTTGAATTTACCCTGGTACTTTAACTTCAGTTAAGCTATTAATAAATCATTTATTGCTAAATACGTCATTGTAAAGCCACTAAAAAACTCTGTGTGAATCTGCTTCAAGATTTAGTATGGCAAATGACAATATCCCTGGAGAATGAGCAACAAACCGATCATGAAAATCATTAACCGGTACAAACAAACCTCAGTCATGACCAGATCCACCTACTCATATCACATGAGTGTATAGCATGGTAAGATGGGTGCACCTTGAAACTCGGAGGATTGATGCAGAAGTTTAGCAGTTCCCTTCTCTTAGGCCATGGTTTCTCAAAGAACCTATGCCGAATACCTCTTGTTGTTAATTCAGATTATCATATAAATTGGTTTGTACAGCAATACACATTACCAAACTTTTACATACACTGATGAACTACATGAAAAAACATTTGACAAAAAAAAATTGCAGCATGCACTATTGTGGTCTGTTTTCATAGACGAAAATAATCCAGGCAAAGTAAAAGTCAGCTCCAACAGCCGTACAAAATGCGCACAAGCAGATGGAGCTGCACAATGAGCCAGTCATGTCAACAATTTGTTAACTCAACTTGCCTGATTTCCCATACGGACATTTGGATCTAGACTTAAAGGGGTTGCCCACTATTCGGACAGTCACTTCTTAAATTTAGTTCTTACACTTCCCTCTGCCTTCTGAGGTACATCAAAACGAAGTGTGAGCAATGGAACGACCACCAGTTTATTGCAATGATGTGACATAATTTCCATGAGGTCCAACACCAACACTGCAGCCTATTGGTGACCAACAATTGGCTGCAGTCTTGATGTGATCTAATATTAGGTGAAGTCAAGGAGACTCGGCACAAATATCGCTAAAACAGCAGTAGTGTGGGAGGAGAGCAGCTCTTGTTTTATTTTATAAGAGAGAAAGTATAGTATTTAACAAAATAATTTTTTTTTTTCATCCAATAATATTAACTGAAATTTTAAAGAACAAACAAGGAAATAAATACACAGATACATAGAGGATATTTATATTAAAAACAAACAAAATAATTGAGGGGGGGGAAGATATGTGTCTAGCAGGGCGCATAAGAAATCCACCCAATGAGCAGGACTAAATAATAGGAGAGGCTAGAGGATGAGAGATCAAACCCAACCAGCTCTTGAAAGTTTTGTCTCTTGACATCAAGTCTAACTAAAGAAAATATTCATGCTGAAATGTAGAATTAAGTCCATCTACGACTTCCCTTAAAGTAGGCGGAAGATGAGAGTTCCATTTTGCAACAAGGCTCATTCTGGAAGCCATTAAAATGTTAGAAACAATAGGTGCAAAGTCATGGGGTAGCGTGTCAATGCTGACATTTAGGACATCAAATTGGGGAGTTAAGGGGAAATTGATGCCTGTCACAGTTTTAAGTAGATTAGAAATAAGCCAAAAAAATGACAATTTGGGACAGGTCTACCACATATGGGCCAGTGTACCCCTTCCACCACATTGCCTCCAACACAGAGGAGACCGATCCGTGCAAAACTGAGCCAAGTAAATCGGGAAGGGGGGGTAATACCATCTGAGGTGGATCTTCTTTAATGTTTCTAAATGATTAATACATGTAGTTGCCCGTTGTACCATTTTTATTCCAGCCTTCCACTCCTCCTCTGAAGCGTGAAAAGACAGGTCTTCCTCCCAACGGAGCATGTAACCAGGTCTCAATGGGAAAAACAGGTTAAGATTTCTATAAATGTTAGAAAGGCCTTTGTACATATGAGGTTCAGAAAGGAGGAATTTTTTATAGAAAGAAGGACACATTGGGGCCAGGGAAAAGGAAGGGCGTTGTATTGAGGACAGAAAATGTTTAACTTGGAGGTATTCTCTATACTATGTATTTCAGAGCAAAGGGACCTGCTGTCGAATAGGAAATAGTCAATCCTTGAGTAGGACTTATGTCTGTAGGAGAAAAAAAAAATAGTCTTTCTCCGTGGCATGCAAGTATCTCCATATGTCATGGAGGTGTTTTTCTTTACACAGCAGGCCCAGTTCCCATGGCCTGCTACCAAGCTTGACAAGCAGACTAGAGCCCGAGCAGGAGTAACATTAAAGTCGCCACAGACAATTTACCCTCTCGTCCCCTCCTCCGTCAGTTTCAGAACGGATTTAAGAAATTCCACAGGGGAGTGATTGGGGGCATACACATTGACAATAGTATAGATTGAACCAGCTATTAAACATGTTAGGATAATAAACCTCCCTCCTGAAGAAGTTGGAAAGCAATAGTGTTCTTAAACAAAGATGCACACTCCAGCTTTCTTAGAGGTATTGATGGCATAGAAAGCTGTGGGAAACATGCGGTTGCGGACACAGAAGTTATCCCCTTTTAGAAGATGAGACTCTTGTATACTTTACAGCGGTGGGCTTCTGACCAGATCAGAGAACATTTGATTACCGATTTGAGCCCGTTAACATTCAAAGTAACAATTTTCATACTCATGGGATGAAATAAGAACTGAAAGTGTGGTAAACTCAACCTACAAGGCACATCAGAAGGACAGGAAAAACAAACAGGAACGGGAGGAACATAAAAGCAAAACACAGAACATACATGTAAACCAAGAAGGCAGAACAATGTCTGCGATTGGGGGCACATGACAGCACCAGGAAAGATGCAACCCCACCAAGATGGATGTTTACCAGAACTGTGCTATGGAGCGGGGAAGGGGTCACCCGCTGTTAGGGGCCACAAGCTTATCAATGGCAAGACAACAGCTGCTGTTCTATAGGAAAGTCATCTTGTAGGCGTCCAATCAGGAGTCATTCTCCTTTTAGCATGAGCCCGTCCGCGCTGTGTCTCTCCTTCTTAGAGGGGGGCAAAAGCTTCCATCCACAGAGGTCTTGATCTAGTTTTTTGGGCGAAAGAAAGATGTAGCGGTTGTCCTCATACGTTAAACGGACTTTCACTGGGAAAACCCAGCTGTAGGGGATGTCGTGCTCTCTAAGGATCCTACACATGGGAGCGAATTCCCTTCTCCTGGCCAGGGTGTCCGCCGACAGGTCAGGGAAAACTGCAATTTTAGAGAAGGGCTCAGCTGGCTTTTCAGTGCTTGCATGAAGTTTTCTTTTCCCCTGTAAGAGTGCATACAGGCTAGCACATCCCTTGGTAAGGATTGATTAATGTGGGCTGATTTAGGGACCCTGTGGTTCCTTTCAATCTCAAGGGAGCCATCCTGCGCATCAGGGAGCACCTCTTTCATAAAGTCAGTGAGAAAGGCAGCCAGGGTCAGGATCTTTCACAGTTTCTGGGACCCCACGAAGTCTAACATTGCATCTACGTGATCTGTCTTCTAGGTCCCATAGTTTTAGCTGTTGGGCCGACATACGCTCCTCCAAGACCGCATAATCATCAGCAGGGGTGTTATGGGCAGTTGCATATTCTGCCATTTTCTGTTCAATGTGGTCTGTGCGGTCCCTCAAGCTGTTAGTGTCTTTCCTCAGCTCCCCTATCATACCTTTCATGTCCTCATGCAGCACCTGCCTGAGAGAGGACAATAGGCGCTGCATTGTGGCTTGTGTGAGTGGGTTGTCTTTCTACTCCATAACTGCCGTTTCTCCTATGTCTTTAGAAGAGGAGGGGAAAATGCAGAGCGGGAGCAAGAAGCCGGCGCCATCTTGGAATGCTGTGTCCCGTCCCTGCTGAAGAAATCGGTCAGCTTTGCAGGGCTTTTGTGCTGTTTCGGGTGTCCCCGCAGCATGTCAGTGGGTCTTTGGGTCCTCTGGTGCGTCTGTGCAGCTGTGTCAGCCTGTGTGAGCTGCGGTGAGCCTTAAGTAGCCTGTGTCTGCGGGAGCTCCATGTCTATGCAGCCGATGCCATGAGCTTCCAGGCCGCGCCCCCCCGGACTCATTTTTGTTCTTGTACTTTTGTTTTTATTTGTCTGTCAACAAAGTCATACGTGGGATTATGTATAATGGGATGAGTAGTTGAGTAAAATAACAACATTCAAATTGCCATATAATAAACTAAATAAACTAAGAAGAAAAATTCCAAGTGGACTGAAATATTGCAAAAACCCCGACATCAATTTCTTCATAAATCTTTCATTGTGTGATAAAAAAACATCTAGTAATTTAATTCAAAGGTCAGTGATTTTCACATTTATATGTTTTTACTATTTAATACATTCCTATTTTTTTTTTCTTGCAGAACGCTATGACAGCTTGTTCATACTGCATTTGTTTAATGGAAACATTAATAATGGAGAAGTTCTTATACCCTGCAGATGTGTTTGTAAAGTTCTGTTGCTTTGTTGTTCTCCCTAAACTGACTGTTAGGTGCAAGTAAAAAAAACCTTCCCAATGTGTGAAAGCAAGAAAGTTTATGGAAATCAGCAACTGCTATTAGCTAAAGTTTGAAATACCCATTTAAAGTAAACCATTACCATTTAAATACATAGATCCGATTCATAAAGATTGCCATTGCTCATGCCAGTCTTAATAAAGGGATCACCAGAGTACGAAGTACCTAATTCATTGAGAGACACAGGCCATTTAGTGAATGTGGTGCATGTTCTCAGTGGCGTGCGACTGTTTGCATGTTGCCAGACTCGCTACTCCAGTTGGTGACTGGAGTAGCATTTCAGGAGTAAAGAACGGCAGCAATTTTGCAGAGAGATGGATGGACTGACTCTCCCCAGCTCTATTTTGGTGGCGTTGCTTCAAACTGGCGTGAAAACACCAATAGTTTAAACAGTCTTCGTGTTGTGCAACAAAAAGTGCAACTTTAAGTGTTTGAAACCAGTATTGTAGTGTAAAAACTTTGATGAATCACTCATATTGATAACTGGAGAAAAAGACCCTGCAAAAATGTAATGACATATACAAGCATAATTTATCGTGCAATTATATTTTTACTTACAACCCTGAAAAATGAGACAAAAAACACAGATACTGTTCAATACAATTCATTTTATATCAGTGGTATCAGAATTCAGTAATGGTGACTATCTAGTGCAGGCAAATAAGCCAGCATTTGCCTGGCATCTATTAAAGCAATCACCAATAAAATATCTTAAAGGAATCTTTGAGAACATTTCTACTAAATAAATTGTGGTGTTTTTGTATTGGCAGTAGAGCTACATTACACATAATACCCAATTTTTGTAGTAGCCCAATTACCTTTTTTAAAAAAAACACAACACTTTTAGGCTACATGAAAATTAGCCTGGAAGTGCGTTGGCGGTGTTCCGATACATTAAAAGTGCAGTAACATGCCCCCAATGCACTTCCAGAATTCTAAGCTCCATTTCTCAGGGATGGCATGTAAGCGCACTACAACACGAGTATATTTTTATTGTTATTTTTCTGACCACACTGCCATACCACTAGTAAAATCACCCTGGCAGGATCCCTTTAACCAAACATGTGGAGAAGGATGAAAAAACACAAAAAACTCATTTCATCAGAATCATCTCCCTTCCCAACATTAGCCAATATTATCATCTCACTCTTGGCTCTGTTTCATGGTTGACTATATTTGAATAGGACAGATTTCCTAAATCTTTTGCTCAAGTAAAGTGAAAAAAAAAGAGAACACAACTAATGAGAGGACTGAAGTCTGGGAAAAAGTGCAAGACAGTATAAAAGAAAAAAAGGAGAATCCTTGGAGTCTTATGAAGTTCCTTAGAAGTGGCATTGATCAGATTTCTTTCTGAAATACATTATTTTCTCCTGCAATTATTTTACTGTAGTTCTTCTGCTGCTCTTCCTTGAATGAATCTTTTACTTTGTCTCTTTTCAGGCCACCATCCCTAAAAACAGAGAAAATAGGTGATGTATGCAAAATTCTGGATCTAAGAACCACTCTTGTAAAAACTAACAGATCCCACCTGCATCGGCTAATCTTATAATCCATATAGAGGCCTCCTGACTCAATGCTGACAAATGATGTTATGGGGAGATAAGAAATTGTAGTTTGACTCTTACTCCTCTTGGTTCTGCATGGCAAATATGAACATTCCTGAGTACAGAAAAGTGAAAACTCGGCCAACAACTACCTAAGCAGTATCGGCACCTTAACATCTGCAGGACCAAAATTATCCAGTATATGAAATTTTTTATTTTAGCGGAGACAGACAAAGATGACGATACAAACAAGTGAGGCCTCTCCTTTTACTTGACTCGTGCTTTCAGAAAAAGTTATCAAAGATGTTGTGGCAAAACGTTTAGTGAAATATCATAGTTTTCAGACTATAAGACGCACCTATGTGTTAGAGCTGGAAAATAGGGAAAAAGGTTTTGAAGCAAAAATGTTTGTAAGAGCTACAAGGGGAAGATGGTGCTGCAGGACCTGAGAGGTGTTGGTAAAGTACCGTATGAAAACATCAGGTGAGTATAAGAACCAGGGGAGGGAACTTACATTTAAAGCACCACTCCAGTGCTGAAGAGAAAACACTGCTTTAAGATCTCATAGGTGCAATTCATATTAAGGGAAAACTAAAATTCTAAGCATACCAAAGGATCTGCAGGTCATGCTGGGAGTTATAGCTCACCATAGGAGATGTAGGGTAGAATGCTTGTATGTACAGTAATTTATTAATAATTCATTCTTAACTTTTACAAGGTGTGCTCACTCACATTAAATGCTGTCATGTCCTCCCACGCTAGAAACACGGAAATCTCTCATCTTACAGGACCTGCTGTGATGTAACGATGAGGGACGGCTGGAGCAGCACATAACAGCACAAAGCCCTGCCTCTTCCTTACATCACCGCAGGTTCTGTAAGATGAGAGATTTCAGTGTTTCTAGTGTGGGAGGACGTGACAGCATATAATGTGAGCAAGCGCTGTGCTCCTAAAGTATACTGTGACTGGCCCTGTCAGTCCTAGGCCTGGCAAGCCTGTGGTGATCCCTGCCAATGGGCACATGCTCTCCCTAGCCT